>CM065682.1:54293569-54345556 GCA_017654935.2 Phymorhynchus buccinoides
CTTAATATGAGAGAGAGAGAGAGAGAGAGAGAGAAGGGAGAGAGAGAGGAGAGAGAGAGAGAGCGATGAGAGAGCGAGAGAGAGAGAGCGAGAGAGAGAGAGAGAGAGAGAGAGAGGTCAGAGAGAGATGAGAGAGAGAGAGAGAGAGAGAGAGAGAGAGAGAGAGAGAGAGAGAAGAGAGAGAGAGAGACGGAGGAGAGAGAGGGAGAGAGAGAGAGAGAGAGAGAGAGAGCGCGGAGAGATGAGAGAGAGAGAGCCGGAGAGAGAGACGAGAGAAGAGGAGAGAGAGAGACGAGAGAGGAGAGGGACTTGAGAGAGAGATGAGGAGAGGAGAGGAGAGAGAGAGAGACTAGGACACTGGAAAACTTATTTAGACAGGGGAGAGAGAGAGAGAGAGAGAGAGAGGAGAGAGATTGAGAGAGAGAGAGAGAGAGAGAGTCTGGAAGAAATGACGAGAGAGAGAGAGAGCGCGGAGAGAGGGGAAGCAATGAGAAAGAAATATAAAGAAATAGCTAGAATGCCTAGAACAGTGGTACCTCCCTATAAGACCTTCAAAAAATCCCATCAAAATGGTCTAAGTATAGGGAGTTCATGTTAATACTTAAAGGGCAATGTCTCAGAGCAGTAGGTAGTATGGAGAGTCTTATAATGGAGGTTTATAAAGGAGGTTTTTCCACTGTAGTACCAAAAAGCCTAACATAAAATGGTCACAGAGTGATTAATTCGCAGTCTACCAACCTGCAAAGAATGAAGCCAACCTTCACTCCCACCGGAACGTGAAAAGGGGAAGGGGAAGGTTAAGGATAGTAACGGATGCATTGAGTGAGTCACAATTATCCCCAACTGTAGTGTAGGTGAGAGGAGGGAGTAAAAATCGGCTGGTCCAGTGTGGAAGTAATCACTTGTGTATATATATCAGGCTTTTTGATCAGTATTAGGTCCCGTACGGCTTCGTCAGAGAGGACGCCAAACTTAACTCGTCCGAGTACTTAGTAGACTGTTTCTTACACAAGTGGAGTATCAAAACAAACAAAAACGAGGGACAAAAACAAAAGAAACTAAAAATGTTACAGGGAAACTCACTTAAGAACCTTACATAAAGCCCCTCCCATATAAGATCTACTTTTGTTTCTGAGCCATGCCCTTCTTTGTGAGATTTATAGTACCTCCTTATAAGAGCCCCTCTATAAGCCTATTTGATGATTTTATAAGGGAGTCACTGTCTAAGGGACGGCAAACCTTCTGGACTTCTTCCTCGAGTTCCTTGTCCCAGTGAAAGGTGCGTTCTCTATCTTGCTGCGACTTCTTCGGCGAGGTGACCTGACCTCATTTTTCTCTGTTCATCCTCCTGGATATTGTATTCATCTGAAATTCACAAGATATATATACAGGTAACATTATCAATATCAGATATGAATAAAATACATAATCAGCACTTTCTTTTACATCAATTAAACTCTAATTCTCAGTGCAGAGATAAAATCAGGCGATTTTTTTTGCTTAATATAAATGTAAAAAAAAATGTGTTGTTAAGACTCAATCCGAACGAAAAAATGTTGTTTACGTCCTCTCGGTCTGAACAGACACATGGACATTGTAGATACAAAGATGATGGGAAACATACTGGAAGCCAATAACAGGAGGCAGGCAACAGTCAAGCCCCGATTTTTTAACAATACAGATAGGTGTAGCGTAACGTCAGTGTTTATAGAGTGTAGCAGACGATAGTATCAGATAGCGTAGAGGCGCTATGTTGGACATACGGGTAACTTCAGATAGAACTAGGATGTTGCTGCTGCTGTGCATGCAGCGCCATATAAAGTTACAGTTGGTGTACTACAGACAAAAGTGTGAATAAACAAAGTACAAACAGGATTCAATGTTGGACGTTGAGTGCATTGCATAATGTCCACCACTATAGTAACCACGCCTCGGTTTAAACCTATCGGCTATGTATCGCCACAGTTGAGCAATATGTGCTAAGACTCAATGAGAAATTGTTGGAGAGATCCCGCCGATTGTTCTTGAACAAAATGTAGATCGACTTGTGACATCAGCAGTTTATGAATATCAAGGAATTGTACTGCTGTAGCAGATATTGGCTGGCAGGGAAGAGGATTTACATTTCATTTTTTTTTGAACTAATTTAAGTTAATTACTTAAAAAAGATAGAAAATGAAAGGCGGAGAGATAATAGTACAAGCAAGGTAACTCTTGTAATTAATCCTTCACAAAGTTATTTTCGGCACCACGTCATCTAGCAACGCATAAACACGTGCAGCCACATTGAATTAGCAGACCAAGGTTCATTTCTCAAAAAAGATGACCGGGTGGTACTGCCTATATGGCATCACTCACAACAAATACACAACAGTGTGGAGAGAATATGCAAAAAACAAATAACATAAGGAGGCTTTATTAACTCCTTGCCGACACGAAAGGGTGATAATTTATGTCCGAACTGCCCGATGCCCCCTGGGAGAGTCAGGAGCAGATAATTTTCTTTGGCTATATACTACTGTTCTGACGGCAAGGGCGATAATCTTCAAGTAAGGGCGTACTCTAGGTCAAGAGCAGCGGGAAGACAATTTCGGTATAAAGCTCTTCAAGAACTGGCATAGCCCAGTAGTAATAATTTTTAAACAGAGAATGCCCGCACGCCGTGGTGTGAACTTCCCTTCTGCACTCATGGCTTCATGAGTTCATCAGAGAAGTCTTTCACTTTTGTAAAGTCTGCTCTTTCTGTTGACAGATGCGAAAAGTAGAAGTCAACCCCATGGAAAACATGAAACAGGGTCTGTCTTGAGGGGAATATGCAAATTCACGCTTGAAAAAACAAATTAAAACAATCGTCACTGCTTGCAAGAGACGCATTTGAAAAGTTCCCAGAGCATCAGTACTGGCAAGTGGCAGTCATCCTTTGCTCCACCTGTACTCTATTGATCACCTCCTTATTTCAGGGCGCCGAAACTGCTTGCTGGTAGTGAGCGTTCTCTCAACACGCTCCTATTGGGTGGGGACATGTCTTCGCTTCCTGTGGTGGGGTCCAGCCTTTTATAGAAATGCACCTTTACTTCGTTGGAACGTTGAGCTCAGCATAAACGGTAAAGGTAAAAGATGTGCGCCCCGTCGCAGATAAAAGTGTAGATCATGCAAATCTGCCGCTCGCTACTAGCGAGTCTGTATTGCGACAACACAAATTCACTCTTCTTACTTGAACCATACCAACCCAACCTTACAAAAAAAGTGAAATTTGTGATCAATTCAACGTCAATGTCGCAAATACACTATCATAGTAGCGCGCGGCAGATTTGCACGATGCTACACTTGTGACTCGACAGTGCCACCCCCTGCATTCCGGTAAATTCCATTTTCCCTTCTTACCAACTAAAAGCTGTTATTTTAGAAACATTTTCAGCTAATTATCTTTTGGACTACTAACCCTAACCCTACCACCCCCCACCCCCCCCCCCCCCCTCTATACGAAGCGAAAAACGCTAGAACCACGACTGTGACAAATGCGGCACTGTACTGCACTACAAAGGGTGGGTCCTATTACGTATTAGATAATGGCCTATCATGACAGAATTAATTATTGAACAAAGTAAATTAGCTGAAACTGTCATAAAATACGCTCATGTTGGTAGAGAAAGCAAGAACGGAAAAAGGAAATTAACGAGGGGACAATTTGAGGGGGGGTAGACATCTTGACCTATGCACATGCATAAACAAACACTTTGGTCAGACAAACAGCACCTTTCACTGATATTTTCAGGTCCAGGTAGGACTAGGGGGATCTGGGCTCAGGTCACTGGAGCCAGCCCAACCAGGGACGTTAGGTCTCCCCAATGAGACGCGCGCCAGCTCCAGGGAAATTCTGGCAAGCGGGTCCATAAATTTCCCACGTTGAATAGGCTTCTCCTGATAATTGACTTTGGACAGTAGTAACTAGTAATCTTGAGAGTGAGGTTTCGCATAGTAGATTTGCCCACACAATCTCGCGTCTGTTGGCAGTCAGATTATAGGGCTTGCTCATGTATCTAAACTGGAATAAAACAGCAATGGGAGGGAAACTCTCACTTGTGTATGGAATCGTTAATAGAACAATTTATGTAAGTAGTAGTAGTAGTAGTAGTTAGTACTATAATACAGTAGTCAGTACTAGTAGGGCCACTAGTGGCGGGGACTAGGAAATAAGCCTTAGGTCTCGCGCTGCCTATCATATGGTAAACATAGGCTATACCTCTTGAGTCTGTTCATTTCACTTTCGCAATGTCTACAGCGTAGGTCAGCCATTTTAAGATGCTTCAAGACGCATGGAAGTCTCCGATGTCTCGCTTTGCAACCAATATGTCGCTGGCAAGCATCTAGGCGATTCCGACAAGCTATACAACAAAAACAGCCATGTCTCCCCGTTAATTTACCCCCGTTAGGCCTCAAACGACTTCGTACACAGTGCGTACGGGTCTTTAAAACGAGAGCATTACTCCTATTGAACTTTTCGAGGTCTACAGAGACATCTAAATTGTACGGTCGTAAATAGCGTGTTGTTATACGGTCGTTTAATTAAGCGCAAATATTTTGTAATAACGTCGAGTGTTTAAGAGAACATTTCTATTGTAAACGGGCATTACACAGGATAATTCGGGTACAAGATTTTCTTCGATATTTTATTTAAACGTATGAGGGTTAACAGACACACATCATATTAGCACTGAAGATACAATGCAATGGTGTTTAAAGATCGCATTTAACTCTATTCAACAGTTTTGAGCTGCGCACAAATAACTTACAGTTAAACGGTATTTGCTATGTGTAATAGGTGTTACACAGTGCGTAATGGTCCTTACAACTAAAGAAAGAATATCATTAATCTATTTAAACTTTTCAAACGATTTAATAAGCCATTAACGTTCGTAAATATAGGCGTAAAGGTCGTTTACAATTGATAAGAGGTACTAGTTCTACCGCTATGATTTTGGGTGCTACAGGGAAATTTTTTGTGTCTAACGGTTGTCACAACAACACACACACACAACACACACGCACGCACGCAGCATTTTAGATTAGCACTGGGGCAGTGGGTGGATTGCCTCGTGCCTCCATAGGGGAGTGGACAACCCGCCTCCCCACGAGTCACAGTACCGTGGGATACTGGGTTGTCTTTCGTAAAATAGTTAACCATCTTCTGGAAGTCTGCTGCTGTAAATTCCTATAATGCACTCTCCACCCCCCCCCCCGCTTGACTCTGCTTTGCCGGACTCTTTGCTTTTCTATCATCTACATTCTTCTGGACTTATGGCCCATTCTCCTGCCTTTTTCCAACAAAATCTCTCAAATAATTTTCTCCTTTGAGCTCCTCCGAAATCGGAATGTGGGGCTGTACGCAGCGGGGAGACAGTGAAAACTGAAAAACCGGGGACACATACGTACCTACCCATACGGCCAGTGCGCCTGGGAACGCCAGAAGAGAAGAAAGGTTAGCAACTAATCATCGCAATAAAAGTCAACGGCTTGTGAATATACATTTCTGTTCCACACCAAACGAATAAACCGTTTCTGAACATTTCTAGATTAGCACAGTCAACAAGTCATGCCTTCGCTTTTCATTCTTTGACGATTAACCCAAAAGAAGAGTAAATGAACATTCCCTAATAGATGATTAATGGTTCCTTCATCCACAAAAACTGCCCATGGTGAAATCGTCGTAGGTATAAAGGTTTGTGGGCAAACTTCGGTGAATAAGCAGGTGACGCGAGCTGGTTTGCTACACATTTGAAAATGTTCTCTCCAATCTGAATGTCTCTTCAGGTTCCATTTTAATGCCTGTAGCTGTGATATTATATCATTTAATGTTTTCTGTATTCCCTATAGCCTTTAAATACTTAACATGTTTAAATCGTCCTGTAATTCCGTAACGAGCAATGATTGACATTCCATTTTTTGATATTTAATGCTTTAAATTCCGTCTGTACTCCTATGGCCTTATTAATACTGAAACCATGTTTAAATTCTGTAATTTAACGAGCAAGGGATTGAACATTCATTTATTTGATATTCTTAATGCTTTAATAATTCCGTTAAAAGTAACAAAAATCTGTGTTTGTATCGGGGAATTATTTTGAAGTTGGTTGAAAGCGTAGCGAAGTTTCCTTTTTCTCAAGCAAATGACAAACATGGCTATTTGACCATTATGTAAGAACCTTAATTAATCTATTTACCTTCAAAATTAATGACACAATACGGCAATTTATACCGAGAACTTACCCCCAAACTTACAAAATCAGGGTTCAGCAAAAATGTTTGATCTCTATGTATGTATCTGTGAATCTTCAATACACCAATTACCTTACTGATGCTGTCTTTCGTCTATTCATTTTCAAACAGAAGGCGGCAAAAGATTCAAGGTTCGCAACACCGTATCGATGTTACAAGAGTGTATTCTCTCTGGTGATTTGCGAGGGGCTTACACTAACTACAGAGACACATTCTATATTGTAACGGTTTTTCAATATTGCGTAATGGTCGTATACATACGTGCGCGGCGGTCGTGACTTGGTGCGAACAGTCGTTATAGAGCAAGTTACATCTACAAACGCTAGGGAGATCCAATCTTTTGTAACGGCCATTACAAAATGACGAACGGTCGTACTAGAGAAACTTATCTATATGCAAAGGTTTTCAGGGCTGCATATCTATATATGTTACAGTAGTAATTACAAAACCAGGAATTGCGAAGTTTTAGGGGAATTGCAAAATTTTGTTTACACTCATGGCGGATCAGTTGCAAATTCTTAAACTTTCAGGAAATTTACCAAATTCCTGAATTTTGCAGCATTGTTTTCTAAATTTACTGCGATTGGAAGCTCGATAAATTTGCAAACTTCTGGTTTCCAACTCAGGGGGTAAAAAAAGAAAAAACTTTTGCAACAATTCTGATGATGTTAGGAAAATTTGCAAAATCCCTAAGTGAAAACAGGAAATTGTCTTGAAATTCTGAATTTTGCAGCACTTGTTTATCAAATTACTGAATATTGGAAGATCAGAAATTTGCGAAAATTCTCATATTGACGTAGAACACCGCCTTCTCTCTTTCTTCTTTCGCACGCCGTCTCTCTATGTTTTCTGTACCTCTCTGTCTCTCCGCTCCCCTCCACTCCCACACCCGTCTCTCTCTCTCTCTCTCTCTCTCTCTCTCTCTCTCTATCTCTCTCTCTCTCCTCTATCTCTCTCTCTCTCCGCTCTTCGTTTGCTCTGTCTTTGTCTTTTTCTCCGGTCTCTCTCTTTATATCCATCTCTCTGTGTATCTTCAATTGGTCTATGTTTACTTTATCTCGGTCTCTGATTGTCAATCAAATCAAATCCAATCAAATCAATCATCTTATTATCTCATAACTGAGAAATGCAATGTTCCCTCTTAAGCTGGCGGACAGACTGTGCGACTGCCCATGGACTCGATCAGGTGCGTGAGTTTCACCTCATTTGCATACATCATTCTCGATCATGTCGACTCAGTGGGCCCAGCGGTGACAGGGCAGAATAGGCGGGTTATAAAATTTCACTGATCGAGTAAATGGTTGGACCATTCTGTACGGGAAAAAAATTTGGTCAACATCACGACACTGATCGAGTCATAGGACAGCTCGCATAGTTGTCTCCAGGCTTACTGCTTCTCTCTCTTTGTTTCTGTCTCCTATCTCATTGTATGTCTTTCCCTACTCCCGCCTCTTGCTCTCCCTATCTCTCTCTCTCTACTCTCTCCTCCCTCTCTCTCTAAATCTTTATCCTTGAAACATAAAGTTAAAAGTTTTCAAGTTTCTCTCACTCCTCCCCCCCCCTTCCAACCTCTATCGCACTGCCACCCTATCTTATGGCGTATCTATCCTCGTCTCTATCTCTGTCTGTCTGTCTGCTGTCTCTCTCCTCTCTCTATCGCTCTTCTCTCTCTCTCTCTCCCCCCCTGTCTCATTTGTCTCTCTGTCTCTCTCTCTGTTCTCTACTCTCTCTTCTCTCTATCTCTCTCTCTCTCTCTCTATCTCTCTCTTCTCTCTCTCCATCTTCTCTCTCTCTCCCTCTCTGTCTTCTCTTCTCCTCTCCTCTCTCACACACACACACACACACACACACACAACCTACTCTTCTCTCTCTCTCTCTCCATCTCCCTCTCTCGCTCTATCCCTCTCACCCACACTGGTCCCATGAGCCTGGCCACTACCTCACTGCCCATGAGCCCTGTGGCCAATTACCGTCAGCTCCCATGTGCATGATCCACTACCTCTGCGCGGCAGTATAACGGTCGTATGTGGTGCGTAAACGGTCGTATTGTACACGGTACTAATGGTCTCTGCAAGAGTGGATTACTAAGTTTCTGAGGGAGCCCGGTTTACAATGACAAATTCTATATTTGTAACGGTCCTTACATAGTACGTAATGTGAGTTACAACAGCAATTTACTCTTTCCAAATGCTGGGTTTGGGGGGCTTACAGAGAGATACATTCTATATTATATATATATAGGGCTATACATCATTAGGCCTATAGCGTCAGTCCATGGATTGATAAAGAGGACCAGGCGTCTCGAAATGATCTCCCTCTACTGTATTTGGTGTTAAAATTGTTGTTTCTTTGTCAATATATACATTCTATATTTGTAAAGATATGTCACTTTTAATTTGAAAAGACTATATAAATGGGCATTTGTACACTATATTCTATATTTCTTCATTATTGTTATAAATTATACTTGTGGCGTTGCCATAGCCGATGAGGTTTACCCAAGGCGTGTCAGTCACCGCTACAGCTATCTGTATTAATAAAAAAATCGGGATTTTACTGGTTTCGTAATGCCTCCGGCATTGCCTCCAGTATCGTTCCCACAAATTTGTAATTCACAAGTCCCATATGTTGCCTGTTCAGACCAAGAGGACGTAAACACATTTTCGTCGTCTATATTCTGTTCACAAATGTCACCATATGTGTCTGATCAGACCAAGAGGACGTAAAACTCAATTTTCTCTCTCATATGTGTCTGTTCTAGTATTCCACTGTCCTAAAAGCCTGACCTGACCTTGATTTGCCGACAACATTTCATTCAGAGGTCACTCCAAAATCGTCTAGTTTCAGTTAATCAAAGTATGTAAGATAATATATCAAATCTACCAACAAATGCAAACACATAATATAGCTTCGCTTGGCGAAGGGAAACAAAAAGTGAAATCGAAAGAAAAAAAAGGGGGGGGGGGTGTCCGGGGAAACTTTCACAGGGGGTCAATTCATCATTGAGAACAATCAGTGAATGACAGGGGAAACTACTCGTGATCCTTGTTTTGGGTTTCCGCCATAGAACGAAGACCACAAACCACGATGGCAGGTTCCAAAGACGAACTTCACATATTTAAACCGTCGGTAAGATCATTATAATCTTCAAAATGTATTTTAGTTAGATTTAAAAAGACTTTGGCCGACGGAAGCTGCTCCATGCCTTAAAATCGCTATCTTGTTCAGTGGCTTTGACTTTGTTCACTTCAGTTGTTGCCCACGTGCTCTCGTAACTTTTGTTTCCTTCTTCTTCTTCTTCTTCTCTTCTTCCAATATAGTTGTCAAGGTCAGTTCTGACCATTATTTCAACTGAAAAGGGCGAAGAGAGAGAAAAATAAAACAAAAGAAGAAAACAAAAACAAAGGAGAGAGAGAGGGAGAGATAAACTCTGAGGTCCGGGCTCTCCAAGCTGAACGATAGATCAGCACTGACTGACGCTGTACACTGCCCGAACCGGCAAGCCAAGCTGGTGCCGCTTCCATCTCGTCAAAGGCGTGGACATCACCTGCAGTTTCGTGACATGGAGAAAAGAAAAAGTCGGTGCGCTATTAATGGTCTGAATGAAGACCGGTGAGTGTGGGGCAGGATAAGCCATCCCCAACTGGAAGAAGAAGAAGAAGAACGTCCCCTGACGAAAACGTCCTTACTAGTTACGAAAATGGCCCCGGTACTCCGGACGAAAACATCCCTACTAGTTACGAAAACTGCCCCGGTACTCAGAACGAAAACGGCCCTACTAGTTACGAAAACGGACCCGGTACTCAAGACGACTGACAATACAAACTCCCTCCATCGCCGTGATGCACCACCACACAAAGTTTGAAGCAATTCTGTTCCCTGGTTCATGAGATACAGATCGGGAATGAAATATATAGCCCAAAGAAGAAAATATCGGTTATCAAGGTCAATCTTCAAAGTCATGGTCAGCACAGTCAATGAGTCATGAATATGATAGGAACCTTCTTTTTCAAGATGTCTACCCCTCTGCCAAATTTGATGGAAATATGTCCAGTAGTTATTTTTAAAGATAACCGATACACCGACAAACAGTACACAGACAGACCCATCACAAGACCCGTCCCCTGGCCGGGTACAAAAGTGCAACAGTAGTTAGAAAAGCAGGAAGCCTTTGACCTTTACCACATGAACTTGAATATGACATAGAGACAAACAGACGGACAAAGTGATTCCAGAATAACCATAACCCCTACTTAGGAAGGCAGGGGTATAATAAACAGCGGGGCCATTTTGGTGGTTGTAGGGCCGTTTTCGTTATTGACAGTAGGGCTGTTTTGGTTTTCCATGTAGGGCCGTTTTGGTAGGACAAGGGCCGTTTTTGTATTTTGAGCAGGGCCGTTTTCATTATTGACAGTAGGGCCGTTTTTTGCTTTCCGAGTAGGGCCGTTTTCGTAGGTCAAGGGCCGTTTTCTCCAGTAACCTGCAGTTTCAGCGCTGGGAGAAATTTACCGGTCCCAGGGACCGATAACTATTTGTTTCTGGTATTCTGCTTTCACAACTGGTATTTTACCGATATATATCAGTAATTGCGATCACTGTTACACCTGGGTGGAGTACCTTTCCCAAGGACACACCACTGCGACCCGAGCTGGATTTGAACCCGCACACTCGCTAACCTGACGGGTTACGAGCCAGTGACTCTAACCAACTGAGCCACAGCGGCTCTCAACCTGTTTGCCATGTGTCACTGTCAGAATTTTCAGTGACTTCAGCATGTTGAAGTTGGCTGCCTAGAGGGAAAAAAAGAAAGAAGGAGGCAACATCAATTAACCTTTGTATAATTTTTATAAGATCGTTGAATGGCATACGATCTACCTGGCATTGAACATTGAAGCAGACTAGTTCCTATCACCAGCACTTGGCAAATGTTTTATCAGACCTACAAAATGGGAAAAGTTTGGGAAAACCATGAAAGCAAAAAGGTTGTGTAAAAAGCAACTTGCGAGAAAAAAATGAGCGCTGCTTCAACATACAGCCCTCCAAAACAACTCTGTTAAAAAAAACATCTTCCCAAGAACAACAAGAAATTACTACTAATTGTATCAAATGTAATGAAAATAATTATGGTGGTTTTTTTTTTATTACTTTGCTGACAACATTTTGTTTCTTTCATCAACAGGATGACCAAGACCTCGCAAAAATTCTTCATAATTTGGCCGATCCTGTGAAGGTGAGCTGGATTACATAGATCTATGTGATTAATTTTATGTTTGTAAAAATAAAACACCCAAAATGCCCATTGAATATTGCCTGGTGTAATATTTTGGATTTCTTCTTTGTCGAACACCAACCATGGACTGATATCAACATGTTAGTTATGCAACAAAACAGATGTAATTATTGAAATAGGTCACATTTCACACATGTATGCACAGGATCTCCATTGACTTTTAGGGGGCGGGAAGAACCACAAAAATAAATGAGATTAAAATAAAAGAAAGAGGGATAGAAAGAAAAACGAGAGAGAGAGAGAAGGAGAGGAGGCAAAACAAGAGGGAGAGAATGGAAGGGGGAGGAAGCGAGAGAGAGGGGGGGGGGGGAGACAGACAGAGAAAAGGGGGGAGAGAGAGAATTTTTATGCTTGATTGCTTATTAAGTATAAAGCAAAAGCCTGTGTGTTTCATGTCTATATGGTGTACACGGACCCGGTGTACACACAAATAGATTATGACATTGGTACACAGTTTTAATTTTTATTGTTGTTGTTGTTGATTTAAATCAGCCTTGTTGTTGATTTAAATCAGCCAATGAATGAGTAATGTTTTTGCTAACATTTTATAACATATTTTCATATATTATAATATTTATTATGTAAGTTCTAAAAAAGTAATCCCAGTATCTCTTAAATTTGAAATAAATGTTTTACATTGTGTACTGGCTACTGAATTCTTGGCAGGTTTGACTAGTAGTATAATTACACAGCAATTAACATTCTTGTTCTCTGCTTTGCACATTTCTGTAATTGAAATTTCTGCTTCAGAATTCATATATATCTAAGCATTCTCATGGGGGGGGGGGGGGGGGGGGATACTGCCGAAATTGAACCCGAAAAGGATATGTTAACACAGGACGCAACACACAACTTTGAACCCATTGTCAAGTGACCAAAAAGCAATTGTCATTGAAGATTATTGATTATAGTTTTAAATACTTGGGTTTTTTTGTGTGTTGTTGTAATTTTCTCCATGATAGATGTGAAGATAAGCACTTGTAATTTTAAATGCTCTTTTTGTTGTAGTAGTTGTACCATATTTTACGGACTCTAGGGCAATACTTTCTCCTTGACTGAGACCCCTTGCACCTTATAATAACAGGCATGATAGACCTCCGCGAATCGCGGAAAATCCGCGAAACAGTTTGAAACAAAATTATTAAAAAAAATGCATTGAAATGGCATGAAAAAGTGAAAATTTCACTCTCATTTATTGAATTTTATTGAATTTTCTTCGGCCCCCTGGACCCCCGGCCATTTTCCTTGAAAACCACTTTGCCCCCACTACCATGCCTGAATAATTATGACTACTAGTCATTTTATAAGGTGCAAGGGGTCTAGTAGTAGTAATTTATTAACAAAGTTTAGATTTAGAGCAAAATCTAATTTTTGTATAATATTTTATAGTCCGAAAAATATGGTAGCGGTTTTCTTCATGATAGATGCATATATTCACCTAATTTTGAATGGTTCCTTCACCAGACATCAAGCCATACCTCTTTTAAAAGGGAGTTTGGTTTACTGAAATCCAGAAAACCTGCCCCAGGCACATTGGCCCACCACAGGCTAATAACTCCTGTGGTACAGCGTTGCTGCCAAGAGAAGAAGTTCTGGCCTGCTGCGGAGCTGGAGTATCTTCTTTCAGAGCAGTGTGTTTCATCCAGGTGATTATACTATACACTAATACAGTAAGCTTCTTCTTTTTTTAAAGGAGAGATTGATATTTTTTCCAGCAACTCCTTAGATTTTCAGAAAAATGAAATTGTTGAAATTGTCAGGTTTCAAAGTTGTCAATAAAAAAAAAAAAGATGATTTAGTTATGTCTGAGATGCCACATTTATGTTATAATTAGAAAGAAAGTAGAAATTAAGGGCTTCTGAGTTGATGTTAAATGCATGTGTCAGTTTATTCTTTACCAGTCTGATTCAGTAGAGATTTAAGGATTCATTTTGTATTATGTTAATTTACTCTATGCACTAGGAATAGGATATCATATGCTTTAAAACATGATTCTGAGTTAACCTTTTATAATGTGTATCTCAACTATTTTAAAAACTAAAGAATAATTTTCTGGTAGAGAATATGAACACAATTTTTTGGAACTGGTATAAATTTGGATTGTCCAGATAATCAACATAATGTTCAGTTACAATAGTTTGTATTACCGGTATATAATACTTTTTATGCATGCCCATCAACTGTACCACTTACAACGCATCTGCATGACCGGGTTTTAAAGCCTTAGGCCGTGTACACACATAAGCGGATATTCCATGCGGAAACCCGTACGGAATCCATAAATAAGGGAAACAAAGAAGGGGAAAGATTTGCGCACGTGTCCGAATTTCCCCTATGTGTGTAAACTTTTATCCTTCTTTCTTCCACTTATTTAGGGTTTTCCGTACAGAACTTACGCGTCTAATGTGAACCCGGCCTAAGTATTAAAAAAATACATAAATGTTAGGAAAGGAAATGGGCAGGAATGGTATATTGTTTCTGACGACAAGCAAACACATCTTCCCCTCTTGTAGACAGGAAATGTTTCTACATTTTTTAGGTATTAGGTACTTTATAGTCACAGAAGCGTCTCTGTGAAATTTGGGTTGCACCCACCTGGAGAGCGCGTCGCAGCCAGAGGCGCGCCACCCTTTTTTTTTTTTTTTGCATGCGATTTTTGTCACTGATGAGGGGGGGGTGGGTGTAAATTTTGACCAATTGACAACTTTTTCGTTGCCACTGGGTTTAGCGTATGCTAAGTGCATGGGCACACGGGACCTCGGTTTATCGTCTCATCCGAAAGACTCCACGTTCAGACCGTTAAGGCCTAGTGCAGAATGAGAGGAAAAAATCCCCTGTACCCAGGTTCGAACTCGGGTTTACTTACACGAAGCGAACGCGATACCACTGTGCCACTCTACACCTTCCATTTGTTGGAATTTGTGCCTTTAAATTGTTTAGTAAATAGGATATCATATGTTCTTCAGAAATCTTCAGATGGTGTTTGAGACCTTGTCAGAAAGGAAGGAGGTGGGGTTGATGTCCACAGCACTTAAGAGCCAGCCTGGGGGAGATGTGCCTGAATCCTGTTTGGTCATTGCTCTGCAAACGTTTTTGAGGTAAATGCTAAGGAATGCTCTCTCTGGATGAATGGTACATGTATGATGTAGTTAAAAATTAAAAAAATAAACATATGCACACGCACACACCTGTAGAGAAAGACCGACACACAGACAGACACTGGGGGATCTTCCGGGGGGTCTTCTGTACAAATAGTTCCCCCACCTTCTGGAAGTTCTGTGCTTATAACTTCCTCTAATCTGTGTCTCTCTTTGACTCTGCCTTTTTCCTTGCTTTGTGCATGGATACGAAGCGGCGCCTTTTTTTCAAAATTTTCCACAACAAAAGAATTGATTCGAAGTTCAAGGGGAAAAAAGTGTTGAATGATCACTTTACAAGCCTGGAATAAGCTTTAAATTGAGTATGATTTTGCTTTTTCTTCTGTAAAAAACGCTTAGTCGTAGACCCCCATAACTACACTGTATATACATGGATTCAACCTTGCCTTTGATACGAGGTGGCACCTATTTTTCAAAATTTGAAAACCAGGACCCCTGCCATGCTTGTTTGTGGATTTTCTCCAGTTGCATCCAGGTTTGTGTCGTCTACTATCTTTCTGACTTTTTGGCCCATTCTCCTGCCTTTAAAAAAAAAAAAATCTTCCATATAGTTTTCTTCTTTGAACTCCTCCAAAATTGAAATGTGTAGGCTGAATATAGCCAAGAGACCAGTGAAAACTGGAAAACGGACACATATGTACCCATTGTGGCCTTGGAACGCAGAAGAAGAAGAAGAACAGAAAACAACAGCTTAGTTAAACTTGGTACACGTTTATCTAATTGTTATTGTATATGCTTGCAAATTTATTATTATGTGACTTGACATTTTCAGCGCTGATGACAAGACCTTAAAGAAGGCAGCTGAAGAGTGCGACCTTTCCTTACCTAAAGATAGTGGTGCAGGGCCTTGTCCATTTTCTGCGGCAAGGAGTGCTTTTGTGTATCCTTTTTGTTTTGCTCTGTAATGTTTATGTGAACATCCAGAATAACCATGCAGTGATACTTAAATGATTCAGAAGACCACTGAATGGAAAAACACAAAAACTGTAGGTTCGGTATTGGTCCTTTATTGAACATAACAAGATGCCCTAGTTGTCTTAAGGTAGAGAGTTTCGTGGATTTTCCCTTTTTCTTTTTTTCTGAATATGTGTTCACTCTTCACTTTTTATATTCTTTCTCTCTCTCTTTCAGGTTTCTTGCTCTGATTTCTACTCAGTGTCTTCACCCTTATTCCTCATTTTTGTCACTTTTTCATCACATTGAAAAAAGAGCTAAGCTCTGAAACGTCTGTGTTATCTTCAATAAAGGACCAATACCGAACCTACAGCTTTTGTGTTTTTCCATGTAGTGATAGTAGTTTGTCTACTCATATTCTGCTAATGCAATGGCTTTGAATTTTATTCTAAGGCTGATGGTTTATACTTTTATGTTACATTCAATTACATTTTCAGTTGCTAAACGGTACAATTACTATAATAGTCTTTGTGAGTTGTAAAAAGTATTATATTTCGGTAATACAAAATATTCTAATACTTATTAAATTTTGTGTTGGTGTGAAGTAGTCGCTGTTGTCATTTGGTTATAGATTTTGAAATGTAATTTCATTTGGTCAAAAAGACAAATCTAATTTAATCATACTATACCAACACTCAAAACAACTGCATTAGCCTAAAACAACCTGGAACCTTACCCTAGCACATAGCTAAAACGAAAGTGGCCCCAAGGGACTGCACCCATACCGCAGGGAGTAGCGGGAGTGACTCCCCTTACTTCCGGGTATGACGCGCACCCTTGGGGCACCGGATATGTCATTCTTAAATTTTCCAGCCTTTCAACCACACCTGGGCCTACCCTGCTCCGCCTTTTCTGACTCTTGTCTATCTGGTGGGTTCGTTCCGTGTTTAGCTTTGTTCTATTCAGTTTCTTGGGAAGGCTGTTAGTCATCCTATCGATATTATTTCATTGTCATTTCTTGGTGTTCGTTTTAGTTGAAAAATTATTTCGTTCACTCTGTTGTTCGTTTTCGGGGTGGCGTCAGCCATTATGGCTTCTTGCACCCCTCGGTTTCCACTTCGGGGAAAGCAGTTTCTCTTCGGTTGTTTTTCTGTTTTCCAAGTCAGTTGACTCTTCTTCTCTCACTAGGGACCCTTTGGGCAGGTTCTCTTAATCTTCTCAAGAAGTTTTCGTCTGATCCTCTCACAAATCCTACTCCTAACGTCCAGTCACAGTCCGTTTCGGTTACACCGGCCTAACCGGTTTCGGAGCCCATTCCAGTTTCTCTCCCTTCGGAGGTTTCTGCTCCTTCTCCTTTTCCGTTGGACTCGCAGGCTTTGTACTACGTCACTTGGACTCTTCGGGTTTCAGGGTTCTCCCTTTCGCATCGACAGAATCTTCCTTTTTCGGTTCTATGTTTAGGTCAGAGAGGGTGCCGCCAGTTGTCTCTTCTAACGTGAGACTACTGGCGCAGCCCTCTCTCCTTCTTCTGTTCACAGGCTTGCCTCCAGGAGGCCCTTGTCCGCTAGGCCAGCGTCGACCTCAACAGGGATAGGCAATCCCTTTCCGCCTCTGGTTTCCGTCCTGTGGGCTTGATGTTTACGGAACAGAGAGGCTCCCCTCCGGGGAGCTTGCCTAGTGACAGAGGTGACTCCTCTGTCACCAGACTGGCCAGTCTGTCAGGCAATCATCCGGTGGTACCTGGGAGGTACCTCCAGGATCGGGAACGGCCTGTTCCCTTTCCTGAGTCCGGGCTCAAATCCTCCACTCAGTTCGAGGGAGAGGTTACCAGGACAGTCAAATCGGTCGGTGCGGGGCACCTTCAATACCGATAAGAGTCCATACCCCCCTCCCGGGGGATGGCTCTCCAGTGATCCTGGCACTGGCGCGGTTGGGGCCTCTGGGCAGTCCCACCGCAACCGGAAATTCGCTTCTCACGGTTGTGAGACGGTTTCCTCCGGTTCTCCCGGTGCTTACCCGGTTTCCGGTATTCATCCGGTTTCTCCCGGTTGCTTGGCCAACGCGGACATACCGGGGGATGGCACGGTTGGAGCCTCTTGGCTTTCCCACCGCAACCGGTTATTTGCCTTTCCCGGTTGCGAGACCGTTTCCTCCGGTTCTCCCGGTGTTTACCCGGTAATCATCCGGTTGTCTCCCGGTTGCTTGGCCAACGCGGACATACCGGGAAAGGGTTCGCCTAGAACCGGAAAATTCCGATGATGAATTTCCGGTTCGTTCCTCCGGTTTGGGTCAACCGGGAATGTCCCGCTCGCACGGAGGACGCCACGTTCTCCCGGTTCCGGCCGGTGTTCAGTGATCCTCTCACTCCCTACCGGCAGAGCCCTCTGCCAGGCATGGCCTCCGGTGGTGTTTGACTCTTGGGCCGCCCTTATCAGAAGCTTCAACGGCCAGACCCCTCCAGGGAATTCTCTGAGTTTCAGTCCGACTTTGAGTCAGACATGGAACTGGACCCTCAGTCGGAGGTCCCTCACTCTCTCACTGAGTCCTCGGTTCAGAATCTTCTCAAGATTTTGTCTCGATCGTGCCCTTACGTGGTACCTGTGCGTTCCTCCCATCAGGAGTCCGCCACTGATCACGCGGTTGGCTCTCTTCTGCAGGCCAAGAGCTCCTTGACTCTCCAAGCCCCCTCCTTCCCGGAGGATTTGGTGGTTAAAGCGGAGTTCACGTTGAGGACCGGCAAGGTCCTTTCGTTGAAACAGATTGCTGAGGCTAATCTGGGGCGTTCTCAGCCGGCCTCGTCTCAGTTCGGTTCCTTTTTGGTACCTGGATTCAGACCTTTCGTCCCCCTACCGACGGAATACCTGCCCTTCCCCTCCGTCTCCAAACCTTCTTCTGAGGAGGTGGAGTCCTTGGGGTCCTGCTGCTGTTCCTCCCGTCACGTTCAAGCCTTCGGCCTTCAAGTCTCTCGAGGAATCTCTGTCTGGTTCTCTCAGGGCTTGTGGCATGGCCACCTCTCTCGTGCAAACCTTGGCGGAGTCTCTAGGCAAATCAGCCTCTGATTCACCGGCGGTTTTTCAGTTCTTTGATCAGGTGGATGAAGCTTCCGTTGGAGTCTCTCTAGCCCTTTTGGGCAATGTGCTACAGAGCCTCTCTGATGTCACGGCTTTTGAAGGTTCAAACCTGTGCCTTGGCCCGGGATTCTTTTCTGGCGCAGAACAGGTCTCTTTCGTCCAGGGAAAAGGAGCGTTTTGCGCTCTCTTCCCCTTCCGGAGTCGGGCTTGTTCGGGGAAGAATCGGTTCCCCCAGTTCTCGAGTCCTCTTCAAAGAGGAAGTCAGCTGATAGCCAGAAGGCTATCTATCGGGCCCTGTTGAACCAGCCCCGTCCCAACCATTTCGTCCGCAACAGGCCTCTCGCCCTCGGTAGGAAGTCCTTCTGGGTACGTCCCGCTCTAAGAGTGTGGGATACTCCTCTAGGCCTCCTCCCCAGTTCAAGGCCTTGAGGCCCCCCTTCCCAGTCTTCTCGTGGCAACAGGAGGCCGAGCCTTCCAAGAAACGGCGATCCTGTCCGTTGGAGATCCTCCAGAGGAAGTGGAGGACCTTCTCTTGAAGGGCGCGGGCGCGAGTGAACGATCCCAGTCCGGGTTTCTATTCCCGACTTTTTCAACCGGTCCTGTCAACCGGTTTTATCAAAAATTTCCGACCGTTTTCGGCCCATTCTGACTCTAATTGGCCGGCGATCTCTTAGGCCGTTTAAAGGGGTTTTTTTTCTTCTGTTCACAGTCTCAGCCTCGGAGGACACAGGTGGTGTCCGACCTCTCAGTAACGAAGGCGGTCACACTTCGCTGTCCCCTCGGTTTTCTTAGTCTGATGGGGTCGATTTCGGAGCTCCTTCCTCTGGCCTGGGTATACAAAGGCCCTTGCAGAGAGAAGTCAGAGTGCGCACTCCTTCTTTCACGGTTTCAACCATGAGTTGTTCAACCTGTTGACTCGTTCGGCCGTTCCAGTCATCCTGTTTCGGACTGGTTCCGTCCCGATCTGGCTTTAACTGTCCGGCTAGCATGATCTTCCCTTCTCAGCCGTCAGATCACCGAACGGCACAGCTTTCAACCTAAAGTTGTTCGACGGGGTGATTTTTGCCTTCCTTCAGGCCCCCCCCCCTTTTGGTCTTCGGCGTCTCGTTCCGACCGTTTTTTATGGTTTAGGTCGAGGTGTGTCATCGTCACGTTTGCACACTGTTTCGCTTTTTGTCTACATGTTTTCCTTTTCGGTGGGGACTTTTCCGCGTCATCTGGTTCGATTTGACGTCATGCGATAGCAACTATGTTGCTGTTGCTGTCTGTTCCTACTTCATAGGCAGTTTTTTATTTTTATTTTACCTCCCTAACCGATCGAATTGTCTCCGCTGGTTTTTCACCCAGTCAACGGGGGTCCCTTTCGTCGGTCTTAGCATGTAGAGTTGGTTACGAAGTGCAGTCGCACATTCGTACCGTGGTTTCTCAGTTTGCTAGGTCAGAGGCTGAATCTGCTGCTCTTGCGGATTCTCATCCTAGTACTAGCTGTCTCTATCCCGCCATCGGTCCTTTGCTTGCCCGACATTCTGAACTAGTCTTGTCCAGTTTGTTTTCTGACCCAGACTCGCCCCTTCGATCGATATTTTCCAGTTCGAAAGGGCGTAGCAGTGTGTAGTGGCCCGGTCCGGCCACTCATAGTCCGTAATGTATCAGGCCTTGGCTGCTCTAGGTGACTCGATGCGGAGTTTGTCTTCTCCTGACTGCTTTGATAGTCAGCCATGTGCTTTCCAGAGATGCCTTCCCGGACTTTTTCAGGACTCTTTCTCTTGGTTCGCCTTCTGTGGTGACAGGAAGTTCTATCCGTTAAGACCTTCTTCGGTTCATTCGTCGAATTCTTAGCTTTTCTTCTCAGGTCTAGAAATCTCTGCCCATACCCTTTCTGGGTACAGAGCAGCCATCTTCAGTATGAGTTCCATGGCCTTAGGTGCTACCGTACCGCTAAGCTGTACGCCACCACTGTCTCGCACTTCTTGCTGAAGTGCATGCCGTTGTATTCCTCCCCTCTGATGGCACTAATCCCCCGGGTGTTGAAGAAGTCCTCCGGGAGCACCCGGACTTGATTCTCGTCACACCAATGTGGCCCACGAGCCATTGGTTCCCAGAGCTCCTCGACATGGCGCAAGACGGTCCTCTTCCGCTCAATCTCACTCCCGCCACTCTTCTTCAGTCAAGAAGCGGGGTCGGACACCCTTGCCCTTCAAGGCTAAACCTGGTCGCATGGCGGCTGTCCGACTAGGCCTTCGCTCTCAGGGGTTTTCCACGCGCACCGTGGATCTGTTGGTCGCCTCTCGGCGTAAGTCTACAAACGATCTGTATGATCTTCGCTGGGCCACCTGGTTTGCGTTTTGTCAGGAGAGAAAGTTTGACCCGCTTCGTCCCTCAACGGTTCAGTTCGTGGAGTTCCTCTCTCACTTGCTTAGAACTAGGAACTCTTCCTCTCAAACCTTGTCAGGTTATAGGGCGGTCTTGATTAGCACGATCTAGTTTTACGGGGAATCTCTCGGCTTTGCCAGTTTCTCACTTCCTGGACGCTGTGCGCCTCCAAGCCCCGTCCAGAACGGTCCAGTGTCCTCAGTGGGACATCTTTTTGGTTCTGGCTTTTCTCTGGGTCAAATTTGAACCCCTGGAGTCGTTGTCTCTTAAGCTTCTGACTCTCAAGACAGTTTTTTCTCATTTCTTTCGCCACTGCCCGTCGCATCAGTGGTTTGCATGCTCTGAGTGGTCTCACCAAGGACGTCCAGTTCGAGGAGGACTTCTCGTCTGTCTCCCTTTCTTTTCTCCCGGAGTTCCGTGCAAAGAACCAGTCTGGTTATGTTTCCTCTCCCTTAGTCTCTTTTTCGAGTCTTCGCTCCGTTCTGGGTCCTGATGATCGTGATATCTTCCTCTGCCCCGTTAGGGCTCTTCGTTCTTATCTGGCTCGTACCAAGTCCTTCAGAAGGGCTAAACGTCGCCTGTTCGTCTCCTTTAATCCCAAGTACTGCAGCGATGTGGCTAAGGGTACTGTGTCCCGTTGGTTCCTCGACCTCATTAAGTTGGCCTATGCCCGCTCTCTGGTTAGGTTACCTGATAACCCCATTCGCGCCCACGAGTTGCGGGCCATCAGCTCTTCCCTGGCGGTAGTCAAGGGTGTCCCTCTTGTGAAGGTTATGGCCTCAGCGTTCTGGTAGTCGCAGAACACCTTTCTTCAGTTTTACCTGAGGGATATCTCCGCTCAGGGCGAAGACGACTCCTTTTCCATCTAGAAGGTGGTCGTTTCGCAGGTCCCGGTCTCCTTGTAGTGTGAGTTCCGGTGTTTTTTGTGCCTCTGTTTTTTCTCTGTGTTCTTTGGTATATCATTGACATGACTGTTTGGGGGTATTTATTTGCATATTTTCAGGGATGTTGTACATCTTTCGGGGGATTCTCTTAGGAGTGTTTCCCTCTTTTACTGATATGCTTTTAGGGTTGTTGGTGTGTCAGTTGGCACGCATCACCCTCCACCACGGTGGTAATCTGCAGTTGTTTTGAGTGTTGGTATAGTATGATTAAATTAGATTGGTGGATTTTGATTAATCCTACTATCTATTTAATTTAATACTTACCAACACTCAAAACAAAAAATGTTCCCTCCCAGCCTCCCTCCTGATGCGGGGCTGTAAAATTACACGAATGACATATCCGGTGCCCCAAGGGTGCGCGTCATACCCGGAAGTAAGGGGAGTCACTCCCGCTACTCCCTGCGGTATGGGTGCAGTCCCTTGGGGCCACTTTCGTTTTAGCTATGTGCTAGGGTAAGGTTCCAGGTTGTTTTAGGCTAATGCAGTTGTTTTGAGTGTTGGTAAGTATTAAATTAAATAGATAGTAGGATTAATCAAAATCCACCAATCTAATTTAATCATACTATACCAACACTCAAAACAACTGCATTAGCCTAAAACAACCTGGAACCTTACCCTAGCACATAGCTAAAACGAAAGTGGGCCCAAGGGACTGCACCCATACCGCAGGGAGTAGCGGGAGTGACTCCCCTTACTTCCGGGTATGACGCGCACCCTTGGGACACCGGATATGTCATTCTTGAATTTTCCAGCCATACTTCCACACCTGGGCCTACCCTGCTCCGCCTTTTCTACTCTTGTAGCTTTCTGGTGGGTTTGTTCCTTTTCTTAGCTTGTTCTACTTCTTTTCTTGGGAAGCCTGTTAGTCTTCCTATCGTTATTATTTCATTGTCATTTACGGGGTGTTCGTTTTAGTTCAAATTATTTCGTTCACTCTCTTGTTTGTGTTCGGGGTGGCGTCGGCCATTATGGCTTCTTCCACCCCTTCGGTTCCCACTTCGAGTAAAGCAGTTTCTGCTTCTCTCGTTTCGGTTTCCAAGTCGGATGACCCTTCTTCTCTCGCTAGGGACCCTTTGGGCAGGTTCTCTAAATCTTCTCTAGAGTCCTCTTCAAAATCTTCTCACAAATCTTCGTCTCGTTCGAGCAAACAGTCTCATTCTCAGTCTGTTTCGGTTACACCGGCTAAACCGGTTTCAGAGCCCACTCCAGTCTCTCTCCCTTTGGAGGTTTCTGCTCCTTCTCCTTTTCCGTTGGACTCTCAGGCTTTTTACGACGCCTTCTTTCGTCACTTGGACTCTTCGGGTTTCAGAGTTCTCCCTGTCACTTCGACAGAATCTTCCTCCTACTTCGGTTCTATGAGTAGGCCAGAGAAGGTTCCGCCAGTTGTCTCTTCGCGTGAGACCGTCACTGGCGCAACCCTCTCTCCTTCTTCTGTTCACAGGCTTGCCTCCAGGAGGCCCTTATCCACTAAGGCCAGCGTCAACCTCAACAGGGATAGGAAATCCCTCTCCACCTCTGGTTTCCGTCCTGTGGGCATGATGTTTACGGAACAGAGAGGCTCCCCTCCGGGGAGCTTGCCTAGTGACAGAGGTGACTCCTCTGTCACCAGACTGGCTAGTCTGTCAGGCAATCATCCGGTGGTACCTGGGAGGTACCTCCAGGATCGGGAACGGCCTGTTCCCTTTCCTGAGTCCGGGCTCAAATCCTCCACTCATTTTGAGGGAGAAGTTACCAGGACAGTCAAATCGGTCGGTGCGGGGCACCTTCATACCGATAAGAGTCCATACCCCCCTCCCGGGGGATGGCTCTCCAGTGATCCTGGCACTGGCGCGGTTGGGGCCTCTTGGCAGTCCCGCCGCAACCGGAAAATCGCTTCTCCCGGTTGTGAGACGGTTTCCTCCGGTTCTCCCGGTGTTTACCCGGTTTCACCCGGTATTCATCCGGTTTCTCCCGGTTGTCTCCCGGTTGCTTGGTCAACGCGGGCATACCGGGAAAGGGTTCGCCTAGAACCGGAAAATTCCGATGATGAATTTCCGGTTCGTTCCTCCGGTTTGGGTCAACCGGGAATGTCTCGCTCTCACGGTGGGCGTCACGTTCTCCCGGTTCCTGCCGGTGTTCAGAGATCCTCTCACTCCCAACCGGCAGAGCCCTCTTCCAGGCATGTTCCTTCGGTGGTGTTTGACTCTTCGGGCCGCCCCTTTCAGAAGCTTCAACGGCCAGACCCCTCTGGGGAATTCTCTGAGTTTCAGTCCGACTATGAGTCGGACATGGAACTGGACCCTCAGTCAGAGGTCCCTCACTCTCACACTGAGTCTTCGGTTCAGAATCTTCTCAAGATTCTGTCTCGATCATGCCCTTATGTGGTACCTGTGCGTTCCTCCCATCAGGAGTCCGCCACTGATCACGCGGTTGGCTCTCTCCTGCAGGCCAAGAGCTCTTTGACTCTCCAAGCCCCCTCCTTCCTGGAGGACTCGGTGGTTAAAGCGGAGTTCACCTTGAGGACCGGCAAGGTCCTTTCGTTGAAACAGATTGCTGAGGCCAATCTGGGGCGTTCTCAGCCAGTCTCGTCTCAGTCCGCTTCTTTTGTGGTACCCAGATTCAGACCTTTCGTCCCCCTACCGGCGGAATACCTGCCCTTTCCCTCCGTCTCCAAACCTTCTGCTGAGGAGGTGGAGTCCTTGAAGGGTCCTGCTGCTGTTCCGCCCGTCACTTTCAAGCCTTCGGCCTTTAAGTCTCTCGAGGAATCTCTGTCTGGTTCTCTCAGGGCTTGTGGCATGGCCACCTCTCTCGTGCACACCTTGGCGGAGTCTCTGGGCAAGTCAGCCTCTGATTCACCCGCGGATTTTCGGTGCTTTGATCAGATAGATGAAGCTTCCGTTGGAGTCTCTCTAGCCCTTTTGGGCAATGTGCTACAGAGCCTCTCTGATGTCACGGCTGGTTTGAAGGTCCAAACCTGTGCCTTGGCCCGGGACTCTTTTCTGGCACAGAACAGGTCCCTTTCGTCCAGGGAAAAAGAGCGTTTGCGCTCTCTTCCCCTTCCGGAGTCGGGCATGTTCGGGGAAGAATCGGTTGCCCCAGTTCTCGAGTCCTCTTCAAAGAGGAAATCGGCTGATAGCCAGGAGGCTATCTATCGGGCCCTGTTGAACCAGCCCCGTGCCCAACCCTTCCGTCCGCAACAGGCCTCTCGCCCTCGTTTCGGCTTCAGGAAGCCTTTTAGAGCTGGGTACGTTCCGTCCCGCTCTAAGAGTGCGAGATACTCTTCTAGGCCTCCTCCCCAGTTCAAGGCCTTGAGGCCCCCGTCTCAGTCTTCTCGTGGCAACAGGAGACCGAGTCTGTCCAAGAAACAGCTTTTTCAGTAGGTCCCGCACGGCCCCGAGAATCCCTAGGCGTCCCTGTGTCGAGTGTGGATGCTCTCTTGCGGGCGTATCCCGCTTGGCACAAGCTTGTGGGAAATGCTTGGATTCTCGGAGTTGTGCGGGACGGGTTTCGGTTCCAGTTCGATCGGGAACCCCCTCTGTCTCTGTCCCCTGTTTCTTTCCCTCCACCCAGAGATCCTATCCGTTTGGAGATCCTCCAGAAGGAAGTGGAGGGCCTTCTCTTGAAGGGCGCGATTACGATCGTGAACGATCACAGTCCGGGTTTCTATTCCCGACTTTTCACGGTCCCCAAGAAGACAGGCGGCTTCAGACCTGTCCTGGACTTGTCTCCCCTCAACAAGTTTTCAAGGAAGATCCATTTCAAGATGGAAACGGCGGCCACTGTCAGGGCATTTGTGCGCCAGGGAGACTGGGCCACCTCCATCGACTTACGCGATGCGTACTTCCATGTGTCGATTCACCCCAGCCGTTGCAAGTTCCTTCGTTTCGTTTGGCAAGGCCTTGTCTACCAGTTCCATTCCCTCCCTTTCGGCCTTTCCCTGGCACCTTGGATCTTCACCAAGGTTACCAGGGAAATGGCAGCCCTAGCCAGGGCTCGGGGATTGAGGTTGAAGGTCTATCTCGACGACTGGCTGTTGCTTGCGTCGAGTCGCCAGTTGTCCTCCCAACAAACGGAGCTCCTTCTCAGTCTCTCCACGGTCCTGGGCTTCAACATCAACCAGGAGAAGTCGGATTTGGTCCCCTCTCAGCGGTTCAAATACCTCGGCATGATCTTCGACACCGAGTCGTTTCAGGTTTCTGCCACCCCGGAAAGAATTCTGTCTCTCTCCAACTTGGTGTCAGAACTTCTCGCAGCCCAGTCCACCTCCTTCAGACGGCTTCTGTGCCTCCTCGGTCAAATGGAGTCCGTCTCGGGCCTCCTTCCCTTAGGTCGCCTTCACAAAAGGCCTCTGCAACGCGAGGTCCTTGCTCGAGTGCGAGATCAGTCGGATTTCGATCAGGTGGTCCAGTTGGGCACCTGGTTCCGGGATTCGGTTTCCCAATGGACGGACTCGGTGTGGATGAACAGTATGGTCCCAATCAGTCGTTTGGGGGCCCAGCTGTTCATCTGCACCGACGCCTCTCTCACCGGTTGGGGCGCGCATCTCGACTCCGAAGAGGTCTCTGGGAAATGGACCGAAGCGGAGTCAGAGCGTCACATCAACTGGCTGGAGCTGGAGGCCATTCGCCTGGCCCTCCTTCATTTCGCTCCAAGGCTTCACGGCAGGTGTGTGGTGATTTGTGGCGACAATTCCACCAGCCTGTCCTACCTGCGTCGTCAGGGAGGCACAAGGTCCGCTTCTCTCTCCCTGACGGCGGAGGCGATTCTGCGGTGGGCTTTTTCTCTCGACATCTCCCTCACGGTCGAGTTTGTTCCGGGCAAACTCAATGTGGTGGCGGACCAGTTGAGTCGCTCGGACCAAATTCTGGCCACCGAATGGACCATTGCTCACCAGGCCTTGTCTCCTGTGTGGAGACGGTGGGGGAAACCCCTCCTCGACCTCTTCGCCACCAGGTTTACTGCCAGACTGACCCTATATGTCTCTCCAGTCAGGGACCCTCAGGCCTTTGCCAGGAACGCCTTCTCGTTCCCTTGGAAGGGCATGCTGATGTATGCCTTCCCCCCAACGGCTCTCATTCCTCGGGTGTTGGAGAAGTGTCTCCGAGAGCACCCGGACTTGATTCTGGTCACTCCGATGTGGCCCACAAGCCACTGGTTCCCAGAGCTCCTCGACATGGCGCAAGACGGTCCTCTTCCGCTCAATCTCACTCCCGCCACTCTTCTTCAGCCAAGAAGCGGGGTCGGACACCCTTGCCCTTCAAGGCTAAACCTGGTCGCATGGCGACTGTCCGTCTAGGCCTTCGCTCTCAGGGGTTTTCCACGCTCACCGTGGATCTGCTGGTCGCCTCTCGGCGTAAGTCTACAAACGATCTGTATGATCTTCGCTGGGCCACCTGGTTTGCTTTTTGTCAGGAGAGGAAGTTTGACCCGCTTCGTCCCTCAACGGTTCAGTTCGTGGAGTTCCTCTCTCACTTGCTTAGAACTAGAAACCTGTCCTCTCAAACCTTGTCAGGTTATAGGGCGGCCCTGATTAGCACGATCTCGTTGGCTTTAGGTTCCAAGTTTACGGAGAATCTTTCGGCCTTGCCAGTCTCTCACTTCCTGGACGCTGTGCGCCTCCAAGCCCCGTCCAGAACGGTCCAGTGTCCTCAGTGGGACATCTTTTTGGTTCTGACTTTTCTCAGGGACAAGTGTGAACCCCTGGAGTCGTTGTCTCTTAAGCTTCTGACTCTCAAGACAGTTTTTCTCATTTCACTCGCCACTGCCCGTCGCATCAGTGGTTTGCATGCTCTGAGTGGTCTCACCAAGGACGTCCAGTTCGAGGAGGATTTTTCGTCTGTCTCCCTTTCTTTCCTCCCGGAGTTCCGTGCAAAGAACCAGTCTGGTGATGTTTCCTCTCCCTTGGTCTCTATTTCGAGTCTTCGCTCCGTTCTGGGTCCTGATGATCGTGATATCTTCCTCTGCCCCGTTAGGGCTCTTCGTTCTTATCTGGCTCGTACAAAGTCCTTCAGAGGGGCTAAACGTCGCCTGTTCGTCTCCATTAACCCCAAGTACTGCAGCGATGTGGCTAAGGGTACTGTGTCCCGTTGGATCCTCGACCTCATTAAGTTGGCCTATGCCCGCTCTCTGGTTAGGCTACCTGATAACCCCATTCGCGCCCACGAGTTGCGGGCCATCAGCTCTTCCCTGGCGGTAGTCAAGGGTGTCCCTCTTGTGAAGGTTATGGCCTCAGCGTTCTGGAAATCGCAGAACACCTTTCTTCAGTTTTACCTGAGGGATATCTCCGCTCAGGGCGAAGACGACTCCTTTTCCATTTAGAAGGTGGTCGTTGCGCAGGTCCCGGTCTCCTTGTAGTGTGAGTACCGGTGTTTTTTGTGCCCCTGTTTTTTCTCTGTGTTCTTTGGTATATCATTGACATGACTGTTTGGGGGTGTTTATTTGCATATTTTCAGGGATGTTGTACATCTTTCGGGGGATTCTCTTAGGAGTGTTTCCCTCTTTTACTGATATGCTTTTGGGGTTGTTGGTGTGTCAGTTGGCACGCATCACCCTCCACCACGGTGGTAATCTGCAGTTGTTTTGAGTGTTGGTATAGTATGATTAAATTAGATTGGTGGATTTTGATTAATCCTACTATCTATTTAATTTAATACTTACCAACACTCAAAACAAAAAATGTTCCCTCCCAGCCTCCCTCCTGATGCGGGGCTGTAAAATTACACGAATGACATATCCGGTGTCCCAAGGGTGCGCGTCATACCCGGAAGTAAGGGGAGTCACTCCCGCTACTCCCTGCGGTATGGGTGCAGTCCCTTGGGCCCACTTTCGTTTTAGCTATGTGCTAGGGTAAGGTTCCAGGTTGTTTTAGGCTAATGCAGTTGTTTTGAGTGTTGGTAAGTATTAAATTAAATAGATAGTAGGATTAATCAAAATCCACCATTTGCAATAGCTCCAAACCTAGTATGCTGGATAAATCATCCATAAATATGTGTTAACGTTAATTCATTTTAAACATACCTAAGAAAAGAGTGTTTGCTTTTCTTGCTGTCGACAGTTGAGTGAAAGATTGATGATCATAAGATGGTTTGTAGCAAGAGATTTGTTTCATTAATCATTTGCTGTTGACAGTTGAGTGATGTAGTTTGGTTTGTTGCATTTTCAAATTAACTCTCCTTAACAGATTGCACAGAGACCAAATCCTTGTTGCACCGTATGATGTGGTGTGTCTGGTCAGCAGTTTAAAAAAACTGCCTTTCGCCTTGGTGTTGGTAAGTGACTGTATTAATCATGTCTGCTCTTTACTGCTATGGTTAGAATTATTTACATTCACTGCAAAACAACTGAGTTTCAATGAGGCCTTAGCACACGTACACTTTAGATACGTAAACATCATGCGCATGGATGCTCCTGCTTTCAGGATGTCCTGATATGCAGGATTTTTTTATTGCCTGGAGCTGGCATCGCCGAATTATGAGAAGCAACAAATTTCCTATTTATAAACATTTTGTCGGTTTCTCACATGTGTAGAATATAAAAGAAATGAATGCAGATAAATATTTACATGCCTTTACCAGGAACTTTATATTTTTAGGATTGTTTAAGTTGTTAACTGGGCGGCCCCTGGACGCCTGCCTTCCATGGTTTTTTAATTTCCCAGGAGCACCCATGCATGTGTAAACCCATAAATAAATAAGAGAAAGAATAAAAAATATAAGGACGCGTTTCCGTTTGACTTATTTACGGATTACGCATGGGGTTTCCGTGTGTAATGTGTATGTGCGCTGGCATTGAAAATGATCTGTCCATGGCTCATGATACTGAATTACGCACGTCACTTAGCGCCTACAGGAAATTATTGTGTATCGTGAAGAATTGATATGAAGCCTCTGAAAATTCTCTGCCCCTGACTTGTCACCAGGTGGTGTGCTTGATTCAGTACCATATTTTTCGGACTATAAGGCGATACTTTTTTCCCCAGATTCAGACCCCTGCGCCTTATAATATGACATAAAATAGTAAAAAAAATAACAAATGTAATCTGAAATTTAGGTAAAATTTGGGGGATGCACCTTATACAAAGGTGCGCCTTATAGTCCGAAAAATACGGTAAATTAAATCATTGTCCTTGCGCTTCGTGACGTAATCGTGAAAAGGCTTATTCAAAGCAGTATATTTCACTTATGTCTACAGCAGACCTGTTTACCATTCCGGAAATTTGCTAAAATTCCGGGTAAAATAGTAAATTCCGGGTGAACGCTGAAAATTCCGGGATTTCGAAAAAACGTCTATTATTTGTTTCCGTTCATAGGAAAAGACGCAAGGGTTGACCGAAACGTGTACCTAACACGCTACGTCATCAGAAAAGGGGTTGTGCTTGATGTCACATGCATTAAATGCTGCATTTTCATTGGTTAAAGGGGTGAAATAATGTTTTTATTTTGGTCGATCTATTTCGGGACAGCAAATGGCGGCCAGACTTTTACTGTCGATTCGAAGAGCTTTCCAGGCAGTTTTTTTAATGGTAGAGATTGTAATTAGGGCTTGAAATGAGTCAATTTAGATTATGTTATCACTGGAAAATACGATGATGTGAGAATTTTGAAGTTTTCAACGGAAAATGAAGTGAAAATTGATCGCGATGGCGCCGAGTTGCAACTTGGCATCCGCCGATCCGCGGCCGAGTGATTTTTCTCTGTCCCATCGTGGACATTTCCAGGTATTTTGCTTTTTCCAGCTTGTTTTATACTAAAATTGACTAAGAATTAGTGACTGAATTTACTAATAAAACTTTTCTGGCAAAATTGAGCCAAGAAATCATCACAATATTGAAAATCGACGCCGATGTTCGCGGAAAGGAGAAGAAGAAGAAACCGCTTTATCGCGAGTCGTGTACAGATCATGTGAATTCCGGTTTTTGTTCTCAAATTCCGGGGTTTTTTGTGGCAAATTCCGGGTTTTTCATTATAAAGGTAAACAGGTCTGCTACAGGAATGTGAGAGTTCCAAAGTTAATGCATAAATGCGCTTTTTTTTTAATTCGACTTAGAGAGTGTACATAGAGAGAAGATTGTTGAGCTCGGCAGACTTTCTTTTCGCACACATGGTGAAAATGAAAGAAGTTTGTAGCGCGAGTACATTCCCTTGAATGAATTTCGTAAGCTTCTTTGTGATTGGCCAGTTACATCCATTCGCAATGCGCTGTTTTCATGTGTTCGGCTACTTCCTCAGTATCATTTCGAAGGAGGATTTGGATGTTTTCAAAGCTATTGAGTGAATGTTTCATCTTCAACCCCCCAAAAATATAGAACACATCATAGATTTGGATGTTGTCAAAGCTATCGAGTGAAGGTTTCATCTTCAACCAAAAAAAATAAATACAACACACCATAGATTTGGATGCTTTCAAAGCATTAATCTTCAACAACAAAAATATATACAATGCATCATAGATGTGAAGAAAGACAATTCGACAAAGAATACAAATTTGACAGGAATTGGCTGGATGTAACTGTATCAGACAGTAAGATCAGTATAGGCGGGCAAGCTGCGAAAGATTTGATGTTACAGGCAAAGTTTTGGTGGAGTACTTTGACGATACTGTCGGCTACGCTTTTGTTTTGTTTTAGGCACTCTCACATCCTTGTGAATAATATCATCCTCGGAAGTCTTAGTATTAAAGGTGGACCCTGATGGATGAGTTTTTTGCAAGAAACATGTTGAGATTACCAGAAAGACAGCCTTTTCAAGGATCGGAACACTCACTTTGCTCTGGTTTCCTAGAAATCAAGCCGTCAAAACGGCGATTCCTCCTTGGCAGAGATGCCGGAAAGAGAAGCCTTTTTGGATGGGGTGGGTGGAGGACACTCATTGTGATTGAAGCTTTTTCTTTTTTGCAGTGCAGTAAAAAAAATAAAATGGAGCTATTTCCTTTGTTGTGAACAATACGCCTTTAGGTAATAAACTGTATAAAATTAAGAATTAAATAAATAAAAAGGCTTGAATTGTGAACATTTTTTGCCAAAGATTTGATCTAAACTCAGGCAGCCATTATAAAAGAGAAGGCACATGCCTCCTCTTTCACTGAAAGAATTTGACTTCCAGCACCTCCGCAAAGGAGGAATCGCCGATTTGACAGTTTGATTTCTAGGAAACCAGAGCAAAGAGAGTGTTGCGATCTCTGTAAAGGGTGTTTTCCTGGTGATCTCGATGTGTTTCTTGCATAAACTCATCCGTCAGGGTGCCCCTTTAACAAACACAAAAATGTGTCCCTACACAATGTTCTTACATGAACCGAAGCCAATTGAACTATCTTCTTTTTATATTTTAGTGCATGTTGAATATCGTGAGTATGTTGTGAAATGTTGTCTTTTCTATATGTTTTACAGGAGATGCTCAAATATTTGCTCCATGCTGGCCGAACTGCGACTGACCACAGATATGTGGAGATGGTAAATGCTGTAAAGATTGTTCTGGTTTATTGAAATACTGAATGAGATTGCAATTTATTTTTTAAAGAAAAAGCTGAACAACTAAACTTGTTTATATTTCACAATGGAGCTCCCCGCTTGAGGATACCGGGGGGTCTTTTGTATAAATAGTTCCCCACTTTCTGGGAGTTATGTGCTTGTAACTTCCTCTGTCACTCTCTTTGACTCTGCCTTTCCCTTTTGCTTACTGTCATCTGCTATCTTTCTGCCTTAACGGTCCATTCTCCTGCCTTTTTTCAATAAACACTTTCAAAAAGATTTCCTCCTGCCGAAGTCGGACTTGCTGGGCCTAGCTATTTCTTAGTTAGTCGCATAACGGCAGCATGACGCATATGCGCTCATAATTGACAGGAAACTGTCTGAACGACCGAAGAAGAAGACAAAGGAGCTTTATTTGCCAAAAGTTACCATCAGCCTTCTTTATCTTTCTGTGATAGTGCATTCTAGTATACACCAGTCAAAATGCTGTAAAGGTGGTTCTAATTTGCTGGGTTTGCCATTCGCTTTGCTGTCAACATTTGAAATTAGTACTTGTGCTATGCACTGGTGTGTACGAGACTAACAATGTGGTGTTTGCAATCAGTTAGACAAAAGTCTCATAAAGAAAGACATGCATGCTTTTTGTTCTTCCTCTGGGCATTTAATTGCACTAAATTCCAAATCACACGCATACACTCGCATACACACACACACACGCATACACACTCTCTTATCTCTCTCTCTCTCATGCACACACACACAAAGACACACAAAAGGAAAAATATTTTTTATGCTCTAAACAGAGCTGCCATTGATTGGACTTACAAACTAACCTACAGCCAATTCGCCTTCAATTCGATTCATCTGTATTGTTGTGGCAACTACTTTCACTTTGCAGGCGAATCGGTGCCATAGATAACTTTGGTAAAACAAGGGAGTTAATTTACGAGAAGTTCCTACCCCTTATTAATTTCACTATATCCTCTCTCTTAGCCTCACTATTTCATATTTACTTAACCTACAGCCATTTAAATAAATAGCATTACGTTTCTGTAAAACAACAAGTTTCTGTAAAACTGAGTTGTGAAAATTATTTATTGTGTTTTTGTTTCTTTCAGTTGACATTGTGGAAAGGGCACTTCCTTGATGCACATGCTTCACAGCTGGTCATCTCCAAAGATGCCCACCAAATCCTTGTTGAACTCAAAAAAGAAGAGGATTCGAATGTAAGCTTTATACTGTTAGTTGTTGAAATGAGACAGCTTATGTGAATGTGATTATGTGTTGCATTTAAAAATTGTAGGACTTTCTCTTTCTTTCAAGTATGAATGTGAAAATATTTGGACCTGATTGTATGCATGTATCATTGTTTTTGTAACCTCTGTATCAAAGATAAACATCATTATAATAATAATGTTTTTTTGTTAGCTTTGCACGGAAGTTGTGAAAAACTAAAAAAACAACTTTTGGGCATTAAATAGAGTTGAGAACCGGTTCAAAAATCTGAACCGGTTTTAAACTGGTTTTCCCTCTTCGAACCGGTTTTATTGAACCGGTTTTTTTAACCAGTACTCGCATCACTAGTTTTACCTATGCAAACACATTTATTTGTCAGAATATTCACACACACGCGCACACACACACACAATAAAGAAACTTATGACTTATGACACACACACTCAACTCAACAGTCAAAGTCAAAGCCATACACCACCACAAACTAGAAACAGCTACTCTTGGTTTACAAACACCCAATCTGCGTTGAGAATCGGTGTTGTTTTTCGAAAAGAATGCGTTATTCTAAGAAAAACTTACTTTCAGTTTGCAGTTAAAAAAACGACTCACAGCAACTCGAACCGGTTTTTCGAACCGCGAAAGCTTAGCACCAGTTTTTCGGTTCAAACCGGTTTTCCCCCCCACCTCTAGCATTAAACAGTTTTCAGCAGTACTAGCGACTTCAGTGTTTAGTGCTTGAGGTTGGAGGAAAAACATTTGTTGATTTGATCCTTCTTCTTCTGCTGCGTTCCAAGGCCATATGGCCCAAATGGGTAAGGTACTTATGTGTCCGTTTTTCGCTGGTCTCCCCACTGCGTACAGTCGACACATTCTGATTTCGGAGGAGCTCAAAGGAGAAAAATTATTTGGAATAATTTTTTTTTTAAAGAGGCAGGAGAATGGGCCAAAAAGATAGTAGATGATAGAAAGCAAAAGGGAAAAGGCAGAGTCAAAGAGAGTAGCAGATTAGAGGAAGTTACAAGCACAGATGGAGAGAGACTCGTGGAGGGGGTGGGGTTGTCCAGCTCCGCCATATGGAGGCATGAGGCATCCACCCACTGCCCCAAAAGTTAAAAGAAATCCAGTCTTATACATTCGTCAAACTTTTCACTTTGTTTGGACATGTTCAAATTGAACGTTCCAGATGAGGTACAAAAAATGCTGACGTTGATCCCTTGTAATGTTGATTTTGCTTAAAATGGTGGATTTTCTTTAAATGTGATGTGCTTTCAGTTGGGGGTAACGTACTTTGTGTACCATATTTTTCACTATTGCAGACTATGAGGTGCACCCCCCAAATTTCAGATTCTGTTATTATGTTTTCTTACCATTTTATTAGTCATATTATAAGGCGCAGGGGTCTAAGTCTGGAGGAAAAGTATCGCCTTATAGTCCGTAAAATATGGTAATGTCTGAGGTAAAGGAAATGCTGACATTTCACAATTTGTGTGTTGTGATTTCAGGTAGAGTTTACCAGGATGCTCACTGAAGAATTGGGGCCGTTGCTGAAGCAGGCGTTTACGATGAATCCGTTCCAAGAACCCCAACCCCAGGGGAAGTACTGGATTGAAACTCTGCACTTGCATTAGTTGTAACCAATCTATGATCAATTTTTGTACAGTGGAAGACCTTCAAAAATCATCCAAAATGAGGTTTTATAAGGGAGGGGTCTTAGAAGGGAGGTAATTTTAAGACTTACAAAGGACAATGTCTCAGAAAAGTAGGTCTTATGTGGGAGGGAGTCTTATAATGGGAGGTCTTATGAGGGAGGTTCCACTGTACTTTGATGGTTCTATGTTTTGTGAATATGAAATCTGTGTGCTTGCTTGCTGAGTGGGTAAGAACCAAGAATGGATGAGAAATTGTAACCAATCGTGATACAAATTTCTACATGTATCACTCTGGTGGTTATTTGTTGCTTCAAAATGAATTCTGTGTGCTTGCCCTTTGAGTGGGTAAGTTGGAGAACTTTGAATAAACGAGAGATTGCTTGAAGTATTGCTGCAAGTTTTTTTGTGTGTGTTTGTTTTTTAGATGATGTTTGTTCATAACACAATGCAGTCATGCATAACACACTCACACAATACTCGGGTGCAAAGGATGTTGTAGTTTCCAAAACTTATGAATCGAAAATCAAGGTTTAAGATAAAAAGACATTAAAATTAAATTAATGTGCTTTAAAAATCTACATACAGAAACCTTTAGAGGTAATTTCTAAATTTAGTAACTGAACCAAACAAGCTAAATCATGACCCCCAAAATGTGTAAAACAAATCAATATGGCCACTACATAATTTGCAAGTTTCAACAGCTGAGGCTCCCTCCTTGGTATCTTTCAAGAGGGAGCTCAACAAATTGTCTTTCTAATCTTGTCCACCACCCCTCCACACACACTTTATTTTTGCTTTTGTTTTTTCCACACACACCTTGCCCCCAATTAGTTTTCTTATTATTTAATTTTTCCCATTGCGCAACCTCTTAAGTCACTGTAATGTCTACAGAGACGGCGTGACATGAACTTATTGAAGACTTGAATAAGATCCCCTTAATTCTTCTTCCCTAGGACAACTAGGCCTCACAGCCTCTACAATACACATCCTTTCTCTCTTATTTTGTTTTGCCTTTTCAAATAGGTGCTTTTTGAGCATTCATTGGTGCAAAGTATCTTATTTAGAAAAAGCCACCCTAATCTAAAATTTAATGTGAATATAAATGTACCCTCATATTTTGATAATCAGTAGGACCAAATATATTCTAAAAGGGTAAGATGGATTACTTAAAAGCTCGGCGAACCGGGCTGATAGAGTTATCGTTAGTGCGGACGTGTACACTATTCACAGTGGAGGCTATCCAAAAACTCAGACTGGAACTTGAACGGAGAATTCAACTGGCCTATCGATGTGTAAAATGTGTCACGTTTCAAAGGGACATAACCAGTGTTTCTGTCCTCACTACTCATATAGGGAAAAGAGACCGGATGTTTATCTTCCCCTGTACAGTCTTTGGTAGGACTTCTATGAAAGTTGTAAGCTGATTTTGAGTGTTTTCTTTTTCTTTTCTCATCTTTTTGTTCATCTTTTAATAATTAGGGTATTTTGCTAGCGTGCAGACACACACTAATGTTCAAGTTACTTGAGCTCATTTATTTGAGACCTAATATTGTTTTGCTTTGCATGTGGGGGGGGGGAGGAGAGGGGGCAGTGGAATACTAGAACAGAATATATTGCAAAAATTCGCCTTGTCATGAGGCTGTGTCAGATCAGTTGACATAAGGTAGAACGCCAAGGCTTTATCAAAATGTTATGTTCTGCATGGCTGTGCGGGGATTGTCTTAAGCTCCTAGCATAACTATTAACATCATCAGTCTAAAATCCTCCGAAGTCGGAGTGTGACTGCGCACGTGGCGGGGTAATCAAAAACGGTCACACATGTAATGTTCTCCTTCCTAGCTGGTGCATTTGTACCATAGTGTTCAAGTGCTTCAGCTGTTGGGATGATCCCTGGAGTCTTTAAGCCAGGGTAAGACAAACAAAACAAAAACAAACAAGTGTAAAAATGCCCATTTATATATTCTTTACAAATTAAAAGTAATGAGGGGCCTGCATCAAAAAGGTTGGTGTTTGACAGTGGATTTATGGCCTTTAGCCATTGGCACCTGTTTGGGCATTCCATTTGAAGGTATTTTGTCAGACACGAAAAGCTAAATAACTTTTTCTAAGCCATGCTCTCACGCGTAAGAATGGCAAAAATAGATTATGCTTTCAATTTGATCAAGGGAAATAACGTAAGCCATGAGAATTATCTCCCTTCAGGCCACCAGAAGAGCTGAACTGCGAATACGCTAACTTTACTTTGCTTCTATAAAGCAGCACAGACCTTTGCAAGATGCCGATTTCTAAATTAAAGTTGATTTGCGCAGTATGTGGCATCACAGGCAGACTGTACCTTCTCTCTCTTACACGCACACACAATCATTCACACTGAATGAGATGGTATCGCCTTGCACAAAGAAACACACAATAGAAACACAAATGCACATGCTTGGAAGTGCATAGCAAAATCTAAAAAGCACCTGAATAGCTTCTACTTTTGCACCCACAATAATTTATCACACATACTAAATTAAAAAGGTCAGCTTGAGGTCTATGAAGCGGGATGGTGAATGCGGGGGCAGGCGGAGGGGGAGGGGGGTAGTGTGAGAAAATGCCTTTTGCATGGAAAACGCTATTTGTAATGATTTGGATTCTAGTGAAGGGGGGATGTGACGTAAATGTAGTTATCGTGATTTTGTTTCGGGTGGGTTTTTAAAAAAAAAATTTTGCTCAGATTTTTAACTTCTTTGTGAAGCGCTTAGAGCCCCGTAAGGAGAATAAGCGCTATATAAATTATCATTATTATACTAGAGTGTCTATATGACATTTTCATACATATATAAAATAAAAACAACCATTCACACTAGTTTTATTTAAGAAAACCTAACTGATGGATGTTGGGGCAGTGGGTGGATGCCTTGTGCCTCCATACGGGACAACCCCGCCCCCTCCATGAGTCTCTCCCCGTAGAAATACCAGGGGTTCTTTCATAAAAAATAGTTCCCGCACATTCTGTGCTTGTACTAGAACTTCCTCTAATCTGCCACTCTCTTTGACTCTGCCTTTTCCCTTTGCTTACTGTCATCTATCTTTATAATTTATTGGCCCATTCTGCCTTTTTCCAAAAAAAATCTTTCAAATAACTTTTCTCCTTTGAGCTCCTCAGAAATCGGAATGTGTCGGCTGTACGCAGCGGGGAGACCAGTCAAAACTGAAAACCGGACACATACATACTTTACCCATTATGGCCTTTTGGCCTGGGAACGCAGAAGAAGAAGAAGATGGATGCAAGTTTTATTTCAAAATCACAAAAACAGAAGATAGGTGACTGGATGTCAATAATATCAATCAACATTTATTATTATTTTGGCAGAAAATCAAAAAATCAAAATCATCACATGCCCAAAAAATAACTGCATGTTGTGTTGTGTGTGTGTGTGTTGGTTCACAGATGTCTGTATGTGTGTGCGCATTAGAAGTGTGATCAATATTTTCATGAACACATCTGTGTCTAGTTTCTGGACTGTATACATTTGAACACTTTTTTTTTTCTTTGTCACATTTTAACAAATTGTAAAAATAATACCCACATAATCATAAGTAATTGCATACATTTAAACATTTACACTTAAAATCAGTTTTCATGGAGATTTACCATTTCAAAAAGGTGTTGTAATTCAAAGTTGTTAATCACAAACAATGTACATGCAAACCAAACTCCCCTTGATTTACATGAAAATCAAAAAAACCTTTAGAGACCAAATATACATAAAAGAAGAAAAGGAAAATATCCCTTAATGTTTAAGACTAAACAAAAAACACAAACGCCCATCATAACATTTGTGGCAAATTTTCAAGTGAATTTCTCACTTTTTATCAGGCCATATCTATGGTTATGACAAAAATTAATTATTTTTATTTTTAAGTTTACATATCGCCGCCTGCATGCAATACAGACGTAAGTCGAAAGACCTCACTTCACAAGACAAGCAAAAAAACTGATTATTTCGGTCATTTCAAGTCAAATTGCTTCAGATTTTTTCATACGGCTTTATTTCGAGCCATCAAATAACTTTGTCACTTCAGTTTTTCAAATAAATCACGACTTATTTAAGTAATATTGAAATAAGAAATTTTGCCCCCAAATCATGGTTTTAGACTGAGAAGAAAATTAATTTTAGTCCAAAATAAAAGCTTTAAAGCATTGTTGAGAATAATACCTTGGCACTCCAATAAACTACTCAAAAACCAGGGACAGAGACTTATTTCCAGGAACAAACATCGCATTGTCATGCATCTAGGTAAAAAGAGACATTAGCTTTTTATTATTTTGTGATCTAGCAACATTTCTGTGACTGGATTTTTTTGTAGTCTTCTTTTGGTGTCATTGCGCTTCAATATTCAAGATACTTTAGTGTTCAGTAACCAATGTGTAACATGTCTGTTAGAAAAAATGTCAATAGTGTGTTGTTTCGGGAGTTCCTCTGTTCAATAGTAAGGTTAGCTAACAAGACAAATAACTGCCTGGCAGCAAAATGTTTGATTCTATTCAGTTTCCTGAGAAGCCAGAGAGAAAAGTGGATTCCAGGGACAGGGTGCCTTTTTTTTTTTTACTGTTTCCAGGGACAAATACCCCTTAAGCTGGGACGGTAGGCAGCCCTGGATGGCAGACATAATTCCTACAAGGCAAACACAGAAGCAAGACATCGACAAGGCCTCTATGTTCTTGTACATTTAAAATCCACTCAATCTATTTATAAAGCATGGCAAATGTATTGCTAAAGTTTGCAAGAGTTACTAGTATTTACTAAGCCTGGGCATGTATTCACGTTGAGATAGCATGATGCTAACTTAGAAGCTCTTCCAATGTCCTATATGATTTAATAGGACTTTTGGAAGAGCTTCTAAGTTAGCATCATGCTAAGTCTCATGCTAATTCAATGTGAATACAGGCCCTGGTGTTTAAGTAAAAACAATGTTATTAGTCCAATCTCGTCAGTACAACTACATGTACAACATATGCACCATGTCTCCTTTATTTTACTCATATTCCACAAACCAAATTAAGAATCCTGAACCTTGGATGGTTGCCAAACACTTCTGACAAAACAGACCACTTCATTATGAAAGTCACAGCTCAAGTTATTGAATGGACTGCACAAAGCTCTTGATTTCTTCATCTTCTTTGAGGCCAATGAAAGTGGCAACTATCTTTCCATCTTTCATTCCCAAAACTGTGGGCACACACTCAACCTGAAAATAATAACACAAAAAAACACAGTAGAGTAGACACAAACTTATAAAACATGTTAAGGCAAATACTAATAATAATATGAGTATAGTTTACACCATATTATATAATCTACTCATAGTACTTTACAGAACAACGTTGACCAGCATAAAACAAACTCTTATAGTCTAAAATAATAAAGTAAATGAGTCTAAAACAAAATCTAAAAAACTTCTATGCATACCTTTGTGCATCTGTCGTTCAACAAGCTACAATGCAAACATACCATTTAGAAATAGATTTTTTTTTTTGGGAAAGTAAAATGGACTTAAAAATAGTTACAGCCTGAACATATAAAGTAAATTATTCCAACTAAACAAAGTATAGATTTTTCCTTTGATTGATTGCACAATTCATAAAATATTTTTAAAAAATATGCTTTCATAACAAAAGATCTGATTTACAAATAATAAGAAACTGAGAAAGTGAGGTTTCACTTCTCATTTAAAAAAAATGATTTTCACTACATTATTAAATTACTTAATAACAAATGGAACACTTTCATTTAAACTCCTTTACTACTACTTTTGCTAACCTATCACATACAGGCTTGATGACATCACTAATGATGCCATCAGATGAAGGGGAATAAGTCTGAAATATAGTTGTTTGCTTAAACAGTCAAGAGTAATAGCCGCAGACCATTGTTACCAGATTGAATATAATTGTTCTCTTCTACATTTGACAATTTAATGTATTTTTAAAATATTTCCTCCGGCAGTCAAAGGGAAATAAGTAAGGAATACAAAAAAAGCTGAAAGGGCAAGCTCAGAAGAAAAACAGAGACAATGCCCAGAGTTTGACAGTATTTGACAATGCTTTTCAAATATTCAGTCACAAATAGTTAATCAAACAAGGATAAATGTATATAAATGACAACTTCTGTGTCACAGTAATGTCAAGTGAAGTCTATTCTTAAAATGCAATATGTATGCTTTTAAATGTTCTAGATAAAAGCATGCAGCACACAATTCTTCAAGCTAACTTAGTTTTAAATGTTTGTTTTATTAAAATAAAGCAACATACTGCTAGCACATTAAAGTAAAAACACTACTCACATTGAAACGCATAGCTATCTCCACATGTTCATCGATGTCTACCTTGGCCATCACAACCCTTCCCTTTTCTGCCGCAATGACTGCTTCAAGTCGAGGTCCCAACAACTTGCATGGCCCACACCAGCTGCCCAAAACATGAGAAAGTTTGATGTCACTTTGTGTGTCAAATACAAAGAAAACAAGTGTATCGCCGAGCGGCAGATAAGTTCCTGAGCAGCAGATATGTCCTTTACCCATTACCTCCCCTCCCCTTTACATCTTATTCTTAGCCCAGATCAAGGTCACTACACAAATACTTTTCTTTTAAGGACCATTGTGTAAGAAGTAAAGCACCATCACACTAAATTTCAAGCAATTCCGTCTAGTGGTTCACGAGATAGAAACTTGAGGTTCAAATCCCATGATTCGCACACATGCACGAACGGACAGGAAAATTCAGGCCAATTATTTCATAGCGCTTATGTAGGAGAATGTTCTGAAACAAAACCACATTCAAATGCATGCAAAACTTATTGACGATTATGTGTTTTGGGGTTTGAACGCCATGATTCACATGGATAAATGCACGAACAGACGGAAAAATTCATGCTAATAATATCATAACGCTTATGTAGGACAACGTTATGAAACAAACTGCATTCAAATACATGCAAAACTTGGTGAGATATTGACGATTATGTGTTTGGGGGTTTGAACCACGTATCCAGAGTGACCTTGACCTTGAGGTAAAAGTACAACATTTGGTCGAGAGCTAATGTCCTCTAGAACAAACCTACCGAAAATGACTTAAATAGACTGAATGGTTTTCAAGAAATCGCAAAATGTTTTTACGGATGCATGCATGCGCAATCGCACATACGCACACACAGATGGACACAGATAAAAACAATTAGTTCCCCTGCTTCGCTCGGGAACTAACACATTTTTCAGAAACTACGAGTTAATTTGCCAGTGTCTGTTATTTTTTAACAACAACAAAAAACAGCTTTTCCAGCTGACATCAGTTTTGATCCAGATTTATGAATCCATGGCACATAATTTACCAGCAGTGAGCGAAGCTGGTAATGTTTTCAGTGAATTCTGTTTGTTCTTGGCTGACTGACTGACTATCTATCTGACTATGTTACCACAATAACTTTTGAACGGAGGGACCTAGGACGCTCAAATTTTGCATGCAGATAGGTATTAAAAATATCTAGGCCAAGTTTTAAAATGAAGGCTATTACTCATAGGTCAAAGCTGCCGAGCACCTGGCACGATAACGTTTGAAGGGAAGGGACATAGGACACTCAAATTTAGCATGTGGATAGGTACTAAGAATATCTAAGCCAAGTTAAAAAATGATCATAGGCCAAAGGTCAAGGTCACTGGAGACGAAAATGCTGCAGAGCACCTGGCACGTTAACATTTGAACAGAAGGATTTAGGACGCTTAAATTTTGCATGCAGATAGGTTTTTTGGATATCTACTAATCTAGGCAAGGTTTGAAAATGAAGGTCAAAGTTCAAGTCACAGGAGCCGAAAATGCTGCCAAGCATTTGGGCCTGTATTCACATTATGATATCTTAGTTAACGGTTCGTTACCAGCTGCGAGGCGAAGCATTGCAGCCGAAAATACTACGTGCGGCTGGTGATCTAGTTTATGTTTTTATCGCATTTTGTTCAAATCCTCCCATTCACTTTGGCTGGTCTTGGTAACTTACCAACAGACAAAAATAAAAAGTACTAGCTTAACCACCTCATAACTATGGAACATAAAGGTATTACAAAAAATGCTACAGACAAGTAAAAAGTACTACATTACTATACGCGAGTAGTAAATTTTCAGGTTGTGTAAAAAATGCTAAAATCTTCTTCATTATAATATAACTGTTACATTACCATGAGACAAATAAATCATCCAAAAGTGCTTTTTTAAATGTATTATCCCAAAAAAAACCCACAAAGGAAAACATAACAAATTCAATTCACCCTGCATGAAAATCAACAATAACAGGTTTCTCTGACTGAAGAACCTTCTCCTTGAAATCCTCTTCGTCTTGAATATTAACAATGTCTGGATCTGGGGCTACATCTTTGGTAATGCATCGAACGCTTGTTAAGCGAGAGGCAAGGTCTTGGCACAGGACAGCATGGCGAGGAATGAGCGTGGCTGATCTGGCTACTGGCAAAATGCGTGAGGCACCTCGAAGAATGGGAGGCAGTCTCCTGAGTAACTGGCGACTTGCCATTCTGCCCTGCACACACACACACAAATTAAGCATGCATGCTCAAATATACACATTTCTTATTCTCTTAAAGGGCACATGGTCAATGAACTGACCGTTCTGGCTCCTAAACACACACACACACACACACACAGGATAATTTCCCCTGTCAGTGTTTCAGATTGTTTTCAAACTTCATAGGTCATATGACCCCTGCTTGCAGAAAATGATGGGTCAATTTCCAAAACAATGGGCCAATAATGTATCACTGTAGTAGTACACATACATATTTTTTATTGCAAGCTTCATGGGTCAGATGACCCCTGGGTACACAGAATGAAGAGTCAAATCACCGTCAATGCGGGTCAATGACCCGGACTGGCTGACAATCTGAAGCTCTACCCTGTAAGACAAGATCACAGAAAATGCAATCTGTTTTAATTCTTTTCTGTCATTAAATCATCTCTTCTTTGATATGAAAAAGTGAAAATAGCTCCCACCCCACCCCATTCTCTGCATCTGCATCGGGTACGTTAGCAGACACCCAATTCTGGTATAAACGCCAACGGAAGGCTTGGAGAGAGCATAAAATAAATAAATAAATGACAAAGAATACAATGTATATATATATTCTAAAATCTAATGATTTGCTGTTGGAGACGAGAGGTGGTTCTTTAAGGCCTCGATCGTCTCAGCGCCCAGGGTTTTGAGACTGACTTCTTTCAAATATTGTTGGTCAAACTGGCCTGCTATTTCTGGCAGGAGTGATGAAGTCATCCACCTGTATTGCGGGAAAGTGCCTGTTGATGACTTTATACATGAAAGTCAGACGATGATGTTTATGTCTATCATGTAAGGGGGTCAAATATAACTCATGGAGCATATCAGTCACACACCCAGGGTTTCTGGAGGAAAATCCTACTTGATGAAGTGGGCAGAGCGGCATTGGATTCCCTTAAGCTTGTCAATGTCCTTCTGGCAATATGGATCCCACATAACAGAGCTGTACTCTAGGGCAGACCTGACAAGCAAGGTGTATGCTGCTTTCCAGCATTCTTGGGGGCAGAAACGCAAGTTCCTCCAAAGCAAACCAAGGCTGGCGTTAGCTCTTTTGGCTATTCTGCTAACATGCTCAGACCAGGACAAGCTGTTTTCCAGTTGGACTCTGACATGATATCAAGTTTACATGTTGAAGAATATGGTTGCCAAGTTGGTAGAAATGGCACGATGAGCTTCCGATACTGAGGATAAAGCACTTAGTGGCGCTGAACATTAAACTTCATCCCACATTCATTCGCCCATGATTTGAGGTTTACAAGACCATTCTTTCCCTTCCCACACACACACTTTAGTATGGACAGTAAAAGTACAGTGACTACAGAGTACTGAGGTCTACTCACTCAAGTCTTTCATGATCTGAGCAATGCCCCTCCCCCACCATCCATCAACCCCCTCAATCCTCCCCCACTACCCCGCCTTTCAGTTTCACCCCTCCCTCTTCTTCTTCTCCTCCTTATGAAGCCAACTTCATCACTTTGAAGATTCTGCTGCACTTTAGGGGGTAGTACGATAAAGAAAGAAAATAACAGCAAAGACCAAGCAGAAAGAGTGAAATAAAATATTATGGGGAGCAGATAATCAGGAATAATTTAAGTATTTCTAGATACACCGTTTACTATGTAAAAGAATATTTGTGAGATTCAAAATTGAAGAAAGTTAGTTACAAATTTGAAGATTTGATTCAAGGAAAGAGAATAATCAGTGGGTAAAACACACACACACACACATCGACAGGGGAGAGGGAGCGTGATAGAGGGGAAAGACAAGAGCTTAAAGTAATGCACGACCATTGACTTATTTCACATGACGCATGCAGTGTGCCCCGGATCAGCCGGGGAAACTCGGGACCCCACATGATGCATGCAAAGGACTTTTTGTATTTAGCAGGCATGGTAGTGGGGGCAAAGTGGCTTTCAAGGAAAATGGCCGGAGGTCCATAAAATTCAATAAATGAGAGTGAAAGTTTCACCTTTTCATGCCATTTTAATCATTTTGTTTCAAACTTTCGCAGATTTTCCGCGATTCGCGAAGGTCTACCATGCCTGATTTAGGGAACATGCATGACCGTAAGGCCGTACATGTTGCAAAAACTTGCATGCAACAAAAAACAAAAACAAAAACAAAACGGGGGAGGGGCATCTGTTTTTAGGTATGTTAATGCAGGTGGGGAGGGGAGGGGGGACAGAGGAATGGTCGTTTCCACCTAATCGACAAATCCTAATGTATCCCGACTATATAGGCCGATCATCATGGTGGTGAACTGAAGACACCATCAGGTTTTCTGCCTGACTGATGTCCCCCAGTTCCAACACCAGAACCGTCAGAATGATGACAGTAGTTGTTTAATGAAAGAAGAAGAGTCACTGTAGTGTCACAGTGATTGATGACTGGTGATGTCACTGTACACACTGTCATTAATGATACAATGTTATGAATGTAACAATCATTACATCAGTCATCACTCTCGCACAGCAACTCTACAAATACAGTATTACAACTTTAATACTACAGATTTAGATTATTAATGATACAATGTTATGAATGTAACAATTACAATGATTACATCAGTCATCACTCTCGCACAGCAACTCTACAAATACAGTATTACAACTTTAATACTATTTTTGAGAGTACTCTGTTAGTGAGGACATGCGAACACAAAGAAAATTACTCTACAACAGTGCATAAAATGTACACACCGTAGATGGTCTTGTTTCAGTAACCTTTAGCAGAAGGGTTTTTTCGTAAGTCACCCTCGTGAACGAAGGTACGTAATGTGCAAAACGTCACATCCCGGAAATCGTCATCAAAAAATGTGTTATTAAACCACCGGATGTGGCAGTTGCTTAGAAACTTCTCACACGTCTAGGGTAACCAAACTGACGCCAAAATGTCGATTCATTTTCGATCAGAGCTAACAGGTAAGTTAGCGATAAATGACACTGTTTTAGTGACCTATATTGAATAGAAACATGCCAATAGGAGCCAGAATGGTCAGCTCATTGGCCGTGGGCCCTCAAGAGAAGAAGAAGAGGCGCCGTGGCCGGTTGGTTAGACTTAGACTCTAAGTTTAAAGTTAAAGTTAGAGTCGCCGCTCGTAATCCTACAGGTTTGCGGGTGCGGTAGGTTCGAACCGGGCTGGTGACGGTGTTGTATCCTTGGGAAAGATACTTTACTCCTATTTCCTGGTCCTTCGGATGAGACCTAAACCGAGGTCCCGTGTGCGAACGCACACACAAGATCTTGCGCGCACGTTAAACTTAAAGCCCATTCCGATTCCAGGTCAGGTCAGGTCAGGTAGTTAGGACATTAGGCCTCGCGGCCTCTTCACTGTCCTGTCATTTTTGTTTGAACTTTTGCACAGCTGAGAGATTTGGTATTTTGTTTTCGGCAAATCTGCCTTTTAGTCATGCTCGTATTCAGTATAAATTGTAGTTTTGATATGTTGGTGTATCCACCAAGGAGGTTTTTGAATTGTGTTAGATTCTGTGCTCGTTTAATATGTACAGGAAGAGTATTCCAAAACTTTGTTACTCTGTTAGAAAAGACATTTTTTCTAATATTAGTTCGGCTATACTGGGTTAGTATTTTTAAATCAGTTACAGGTTCTTGAGTCAGTTGTTAGCTGGAACAAAAATTTATTAGTTTTGTTATCACTGTGAAAATTTTGTATGTATTTATCAGATCCCCACAAATTCTTCTGTATTTCAGAGACGGTAATTTCAACTTTCTTAGTCTGTGTTCGTAATCAAGGTGACTAACGCATTTAATCAATATTGTTGCTCGTCTTTGGACCCTTTCTAATGCTGCCGATTGCCTTTTTAAAAACGGACTCCAGACCTGATTTCCATACTCTAGATGAGGTCTGACCAAACTTTTATATAGTTTTAAAAATACTATATTATCTAACCCAATAAAACTTCTTCTAATTAGGCCCAGCATTCTGTTACCTTTACCAATAGCCGTATTAATGTGGTTATTTCGAACATGTAGTATTTCGAACGCCTCCAGAACTCAAGCGTTATTCTCGTGTCTCTGGTTCTCCAATGCTTAGATTTGGAGATCTACAGCAAAGAAGTGTAACTGACGAATCAACAGCTAAAAATAGATCGCCACGTTTCGACATAACGCATCCGTTTTGACTGTTTCAGTGTTTGAAGACAGTGAGGTCATGTGTGGGTTACTTCGAACATTTGTTGATATCATGAACAGGAGTTGTTGATATTTCGAACAGGGCTATAATTACTTGAAGTACACGTTTTAACAACTTAATCTGGATCTGGATAAACAGTCAAAAGGGATACTACTATATCATCGACAAAAACGTGATAAATACAATAGAAATAACCGTCCGAAATAACCCTACATTATATTATGTGAGCTGGCCAACCAGTCAGTGCCTGTTCAGTCACCAGTGTAATGCCATAATCATAGGTTCGAAGTTTCAAACATTAATAGTTCGTAATATGAACAGAGTGCAAAAATCTTGTTGAAACTCCGAACGCACGTTTTTAACGACAATATAAGCTTTCATACACACAATATCTTCTTTTTCACAAACCCAAACAGAGCGTCAATGTACCCATCAGCAGAACAACCAATATAATTTACACCTGCTTATCTGGTGATGGTAAAAACTGAAGTCGAAGTCACCTTGAACTCAATGCGTGCACAAGCACTTCTCAAAATTTCCGCGAAGTGTAAGTATGAAAACGAGAGTGCTCTACATCACAATCTCGTTGTAGTATTTTTATTGGTCGTTATATTTAACTGTTGACACAGTTCTGGAGCGTGATAAAGGAAAGACAACTCTGAGTAAACGCAGGAAACGTATGAACGAAACAAAAACAACTAGAAGGTAAAAACCGAAAGCGTTCGTAGTATCAACACCATTCGGAATATTGCATAGTTACTCTACGAGTAGGCCGTGTGTGCCGGTGGGATGGATTCAGACACAAATTCGCATAGCTATGATAGCACGCATCCTGTGCGCTATTAATGTAGGGTGGTTATAAAATTTTAAAAAAATATTTACTTTTTGTCAAATCCTAATGAAATTTATGTCATTGAAAAGAGCCCGACAAGACCTTTAAAATGATACCCAAATTATCAAAATCGGTCGAAAATTGAGAAAGTTACGACGTTTTAAAATGTTAGCTTTTTTTACATGAGCTATATAAGAAAAAGTTGATCAAGATTACCGGCCCTCACCGTATCAAGGTTTGGATGAATAAAACAGCCATAACTTTTTCTTTTTTTTACCAATAAACAAAACATTGGTACCAAAATAAAGCTTATTCAAAGGGGCAACATCAACCCCAAACATTAGACAGATTAGGCCTAAGCTTTTTGTGCGACTCACAAGATCGCAACATCAACATGCGCGTGACAGAAAACATGTCCGACAGTCTTCGACGTAACACCTCCCGACTTGTGGAGACCTTGAGCAGCATTGAGATTTATTCTAGATGCACCAAATTTGGTGTACTTGTAGAAAAATAATTAAATGTAACTGCGCATTTGTTTTAAAGAATTATATAATTACCGTTCAGAAATGATAAACGAATGAATTGGACCCAAATATTGGATCGCTTGTCTCTCGCGATCGGCCGTCTTAGCGTAAAAAAAAGATCGTTCCCGAATGACCGAGTAGGTGTCTGCTTCCCGAAAGAAAGAAACTCGGATGGTCAGCGCCAAGAATAACCACCAATAAAAACAAGCAAAGGAAGTGACCGTTTGGCACATAGCCAAAATCGCGGTTCGGATTTTCAACGAGAAAAATCGCTGCGGCTTGACCTAATTCCGTCGTTCCTATATTAATGGTCTGAATGAAGACCGGTAAGTGCGGGGCAGGATAAACATCCCCAACTAGAAGAAGAAGAAGAAGATTTACTTTAGTCATTAATATTAATTGAAAAACACACACAAAAAGTGGCAACTAAAGGTAGAATCTTGAGTTTTTTCTTCTTCTTCTTTTGCCAATAAATTATTGAATAATGTCCACCTGATGTAACCGGCAATTACTGACATGTACTGGGGTTCAAAGAATTAAGCAGCGCGGGAAAAACCAACATGAAAATATATAAACCTAGACAGATAAGAGGGTGTGCAACACCAAGGACGCCTGGCTAGTCCAAGAACACCAAGCCGCACTCTGGGGAAAAAAGGGGTGGTGGGGGTGGTAGTGTTTTTAGTCAGGGAGCTTCAGCACCTTCGAGGTGAAGGAGTTGAGCATGGGGGACTGGCCGGTTTTTGATGGTAGGAAGTTCCAGTCATGGACGGTTCAGGGGAAAAAAGAGTTGTTGCGGTAGTCGGTACTAGTTTACTCAGTTCAGCAACCCATTTAGTAAGTCATGAGTGACCCCCCCCCCCCCCCCCTTCTTCCAGTTCCAACTGAAGTTATTCACATTACAAGAAAAAACAACTATAAATTGTTCACATAATGTATATGTAAACCGCATGTCTAGACCCCCAATTTCTACAGTGACAGAATGGTCAAGTGTGACTATGGTCACTTATAGGAAGGAAGGAAGTCTCAAACCCTGTGGGTGTGGGTGGGTGTGAAAATGGGGATCCTGAGTGTCTGTCTGTCTGTCTGGATACCGTGGCTGATGAAACTGCCACCGGTAGAAATGCGTTCCACTCAGCAATGGTGCAATGGTGCATAATATAATTATACTATGCTGTCCATAATGCTAGCAATTAATTAAAGGTGTAACATCTGTTAAGATCAGGGCTTCTGATAACGCAAAAACTAGCGTCCCTGACGCATTGAAAGTTAAAAGGTCGCATTGAATGTTTGTCAAGTGAGTCCCTGGGGATGCACTCAAAAAATCATGAAAAACGAATACAAAAACAAATAAAGACACTGTCTAACATTGAAAGTTGGCCACAGATATCATCTGCTATGATGCGAGAGTTGCTTCCCTTAATTATAAAACTTCCCCTTTCCCATGATGCCTCTCGCTGTACCGGAAAAAGCCTTTCGCGCTACTTGACTAACAACAAAATGTCTTTAAATTCGTGGGTGTTAGTGCCCGGAAAGCGCAAAGAAAGTGAGAAAGATGTCAATCAACCATCAACATCTGCGAGTGTCATTGATCCACCTGCGACGAAAAGGGTGCGGGCCTACAAACCAGTCTGGGAAAAAGAGTTTTCCTGGCTGGAGTTTGACGAAACATCACAGTCAATGAAGTGCAGCGCGTGCATGAAAATGTTCTGGTTCTGATATTATTACATCGAAGGAGTCTATGTACTCGACGGAACTGGGAGAGCGCACTGAGAATTGAATAGAAAATCTTTTCTTTTTTTTCTATTTTTTTTTCCTTTCTAAGTAATGTTATGAATGTAATGTTAATCGCCGAATTTGAGGTATGTGTAATAAGTGTATTTGTGCATGTTTATAGACATGTTTCTGGATGTGGTACAGGGGACCCACTGAAGTTAGCCTGGGACTCGTTTTAAATCTGATGAAGGGGTCCCTGGGACCCTAAGAAACATCAGCTTATCAGAAGCCCTGAAGATGATATTCTAGCTGCAAATAACTGAGCGTATAGTTCCATATTATTCTTATTGTATGTGATGGCATTGTATATGATTCTACAGTTTTCATTTTATACAGGAAATTAAGAAAATCAGCATGGCTGCCGTTGGAAACGTTGAATCCCAGACTGTCAGGGATTTCCGAGCGAAGCGCACAAAAGCCAGGCCAAAACACAGTCTTTTTGGAACTGCACTTGAGAACATTGACAAGTCGGAACTGGAAGGAATAAACCCATCTGATGCTGACAAGATTGGAGTTAAAGAACAACTGGAGCGATATCCAATCCCAGAGCATCTGCAGGGACATGTTTCAGGTACTAGTTTAGTTTGAATTATGTGGGTTTTGTTGTTTATTTGTCGTTTTTAACAAAGACTTGATAGTTATATTATTTTATGTAAATGTTCTTCTCTTTGTCCACTTTGAATGTAAATAAAATGATTTTTTTCAACTGTAATGCAAGAAATGCATTCTAATGCTCGAAATAATAACATAGCTCTGGAATAGATGTTGGG
>CM065682.1:54346056-54398556 GCA_017654935.2 Phymorhynchus buccinoides
TAATAATACACAATGATACTAATACTATGATGAATTATCATATATAGCGTTCAGAAAAAGGGGAGTTTGTCACATGAGACTTCAGCTGGAACGCATGTACTCGAGACAAAAAATTAAAGGCTTATAACTAAATAATAAATGCACTAGAAAGTAAAACTACACACGATGCTATAATCGACACGCAACCCTCTCCTGTCTGATTCCTGCTACACGTATAAAAAAAGTCTATACACATCTTCATTCACGACATCGTAATCACCTGCATCATCAAATTAGATACAATTCGCTGGAAATAAGATGTTCATACTGCCTTATCTCAACATACTATGTTACTGAACAACTTATTGTAAACTGAAAATTTTCGGCGTACAAACAAAGATATTTTTCTTAAAATAGAAGAAAGCCAGCTTTCTTAGCAAGAAAAAAAAGCCCTACAAGAAACCATGCAACAGGGTACATATATTCGCAAAAAAGGACGACGACTAGACAGTCATACAAAACAGACAACAGGCAAAAAAACTCAGCTACAACCAGAAAGTAAATTAGGGGCAAGAGAACAAACAAGACAGAAAGAAAATAGATGGACATGACAGGCAAACAAACGTCAGAACAAGCAGTGCAGACGCAATAGCTCTGCAACAGTCAGTAGCAAGAAAACAAAAAACATACATAAAAAATAAACTAAAAAGTAATGATAGACATACAGACGTACAGCTAAAACCAAGCAGACAGCAGAACAAACAAAAAACAGACAACAGACTGATAGTGAGAGAAAATTCAGTACAGCAGACATGTCACGACATAGTGGGTCAAATAAGAGTGTGGTGGGTGTGAGGTACAGACAATCAGCTAAGGCAGATAACGACATGTGTGAGTAGACTAAAAGAGTCGGACATAGAAAAAAATCAAGTAATAGTAATGGAATGAGTAGAGTATAAATGAAGTTAGTGTGTAACAAAAGTATGCTTTCCGATTGTTGTTCTAGTGATTACTAGTCCCTATTGTGTAGCCTACATAACTATTGGACCTGGACTGTCTCTTTTCTGTATTTTTAGTTCCCTGGTCGAGAGGTAGGGAAGCATGAGAGCAGAGAGAGACAGAGCGCAAGTGGGCAGATAGAGAGGCAGAGTGTAGACGAAAGAGACGGCAAAGATAGAGATACATAAAACCAAAAAAAACTGTGAAAGTAGATCAGGGGGAACAATGTCCTGGTTAGGAGAAACGGTGTCGCAAGTGTAAAAGGAGGATGGGGGTCAAGTGTCCGGGGGGCAAACGTACTGGCGGTGGCACAGTGTCGCAGGGGGGGGGGGGTGGGAATGTGTGTGGTGGGGGGCACCGTATCTCCTGGGAGGAAATGCAGGAGGGAAGTGTCCGGTGGGGGGGGGGTGAGCGGGGGGGAGTTATCCTAGACCCACCAAAATAGACCAGTGAACATCCATTATCACAATCGACACCTGACCATAGACAACGTGGACCTAGACATGTAACCTCTTATAGGGAGCGGAGACATTGTGCGCTGCACGCACAAGCTGTGAACACCTGACCACTCGCACGCACGCTCGCCGCACGCACACACCCTATGCCTGCCGACTCGATACACCACATAATACATAGCACACACACGAACGCACACGATACACGCAACGCACACATTCATTATTATACAAATAAAAGATTTACAATATGAAAATTCTAAGAAAAAACATTGGCAACAGTTGTGTGCGCTACTGCTACGCAGTTGTCAGAATATGACTTCCATGGGGAGGCGAGTGTTATTCTTTAAAACAAATTAAAATGAATTTCTTTATGAAAGAAGATTCCTTGCCTGGGTGTCATAATTCATATCTAGAGTTGAGAACCGGTTAAAAAATCCGAACCGGTTTTTCCCTCTTCGAACCGGTTTTATCGAACCGTTTTTTAAAAGTAGTACTCGCATTACTAGTTTCACCTATGCAAACACATATCTATTTGTCAGAATATTCACACACCCACGCACACAACACTACACACACACACTAAAGACTCAAAACTTATGACACACACACTCAACTCAACACTCGGTCAAAGCATAGATGCTATATTTACAATGTAGTGTCCATGGTAAAAGTCAAAGCCATACACCACCACAAAACTAGAAACAGCTACTCTTGGTCCACAAACACCCAATCTGCGCTGAGAATCAGTGTTGTTTTTCGTTATTCTAAGAAAAACTTACTTTCAGTTTGCAGTTAAAAAAAAACGGTTCACAGCAACTCGAACCGGTTTTTCGAACCGCGAAAGTTTAGCACCGGTTTTTCGGTTCAGACCGGTCACCCCCCCCCCCCCCCCCCCCAACCTCTACTCATATCCTCACTCTCTCTGTCATGAAGTCTTTGGGACAGTTGACGAACGAGGTCTCCCAATGCCAACTGATCCTTTAGGTGCAGCACTAAGAGTAAGGGAAATGCTTCCTAGATTGAGAGACAAAGTTGTTGTTAGACACCCCCTCATGTTTTCGACCAGTAATCTCAAAGTCTGTTTTTTTCCTTCAGTTTCATGAAAATAAGCCTAGGCTGATCCTAATTACCCTATCCCTTTCCCGAGAATGACACTGACACTTCTCAGATAAAACTTTCAATGCGAAAATTTGAGGGTGTGGGTGTGGGGTCAAATGCAAATAGCCTAAGATTGTTCACTCCTGTAGAAAATCGCTATATACAGCTCTCACTCAAGACCTCACAAATTTAAGCAAATGTCACACCAATAATAAAACTATTCAACTGACCGGTGCATATTATATGTCAGGGGAAATATTCATCTGAAAGTTCTGTGCTAGAAACTTAATTCCTCTAATCTATCGCCCTCTAGTCTTACTCTATGACTGTCTCTTTCTTTTCTTATGATCATCTACTATTTTTCTGACTATTCAGTTATTGACCCATTCTCCTACCTTCTTAAAAAAATATTCCAACTAATACTCTTTTGAGTTCCTTCGAAATCGGAATTTGTCAGCTGCATGCAGCGGGGAGACCAGTGAAAACCGAAAACACAAGTACCTCACCCACTATGGAACAAGAAGAAGAAGATCGACGTTTTGTATGGATGGGTTTGTATGGCTGGGGACCAGTTGTTCAAATCCCATTCTCCTTTAAATTCAAGCAATGACATGAGGGACCCAGTCGCCATTTTAGGATAAAAATGACATCGCATGCAATTATATATAGTTCACTACTTAGATTTTTCCCAAAGATGGCGGCTACGATAACAGTTTATATCCAGCCATTGGTTGTTGGTTAATTTTTGTGGTCGTACTTACGAATGCACGAGTTGTGTGTGTTAGTGTTAGTGTGTGTGAGAGTGAGTGTGTGTGGTCTGTGCACGCACGCGCGTGTGCACGCAGCAGTGCTTACCACCCCACTCTGACAGGCAGACAGGTTGTCAAAGCAAACCTCACCCATTATGGCCATATGGCCTGGCTGGGAACGCAGAAGAAGAACGTCAAAGTTAGGTGGGGCTGGGGACCAGTTAACATTTTCCTTTTAATTCAAGCAATGACATAAGAGAGGCCCAGCCGCCATCTTCTAAGTTATGATATAGCCTATGATCAAAGATACTGTATCTTTGCTATGATGTTCATGATTGTCCTTTGCCGATCTACAAAGTAGATCGCAAAGGAGTATGTTTTCGTTCGAGTTTGTTTCTTTGTTGTTGTTTGTGTGTTGTTGTTTTTTGTCCTTTGCCGCTTGTTATTAAATGTGATGATAAACATCGTGGTCCATGCTGGATTAATAAACAACACGAAATGTTTTATACGGCTTTTACTTTTGCTTGTTGAGAAAATGTTAGTGTTACAGACAGTAATTATATCCCCATAAATATGTTCTTACACAACAACATACAGTATTTATACGGCGCTGAATCTTGATAGAAATCAAATCAAAGCGCACACACACGTTAGCATTCATAACGCATTCAAACAAACATGCAATACAAAGCGAACACACAAGTTTGACATAAATAGTATACAGCAGAAACAGACCTAAAGGCAAGAGAGAGAAGAGAAAGAGAGTGGAACCTCAATCACGAGGGAACAGGTGGGTTTTGAGGTTGTGAAAAATAATAATAATAAACGGATATTTATATAGCGCTTTTTATCGAGCACAAAGCGCTTTACAATCAGTATTGAAACACTCACACACAGACACACACGCAAAACAGACACACACGCACGTACGTAGATTTGAAGGCTGAGAGGGTCGGTCGCTGACACACACACCAGGACACATTAGAAGGGGGGGGGGGGGGGGGGGGGGGGTACAAACAAGGGGCGGGAGTCTGGGGGCCTGAAGCTGAAGCTTTAAAAAAAAAAGATATCCTACACAGAAAAAAAGGCGGGAAGTGACAAAAATAAGATTTCTTGAGTCCAGCTATTATAGAGGGGAAAACCCGTGATCTGGTGGGGTCTTTAACAAAATAAAGTGCCAAAACTCCCTTTAAATTGTACCTTAGAACAACAAAACAGTAAGTACGAGTCTCTGCCTTTCTTTTTTTTCTCTTTCTCTTCTTCGTTACAGGACCCAGGTACACCCCCCCCCCCCCCCCCCCCCCCCCACGATCCGGCCCTGCACAGAGAGAGAGAGAGAGAGAGAGAGAGAGAGAGAGAGAAGAGAGAGAGAGAGAGAACGAACGAACGAACGAACGTTTTTTATTGAAGAAAAGCGGAATAAGCACAATAACCGGATTTTTTTTCATCCGGCCCTCAGAACAAAAAACAACAACAAAAAAACCACCAAAAAAACGAAATACAAGAAAGAAAAAAAAACCTTCAATCAAGGTCGTAAACGGACGCACCGTGCAAAGCATATGAATAAGATAAATTACATCAATTAACGAGACTGAGACAAGGACAGACAGACAGACAGGCAGATACCGACAGAGATAGGGAGGTCAAAATAAAAGAACAGAATAAAATGGAAGAAATGAGAGAGAGAGAGAGAGAGAGAGAGAGAGAGAGAGAGAGTGGACACATCCACAGATCATTAAGAATGTGAGTAGATCGGCACACGACTAACAGAGATTGGCAATAAACATTGTAGAATTGTAGAACTACAGGATCTGTAGCAAAAAGATGGGGTTGCCGTTATGGGTTACTTGAGCTTCACAAATGCCTATAATATTTTATTTATGACGATTGGAGAAATCAGATTGTGACAAAATAACGATGAATGTTGAACCATAGAACAGGTGAACTTTGTTGCAGACTACACACCAGTAATTGTGCATTTAATGGTCAGGTCAGGTAGTTCAGGTCTGGTAGTTAGGACATTAGGCCTCGCGGCCTCTTCACTGTCCTGTCATTTTTGTTTGAACTCTTGCACAGCTGAGTTTTTTGTATTTTGTTTTCGGCAAATCTGCCTTTTAGTCATGCTCATATTGTAGTTTTGATATGTTGGTGTATCCACCAAGGAGGTTTTTGAATTGTGTTAGATTCTGTGCTCGTTTAATATGTGCAGACTTTTTTTTATACCGAGGATACCAAATAACGCAATCTAAACATTACACCGTGACATTACGAGAAATAATTAATTTTTTCCAACTTTTTTTTTCAAACAAAAATAAACTGACTTTTCAACCCACATCTTAGAAGTTAAAAAAAAAAAGATTTGATTATCTCTTTTTTTATATCTGGAAAATCATTAGAATATTTCATTAGATCTGATGTTTATTCTCTCAAAAACTTACTTATCTAAAGCTCGTAGCATTTGCGAATAAGGTTAATTTAAAATAAGCTTCCTACCATAACAGGTGTGTTGAAAACGTTTGATAGAGAACCCAAGAACACTCCTTGGTATGCCTTCATGAAAATTCCATCCTAACATCTGTACATTAACATCTTAACATTGTTCAAATGCTGACAACTATAAAATATAAAAATAAAAAGCGTCCATGGAAAGAATATAATGGCTTGTTTATTTTTCTCCCTTGAGATATTTTGTGCTAAATAGTTATATGATTTTCATGAAAATCTGAGTAGTTACGTGCTCTCTGTACAATAATTTATACAACTTTATGTACAACCTCAAAGCTTTACCTTTCTATTAAAAGCAATAATGCCTTCAAAACTCACACTATAATTCATTATCCTGTTAAACAAAACTATCTCGCGTAGGCTACATGTCACAGAATTTGCAGTTGCTGGCAGCTGAGGACTTTCTACTTTTTATCATACAAAGCCCAAAACTCTTCATCCCTTTCAAACGTTTTAGGCAGCTTTGCAGGGGACGGTGGCAGAGGAGGGGGTGTGACTGGAGGGGTTTTGAACACAACTTCTTCAAACTGTTCTGGCTTTGAAGCTTGGGGCTTTGGTTTGGATTTACTTGGCCTAGATTTGGTCTTCGGCAGTGGTGCGGGAGCCTGTGATCGCGATTCTCTTGCCGGACGGGTCTGATTGCGGTCCCAAGAAGCTGAGAACTTGGGTTGTGTTCTGAAGAAAGCGTCCCATTGTTCCTCCATACGCTTTCTCAACAAGAACTGTTCTCTCCACATCGCTGAATGGGAACAGAAAGTCAACACAAATTGATACCTTGCACAAACGAATAACATTATACATTTTAGTGATAGTGATCACAGATCAGAGGAACTCAGACGAAAACTATTGCTGATTTTATTTTCATTTTTTAAAGTTGATAAGGCAGTTTATAAACTGTGAAATAATAACACAACACATACTCGATCAGTTACATACAAATCCTTTTAGATAGTATCTTGCTCTAAATAAAGCCATTATGTCTAAAACAAAACAAAGACCAAAACCAAAAATAGCAGATTTTACATTTGTGATTATGCTCCAATGCATTGCGATTTTGTTAACGCTACATATGTTTGTAACAGACATTTTATGAATAAACCAGAACCAAATAATTTCTTAAGAGTTTCCATCAAAAATGGGCTTTTCCTATTGAAGACATAAATATTTTGAGTTTGTTTACACTATATTACACTTACAGTCATATATAATATACATTTCTGAGGTGACATTTCAATCTTGTATCCACAGATGTAAATCATGGAAACAACTGAATAAAGCCAAATTCCATTAATAGATGGTAAAGAATGATACAGTGGAATCCGGACAACTAAAAAACTGGTAAACTCAAAAAATACACTGGATAATTCACAATAATTTTTGGGTCCCAGTTTAATAATCTTTATGTTTAAAAATCTTTTTTAACTGAAAATATTGGCTATCTCAAAAATACAATTTCAGTCCCTTCAATTTTGACTCCCAGTTTGAGTTTAATAATCTTTATGTTAAAAAGTCTTTATTAACTCAAAATATTGGCTATCTCAAAAATAACATTTAGTCCGGCTTCAATTTTGACTGAAGCGATTTTCACTGTATAATGCAAAACAAAATAAAGAACAGTATTTTTTTAGTTATATCTTTTATACAACAGGCAATGCAACAGTAAATAAACCATATATCATGTGCAGAATATATACAATATCTTTAAAGGGAATTTTACTTATCATAATCAAAAGAACTCTTTTTTCAGACACACACGAAATAGGGTTTTACGCCCTCTGCGGCCATGTGGGGCATTCTCACAGACACACACACAATCACGCTTAAGTTATGCATAAAGACTGGAAACATAACTGAGCAAAACAGAAAGAATAACTTTTTTTTTTTAATCAAAATCTCCCAATCTCCTTATTTTACAGTGTTGTACATGAATGAGCAGTTGTATGAGTAAACAGCACTTGAATTTTTTTTATTAAGCAAATGAACAAGAAATGATTTCAATCATACTAATAATATACAATTTTTTTGGGGGAAAAATATGGGAGAGCACTTCACGAAAATTAGAGCTGTTTACCTTACTTACTCGGTCAAATACCATAGCAACAACAACAAAATGGCGTCGACGAGTGAAGCGAAGCGAGTGAACGATTTGCAAACATTTTAAACAGAAAGAGGGGTTACAAACTGATCTAACTTGCAAAACATTGATAATTTGCAAATAAATAAATATTGAGATTGACCCAGATAGCTTGATGGTGGAGACACTGTAGCTCAGTTGGTAAGTCCGAGTCTCTCCCCCCCCCCCCCCCCCCCCAGCTCATAATCCGTCAGGTTTGAGTGATAATTTGCAAATAAATAAATATTGAGATTGACCCAGATAGCTTGATGGTGGAGACACTGTAGCTCAGTTGGTAAAGTCCGAGTCTCCCCCCCCCCCCCCCCCCCCACCCGTCAGCTCATAATCCGTCAGGTTTGAGAGTGAGCGGGTTCGAGCCCAGCTCAGTTCATAGTGGTGTGTCCTTGGGAAAGGCACTTTACTCCTATATTTTTCACTCCACCCAAGTGTAAATGGGTACCTGACGTCAGTTGGGGAAAAAGTCCTTTGGATGACTTTTCAAAAACCGAGGTCCCGTGTGCGAGCGCATGCACAAGATCTTGCGCACACGTTAAAGCCCATCCACTATTCAGTATGAGTAGGCTGTGTGTGCCGGTGGGATGGATGACACAAATTCACATAGCACACATCCTGTGCGCTATTAATGGTCTGAATGAAGACCGGTGAGCGCGGGGGCAGGATAAACATCCCCAACTGGAAGAATAAGAATAAGAACACAAACCGAGTGTCTAAATCTAGATATACTCAAACGCAGCATGTTCGGATGGTGATTGTTATCATCTGAGTGGGCAATTGCTATCATACAGTCTTGACATCTGTAGGGTCCCCCTTACAAAAAATGCTGCACAATAAGAGGTACCATTATAAATCACATGTTAACGGGCAGAAAGTTACCACTTTCAGATTGCTATCATGCATTTTTGGAAAGGGGCGACTCTACAAATGTAAAAAAATATACATGATAGCAATTGCCCCACCCCACCCCGATGGTAATCATCCTAATTTGGGGGATCTACCTGATAGTAGAGTAACTTCCCCTATTTGACCGATTGAATTAGGCAAGATCACTCCCATACACCATAAGATTACTCTCCTTAATTATTTCCAAGCAATTCCTATTAGTCAACTATCTAAAAGCAATTTTAGACAGATAAAAGAGTACCATAAACAGTAAATCATTGTTTAATGCTTTGACAGTCAATCTTTAAAAGAATATATTTAAAAGGTATCATGAAATAAATCAAACAATAACACTTACTGATTATTTATATAAATACTGTTAATTGTCAACAGATCATTTTTGTTACAAAAGTATAAGTATATTTTACAAACTTGAATATATCTACAAAAAACAAAACAAATTAGTTTACAACATTATTGCTTTATTGATAATAGAGAACCAAACAAAAAGAATTGAAATGTTGTACATATTCACATCCTGAATGTAAAATACTGGATGGTTCATATATAGTAAAGAAGTATAAATAGGCACTTTACTTAAAACCACATCCAGAAATGTCCATAAATATGTTTTGTTTTTTTGTTTTTTTAGCAAGGCAGAGTCCATGTAGAAAACTATTATAATACTGAATGTAAAAGAGAATATAATATGAGGCACACAGCAAAGCAAAAGCAGATTGGACTGATCACCAAGGATTAACAAAGGTAGCAGAGTCACACCAGTGCATAGTGTTTCTATGTTTTAGGTGCGTCCCACTGCTTTTTCAGTTTCTCCCGCACTAGGTTCTGTTCTGCCCATGTGGCTGGAAACAAGAAAGAAAGCAGAGAACAAGAGTTACACACAATCCAGCTTCGAACAATTCACAATTTAGTCTGCAATAATACTGGTCTATTAATACATTTTTGAAGATGTCATACTTTTCCTCCCTAAACCTCAATTGTCATGACAATATTAGTATGTGATTTTTTTTTTTAACAGTCAATGTTTTTATACTGCTATTTTCTATGCCAATATAAACTATAAACTTTACATACACATACTTTGATAATAATGTGATATTTAAATACATTTTTAGCAAGGTATCTTCTGAATAACTCCAGTCTTAATATTTTTTTAATTTAAGATATCTTTTATCTTAAGATAAAATTTTGAAAATAGATAAATGCATTTGATATACTTTGTGGTTACAACTATACTAATACTTACAACATATAATAAAAAAACAAAAAAACAAAAACATAAGTACAATATCTTAAAGTAAGGCGATTAAAATATCCCACACACATTTAATCAAAATAAAAACCACCACAACCATCACACACACACACACACACACACACACACACACACACACACACATGCATGCATAGATGCAGCCCCCCTCCCCCACACACTTACATTTCATTTAAAAAAATCATAAGTTAAAGTAGAAAAAAAATCAATCTCACATTATTTGTTAGAAAAACAAACAAACAAATGTAATAAAATAACTGAAGCACATGTTTGTTGCAAAAAGTATGAACAACACAAGACTATTAATAAACTCAACTGAAATAAATTCACAGACTAATTCAATGCACAAAAAACCTTGTTCACTTTTATAACTGTTAGGATTTCTTTTGCGTATATAATGACAATTGTCCGAAACTGGATTTGAGGTTAGCCAAATTAATTTGAAAAAGAAATAGAAAGATTATAATAGAATCTGCACACAAGACAAAGTAAAAGAAACAGCTTCCAAGTTAGCATAAGAACAAGAAATGGGGTTATGAGGAATAAAACGTCATGGAAAGAGAATGAAAAGATGTAAGTCTACTGTGTATTAGCAGTACGAATGTTTAAAATTTTCAAAGTATGATATACCATCTCTACTTTCACATCCATACCAGCAAATTATTATTTTCTTACACAAAGCATGTTAATTAACCCTTTCACCGACAATGTCGCATTTTAGCACCACAATGATTTAACACCCATGTCACTAAAAAGCATCAAATCAGGGTCTGTTATCCAAAGACCCTATTCTTTTAATTTTGGGAGCCTTACTTTAAATATGTCACAGAGGAATCCCCAATATTACAGAGACAGATTTTGTTCTCTACCCAGGTAAGTTCAATGGACATTTTTTGCTGAAACTTGGCTGGCGGTAAAAGGGTTAACTACTGAAATACACAATTCAATAAAATAAAATAAAAACGTAAACACCCGAGAGCGATGACATTATTATGCCATAAATAATGTATGCATTTTTTCTTCCTTTCTTTTTTTCCTTATTCTTGCTATTTAGTTTACTGAACACAAAAATGCTGATCAAGATAATAGACAAGCAATATTGACTAAATGCACAAGAAGAACAATTAAGGAACATAAAGCTACTCCCAGTCTTTAAACTGCAAAATGAGTTTGATTGTTTAAAATCAGTGTTCAAATCAATTTTGTTTATTTTTTATTGCTGGTACTATTTTTTTTATGCAAGCAATGAGTTTACTTTTTTCTGTTACAATTTAGTTGCAAACATATTAACATTAAGTAAATTATTAAAGATAAAACTAAATGTACTGGATAATCAAATCATTCTGATTCTCAGTATCTTGCTTAGCAAGATTATGCACTATACAAGCATTATTCCTTATTATTATTATTATTATTATTATTATTTACCATTACCTTTTATAAAAGAGTAAAATAACCAAAATGTTTTATTCCATGAAGTGTTTTGAAAAACAACAATAATTTCATAGTAGAGTTACTATATATGTTGTATATATGTATAGATAAATAAAAAATAAAATAATAAAACTGGAATTTCTCATTTAATTTTTTTTTTATGAGAGATTAACTTCAAGTCCAATCTTATACTGGGATAGAAAGGGAAAATAAAATAAAATAAAAAGAAGCAATACAGTAATGAATTAATGATGAGAATGTTGAAAACACAGCACAACAAAACAAAATCTGAATAGAAAGCTTGCTCATATAACTCTTACCATAGCCATCTTTGATGATGCGGTACTCGTCTGTCATGGGCTCACGTCGAAGATACACAACATCATTGTGATCAGCTTTCAAGGTGCTGCTCATTTGAAGCATGGAGTGCCCTGGGAAGACGTTGAAACGCGTCATGTGACCTACATCAAAGTAGCTGCCTGATGACTTCGCCTCATAATCTGTTGCCGTAACTGGTATCGCTGACCTGGAAGGGCGCTCTCCTGCTTTCTGCTTTTCCAAGGTTTCTGACACTTTCTCTTTATCTGCTAGAAGCGAGTCACACACTCGACTGCCATATGTGTGTCTGATGTTTGGAGGGAGTTTGACCGCACTTTTGGGTTTGAGAGGACACTCCTTATCTGGATCAACTTTAGGATTCCAGCCTAGACGGATAGCCCCTAAATTGTTGTTCTCTGACTCATTCAAAGCTAGCAGAGATTCATCTGGATCATATTTTTGCATATGACCAAACTCGTTACCCTTGGACAAAACGCCGCCAATCAAAGAATAGTTGTGGGTGGGGGGCTTGTTTCCATATTTGTCATGATTGTAACTGCCTGATTTATTCAGACCTACAATGTTTATGTCCTTAGAATGATTCAAGTCCTGCTTGGACATCCATGCGCTTTCCCTGCTTCGGCTTGTTTGTTTTCTTTCAGAATCTGGCCTGAACATCAAAGCTTTCTTTTCTTTATCTTTCAATTGTTTTTCAGCATCAGCTAAACTTTGGTTCTGACTACTGATATCACTGCGTGCTTTGTTGACCATCACCCGACCTGAAATACAAAAACAAACAAAAAATTTGTTTCATGCATTACAGTTGAAAAAAAGCCCATCAGAGTGCAGGCACCTGGTCTACAGGGCACTAATACAATCCAGACTTGAATATGAGGCGACTGTGTGGGACCCATACAGCAAGCAGGATGGCGACAGGCTTGAGCGTGTCCAGAGGCAAGCAGCATGCTTCATCATGAAGGACTACAAGTCCAGAAGCCCTGGATGCGTAACCAAGATGCTGGCAGACCTAAATCTCCCAACACTACAAGAGCACCGCAAGCAACAACGTCTAAATCTACTGCACAAAGTGGCTGAAGCTCTGATCCCCGCTCTACCGCACAAGGACTTCCTAACACCTGTAGCCTCCAATCGCAGAAAGATCAGACCTACTAAATTCCAACAGTATGCAAGTGATAACATCATACAGAGAAAGGCAGTATGTAACTCCAGCGGCTTCAAAGTACCATCTAGCCACACAGAACAGTACAAAAACTCCTATTTTGTAAAAACTATAGTGGAGTGGAATCAGTTAACTGACGCCTCCATCGCAGCAGGCCCCGCCAGTGCAACATCATCAGCGCCAGGCGGTTCACCTTCGGGGCCTGCATCAACCCAAGACTAAAATTAGGGATAGGGGCCATAGGTCAAAGTAGTGGCAAATGAAAGGCAGGAGCTGTGCCGGTCGGGGTTTGCGTCCCCGGTGAGCGCTTCGCTAGCCGGATTGGTCCAGCCTGGATACTACGAAAAAGCCTATGGCCAACTGTAATATACTGCCAATACCATCAGACAGCTTAAAAAAAAAAAAAATTAAGTTCAAACTCTCATTTGCGCTCTCCCAATTTCCGTCGAGTTTACAGCCTTCATAGGCTCCTTCGACATACATATCCAGATCCATGACTGTGTGATAATCCATTTTTCATGTAACAAAAAGTCAAAACAAATACAGCCTCATATCAGAAGATTCGACTTGTACTGATTTATACTGTCAACTGTCAATCTGTTTTTTATGTCAAACATAATATCCATCCCATTTCCCCCTCATTGAAGAACTCTCATCTCAAATATGTAATATTTGCAATAAAGATACTGTTGGCATCAACATTATCTTTATAGTAAATATTACATATTCAAAAATCTTGCCCAACATCTATTCCAGAGCTATGTTATTATTTCGAGCATTAGAATGCATTTCTTGCATTACAGTTGAAAAAAATCATTTTATTTACATTCAAAGTGGACAAAGAGAAGAACATTTACATAAAATAATATAACTATCAAGTCTTTGTTAAAAACGACAAATAAACAACAAAACCCACATAATTCAAACTAAACTAGTACCTGAAACATGTCCCTGCAGATGCTCTGGGATTGGATATCGCTCCAGTTGTTCTTTAACTCCAATCTTGTCAGCATCAGATGGGTTTATTCCTTCCAGTTCCGACTTGTCAATGTTCTCAAGTGCAGTTCCAAAAAGACTGTGTTTTGGCCTGGCTTTTGTGCGCTTCGCTCGGAAATCCCTGACAGTCTGGGATTCAACGTTTCCAACGGCAGCCATGCTGATTTTCTTAATTTCCTGTATAAAATGAAAACTGTAGAATCATATACAATGCCATCACATACAATAAGAATAATATGGAACTATACGCTCAGTTATTTGCAGCTAGAATATCATCTTCAGGGCTTCTGATAAGCTGATGTTTCTTAGGGTCCCAGGGACCCCTTCATCAGATTTAAAACGAGTCCCAGGCTAACTTCAGTGGGTCCCCTGTACCACATCCAGAAACATGTCTATAAACATGCACAAATACACTTATTACACATACCTCAAATTCGGCGATTAACATTACATTCATAACATTACTTAGAAAGGAAAAAAAAATAGAAAAAAAAAGAAAAGATTTTCTATTCAATTCTCAGTGCGCTCTCCCAGTTCCGTCGAGTACATAGACTCCTTCGATGTAATAATATCAGAACCAGAACATTTTCATGCACGCGCTGCACTTCATTGACTGTGATGTTTCGTCAAACTCCAGCCAGGAAAACTCTTTTTCCCAGACTGGTTTGTAGGCCCGCACCCTTTTCGTCGCAGGTGGATCAATGACACTCGCAGATGTTGATGGTTGATTGACATCTTTCTCACTTTCTTTGCGCTTTCCGGGTACTAACACCCACGAATTTAAAGACATTTTGTTGTTAGTCGAGTAGCGCGAAAGGCTTTTTCCGGTACAGCGAGAGGCATCATGGGAAAGGGGAAGTTTTATAATTAAGGGAAGCAACTCTCGCATCATAGCAGATGAGACCTGTGGCCAACTTTCAATGTTAGACAGTGTCTTTATTTGTTTTTGTATTCGTTTTTCATGATTTTTTGAGTGCATCCCCAGGGACTCACTTGACAAACATTCAATGCGACCTTTTAACTTTCAATGCGTCAGGGACGCTAGTTTTTGCGTTATCAGAAGCCCTGATCTTAACAGATGTTACACCTTTAATTAATTGCTAGCATTATGGACAGCATAGTATAATTATATTATGCACCATTGCACCATTGCTGAGTGGAACGCATTTCTACCGGTGGCAGTTTCATCAGCCACGGTATCCAGACAGACAGACAGACACTCAGGATCCCCATTTTCAAACCCACCCACACCCACAGGGTTCGAGACTTCCTTCCTTCCTATAAGTGACCATAGTCACACTTGACCATTCTGTCACTGTAGAAATTGGGGGTCTAGACATGCGGTTTACATATACATTATGTGAACAATTTATAGTTGTTTTTTCTTGTAATGTGAATAACTTCAGTTGGAACTGGAAGAAGGGGGGGGGGGGGGGGGGGGGGGGGTCACTCATGACTTACTAAATGGGTTGCTGAACTGAGTAAACTAGTACCGACTACCGCAACAACTTTTTTCCCCTGAACCGTCCATGACTGGAACTTCCTACCATCAAAAACCGGCCAGTCCCCCATGCTCAACTCCTTCACCTCGAAGGTGCTGAAGCTCCCTGACTAAAAACACTACCACCCCCACCACCCCTTTTTTCCCCAGAGTGCGGCTGGGTGTTCTTGGACTAGCCAGGCGTCCTTGGTGTTGCACACCCTCTTATCTGTCTAGGTTTATATATTTTCATGTTGGTTTTTCCCGCGCTGCTTAATTCTTTGAACCCCAGTACATGTCAGTAATTGCCGGTTACATCAGGTGGACATTATTCAATAATTTATTGGCAGAAGAAGAAGAAGAAAAAACTCAAGATTCTACCTTTAGTTGCCACTTTTTGTGTGTGTTTTTCAATTAATATTAATGACTAAAGTAAATCTTCTTCTTCTAGTTGGGGATGTTTATCCTGCCCCGCACTCACCGGTCTTCATTCAGACCATTAATAGCGCACAGGATGCGTGCTATCATAGCTATATGAATTTGTGTCTGAATCCATCCCACCGGCACACACGGCCTACTCGTAGAGTAACTATGCAATATTCCGAATGGTGTTGATACTACGAACGCTTTCGGTTTTTACCTTCTAGTTGTTTTTGTTTCGTTCATACGTTTCCTGCGTTTACTTAGAGTTGTCTTTCCTTTATCACGCTCCAGAACTGTGTCAACAGTTAAATATAACGACCAATAAAAATACTACAACGAGATTGTGATGTAGAGCACTCTCGTTTTCATACTGACACTTCGCGGAAATTTTGAGAAGTGCTTGTGCACGCATTGAGTTCAAGGTGACTTCAACTTCAGTTTTTACCATCACCAGATAAGCAGGTGTAAATTATATTGGTTGTTCTGCTGATGGGTACATTGACGCTCTGTTTGGGTTTGTGAAAAAGAAGATATTGTGTGTATGAAAGCTTATATTGGCGTTAAAAACGTGCGTTCGGAGTTTCAACAAGATTTTTGCACTCTGTTCATATTACGAACTATTAATGTTTGAAACTTCGAACCTATGATTATGGCATTACACTGGTGACTGAACGGGCACTGACTGGTTGGCCATCTCACATAATATAATGTAGGGTTATTTCGGACCGTTATTTCTATTGTATTTATCACGTTTTTGTCGATGATATAGTAGTATCCCTTTTGACTGTTTATCCAGATCCAGATTAAGTTGTTAAAACGTGTACTTCAAGTAATTATAGCCCTGTTCGAAATATCAACAACTCCTGTTCGTGATATCAACAAATGTTCGAAGTAACCCACACATGACCTCACTGTCTTCAAACACTGAAACAGTCAAAACGGATGCGTTATGTCGAAACGTGGCGATCTATTTTTAGCTGTTGATTCGTCAGTTACACTTCTTTGCTGCAGATCTCCAAATCTAAGCATTGGAGAACCAGAGACACGAGAATAACGCTTGAGTCCTGGAGGCGTTCGAAATACTACATGTTCGAAATAACCACATTAATACGGCTATTGGTAAAGGCAACAAAATGCTGGGCCTAATTAGAAGAAGTTTTATTGGGTTAGATAATATAGTATTTTTAAAACTATATAAAAGTTTGGTCAGACCTCATCTAGAGTATGGAAATCAGGTATGGAGTCCGTTTTTAAAAAAGGCAATCGGCAGCATTAGAAAGGGTCCAAAGACGAGCAACAAAATTGATTAAAGGCGTTAGTCACCTTGATTACGAACACAGACTAAGAAAGTTGAAATTACCGTCTCTGAAATACAGAAGAATTTGTGGGGATCTGATAAATACATACAAAAATGTTTCACAGTAATAACAAAACTAATAAATTTTTGTTCCAGCTAACAACTGACTCAAGAACCTGTAACAGTGATTTAAAAATACTAACCCAGTATAGCCGAACTAATATTAGAAATTTTTTCTTTTCTAACAGAGTAACAAAGTTTTGGAATACTCTTCCTGCACATATTAAACGAGCACAAAATCTAACACAATTCAAAAACCTCCTTGGTGGATACACCAACATATCAAAACTACAATTTATACTGAATACGAGCATGACTAAAAGGCAGATTTGCCGAAAACAAAATACAAAAACCTCTCAGCTGTGCAAAAGTTCAAACAAAAAATGACAGGACAGTGAAGAGGCCACGAGGCCTAATGTCCTAACTACCTGACCTGACCTGACCTGGAATCGGAATGGGCTTTAAGTTTAACGTGCGCGCAAGATCTTGTGTGTGCGTTCGCACACGGGACCTCGGTTTTAGGTCTCATCCGAAGGACCAGGAAATAGGAGTAAAGTATCTTTCCCAAGGATACAACACCGTCACCAGCCCGGTTCGAACCTATCGCACCCGCAAACCTGTTGGATTACGAGCGGCGACTCTAACTTTAACTAAAGTTTAAGTCTAAGTCTAACCAACCGGCCACGGCGCCTCTTCTTCTTCTCTTGAGGGCCCACGGTCAATGAGCTGACCATTCTGGCTCCTATTGGCATGTTTCTATTCAATATAGGTCACTAAAACAGTGTCATTTATCGCTAACTTACCTGTTAGCTCTGATCGAAAATGAATCGACATTTTGGCGTCAGTTTGGTTACCCTAGACGTGTGAGAAGTTTCTAAGCAACTGCCACATCCGGTGGTTTAATAACACATTTTTTGATGACGATTTCCGGGATGTGACGTTTTGCACATTACGTACCTTCGTTCACGAGGGTGACTTACGAAAAAACCCTTCTGCTAAAGGTTACTGAAACAAGACCATCTACGGTGTGTACATTTTATGCACTGTTGTAGAGTAATTTTCTTTGTGTTCGCATGTCCTCACTAACAGAGTACTCTCAAAAATAGTATTAAAGTTGTAATACTGTATTTGTAGAGTTGCTGTGCGAGAGTGATGACTGATGTAATCATTGTAATGATTGTTACATTCATAACATTGTATCATTAATAATCTAAATCAGGGACGGTATTCATGTCGAGATAGCATGAGACTTAGCATGATGCTAACTTAGAAGCTCTTCCAAAAGTCCTATTAAATCCTACAGGACATTAGAAGAGCTTCTAAGTTAGCATCATGCTAAGTCTCATGCTATCTCAACGTGAATACCGTCCCAGTAGTATTAAAGTTGTAATACTGTATTTGTAGAGTTGCTGTGCGAGAGTGATGACTGATGTAATGATTGTTACATTCATAACATTGTATCATTAATGACAGTGTGTACAGTGACATCACCAGTCATCAATCACTGTGACACTACAGTGACTCTTCTTCTTTCATTAAACAACTACTGTCATCATTCTGACGGTTCTGGTGTTGGAACTGGGGGACATCAGTCAGGCAGAAAACCTGATGGTGTCTTCAGTTCACCACCATGATGATCGGCCTATATAGTCGGGATACATTAGTCATTACTCATTAGGATTTGTCGATTAGGTGGAAACGACCATTCCTCTGTCCCCCCTCCCCTCCCCACCTGCATTAACATACCTAAAAACATGCCCCTCCCCCCTTTTGTTTTTGTTTTTGTTTTTGTTTTTTGTTGCATGCAACATGTACGGCCTTACGGTCATGCATGTTCCTAAATCAGGCATGGTAGACCTTCGCGAATTGCGGAAAATCTGCGAAACAGTTTGAAACAAAATTATTAAAATGGCATGAAAAGGTGAAACTTTCACTCTCATTTATTGAATTTTATGGACCTCCGGCCATTTTCCTTGAAAGCCACTTTGCCCCCACTACCATGCCTGCTAAATACAAAAAGTCCTTTGCATGCATCATGTGGGGTCCCGAGTTTCCCCAGCTGATCCGGGGCACACTGCATGCGTCATGTGAAATAAGTCAATGGTCGTGCATTACTTTAAGCTCTTGTCTTTCCCCTCTATCACGCTCCCTCTCCCCCGTCGATGTGTGTGTGTGTGTGTTTTACCCACTGATTATTCTCTATCCTTGAATCAAATCTTCAAATTTGTAACTAACTTTCTTCAATTTTGAATCTCACAAATATTCTTTTACATAGTAAACGGTGTATCTAGAAATACTTAAATTATTCCTGATTATCTTCTCCCCATAATATTTTATTTCATTCTTTCTGCTTGGTCTTTGCTGTTATTTTCTTTCTTTATCGTACTACCCCCTAAAGTGCAGCAGAATCTTCAAAGTGATGAAGTTGGCTTCATAAGGAGGAGAAGAAGAAGAGGGAGGGGTGAAACTGAAAGGCGGGGTAGTGGGGGAAGATTGAGGGGGTTGATGGATGGTGGGGGAGTGGCATTGCTCAGATCATGAAAGACTTGAGTGAGTAGACCTCAGTACTCTGTAGTCGCTGTACTTTTACTGTCCATACTAAAGTGTGGGAAGGGAAAGAATGGTCTCGTAAACCTCGAAGCATGGGCGAATGAATATGGGATGAAGTTTAATGTTTAGCGCCACTAAGTGCTTTATCCTCAGTATCAGAAACTCATCGTGCCATTTCTACCAACTTGGCAGCCATATTCTTCAACATGTAAACTTGATATCATGCCAGAGTCCAACTGGAAAACAGCTTGTCCTGGTCTGAGCATGTTAGCAGAATAGCCAAAAGAGCTAATGCCAGCCTTGGTTTGCTTTGGAGGAACTTGCGTTTCTGCCCCCAAGAATGCTGGAAAGCAGCATACACCTTGCTTGTCAGGTCTGCCCTAGAGTACAGCTCTGTTATGTGGGATCCATATCACCAGAAGGACATTGACAAGCTTAAGGGAATCCAATGCCGCTCTGCCCACTTCATCAAGTAGGATTTTCCTCCAGAAACCCTGGGTGTGTGACTGATATGCTCCATGAGTTATATTTGACCCCCTTACATGATAGACATAAACATCATCGTCTGACTTTCATGTATAAAGTCATCAACAGGCACTTTCCCGCAATACAGGTGGATGACTTCATCACTCCTGCCAGAAATAGCAGGCCAGTTTGACCAACAATATTTGAAAGAAGTCAGTCTCAAAACCCTGGGCGCTGAGACGATCGAGGCCTTAAAGAACCACCTCTCGTCTCCAACAGCAAATCATTAGATTTTAGAATATATATACATTGTATTGTTTGTCATTTATTTATTTATTTTATGCTCTCCCCAAGCCTTCCGTTGGCGTTTATACCAGAATTGGGTGTCTGCTAACGTACCCGATGCAGATGCAGAGAATGGGGTGGGGTGGGGTGGGAGCTATTTTCACTTTTTCATATCAAAGAAGAGATGATTTAATGACAGAAAAGAATTAAAACAGATTGCATTTTCTGTGATCTTGTCTTACATGGTAGAGCTTCAGATTGTCAGCCAGTCCGGGTCATTGACCCGCATTGACGGTGATTTGACTCTTCATTCTGTGTACCCAGGGGTCATCTGACCCATGAAGCTTGCAATAAAAAATGATGTATGTGTACTACTACAGTGATACATTATTGGCCCATTGTTTTGGAAATTGACCCATCATTTTCTGCAAGCAGGGGTCATATGACCTATGAAGTTTGAAAACAATCTGAAGCACTGACAGGGGAAATTATCCTGTGTGTGTGTGTGTGTGTGTGTTTAGGAGCCAGAACGGTCAGTTCATTGACCATGTGCCCTTTAAGAGAATAAGAAATGTGTATATTTGAGCATGCATGCTTAATTTGTGTGTGTGTGTGCAGGGCAGAATGGCAAGTCGCCAGTTACTCAGGAGACTGCCTCCCATTCTTCGAGGTGCCTCACGCATTTTGCCAGTAGCCAGATCAGCCACGCTCATTCCTCGCCATGCTGTCCTGTGCCAAGACCTTGCCTCTCGCTTAACAAGCGTTCGATGCATTACCAAAGATGTAGCCCCAGATCCAGACATTGTTAATATTCAAGACGAAGAGGATTTCAAGGAGAAGGTTCTTCAGTCAGAGAAACCTGTTATTGTTGATTTTCATGCAGGGTGAATTGAATTTGTTATGTTTTCCTTTGTGGGTTTTTTTTTTGATAACACATTTAAAAAAACACTTTTGGATGATTTATTTGTCTCATGGTAATGTAACAGTTATATTATAATGAAGAAGATTTTAGCATTTTTTACACAACCTGAAAATTTACTACTCGCGTATAGTAATGTAGTACTTTTTACTTGTTTGTAGCATTTTTTTTAATACCTTTATGTTCCATAGTTATGAGGTGGTTAAGCTAGTACTTTTTATTTTTGTCTGTTGGTAAGTTACCAAGACCAGCCAAAGTGAATGGGAGGATTTGAACAAAATGCGATAAAAACATAAACTAGATCACCAGCCGCACGTAGTATTTTCGGCTGCAATGCTTCGCCTCGCAGCTGGTAACGAACCGTTAACTAAGATATCATAATGTGAATACAGGCCCAAATGCTCGGCAGCATTTTCGGCTCCTGTGACCTTGAACTTTGACCTTCATTTTCAAACCTTGCCTAGATTAGTAGATATCCAAAGTACCTATCTGCATGCAAAATTTAAGCGTCCTAAATCCTTCTGTTCAAATGTTAACGTGCCAGGTGCTCTGCAGCATTTTCGTCTCCAGTGACCTTGACCTTTGACCTATGACCTTCATTTTTTAACTTGGCTTAGATATTCTTAGTACCTATCCACATGCAAAATTTGAGTGTCCTATGTCCTTTCCCTTCAAACGTTATCGTGCCAGGTGCTCGGCAGCTTTTTCGGCTCCAGTGACCTTGACCTTTGACCTATGAGTAATAGCCTTCATTTTAAAACTTGGCCTAGATATTCTTAGTACCTATCTGCATGCAAAATTTGAGCGTCCTAGGTCCCTCCGTTCAAAAGTTATTGTGGTAACATAGTCAGATAGATAGTCAGTCAGCCAAGAACAAACAGAATTCACTGAAAACATTACCAGCTTCGCTCACTGCTGGTAAATTATGTGCCATGGATTCATAAATCTGGATCAAAACTGATGTCAGCTGGAAAAGCTGTTTTTTGTTGTTAAAAAATAACAGACACTGGCAAATTAACTCGTAGTTTCTGAAAAATGTGTTAGTTCCCGAGCGAAGCAGGGGAACTAATTGTTTTTATCTGTGTCCATCTGTGTGTGCGTATACAAGTGCGAGTGCGCATGCATGCATCCGTAAAAACATTTTGCGATTTCTTAAAAACCATTCAGTCTATTTAAGTCATTTTCGGTTGGTTTGTTCTAGAGGACATTAGCTCTCGACCAAATGTTGTACTTTTACCTCAAGGTCAAGGTCACTCTGGATACGTGGTTCAAACCCCAAACACATAATCGTCAATATCTCGCCAAGTTTTGCATGTATTTGAATGCAGTTTGTTTCATAACGTTGTCCTACATAAGCGCTATGATATTATTAGCATGAATTTTTCCGTCTGTTCGTGCATTTATCCATGTGAATCATGGCGTTCAAACCCCAAAACACAATCGTCAATATCTCTCCAAGTTTTGCATGCATTTGAATGTGGTTTTGTTTCAGAACATTCTCCTACATAAGCGCTATGATATAATTGGCATGAATTTTCCTGTCCGTTCGTGCATGTGTGCGAATCATGGGATTTGAACCTCAAGTTTCTATCTCGTGAACCACTAGACGGAATTGCTTGAAATTTAGTGTGATGGTGCTTTACTTCTTACACAATGGTCCTTAAAAGAAAAGTATTTGTGTAGTGTGACCTTGATCTGGGCTAAGAATAAGATGTAATGGGGAGGGGAGGTAATGGGTAAAGGACATATCTGCTGCTCAGGAACTTATCTGCCGCTCGGCGATACACTTGTTTTCTTTGTATTTGACACACAAAGTGACATCAAACTTTCTCATGTTTTGGGCAGCTGGTGTGGGCCATGCAAGTTGTTGGGACCTCGACTTGAAGCAGTCATTGCGGCAGAAAAGGGAAGGGTTGTGATGGCCAAGGTAGACATCGATGAACATGTGGAGATAGCTATGCGTTTCAATGTGAGTAGTGTTTTTACTTTAATGTGCTAGCAGTATGTTGCTTTATTTTAATAAAACAAACATTTAAAACTAAGTTAGCTTGAAGAATTGTGTGCTGCATGCTTTTATCTAGAACATTTAAAAGCATACATATTGCATTTTAAGAATAGACTTCACTTGACATTACTGTGACACAGAAGTTGTCATTTATATACATTTATCCTTGTTTGATTAACTGTTTGTGACTGAATATTTGAAAAGCATTGTCAAATACTGTCAAACTCTGGGCATTGTCTCTCTGTTTTTCTTCTGAGCTTGCCCTTTCAGCTTTTTTTGTATTCCTTACTTATTTCCCCTTGACTGCCGGAGGAAATATTTTAAAAATACATTAAATTGTCAAATGTAGAAGAGAACAATTATATTCAATCTGGTAACAATGGTCTGCGGCTATTACTCTTGACTGTTTAAGCAAACAACTATATTTCAGACTTATTCCCCTTCATCTGATGGCATCATTAGTGATGTCATCAAGCCTGTATGTGATAGGTTAGCAAAAGTAGTAGTAAAGGAGTTTAAATGAAAGTGTTCCATTTGTTATTAAGTAAATTAATAATTAATAATGTAGTGAAAATCATTTTTTTTAAATGAGAAGTGAAACCTCACTTTCTCAGTTTCTTATTATTTGTAAATCAGATCTTTTGTTATGAAAGCATATTTTTTAAAAATATTTTATGAATTGTGCAATCAATCAAAGGAAAAATCTATACTTTGTTTAGTTGGAATCATTTACTTTATATGTTCAGGCTGTAACTATTTTTAAGTCCATTTTACTTTCCCAAAAAAAAAAATCTATTTCTAAATGGTATGTTTGCATTGTAGCTTGTTGAACGACAGATGCACAAAGGTATGCATAGAAGTTTTTTAGATTTTGTTTTAGACTCATTTACTTTATTATTTTAAACTGGAAGAGTTTGTTTTATGCTGGTCAACGTTGTTCTGTAAAGTACTATGAGTAGATTATATAATATGGTGTAAACTATACTCATATTATTATTAGTATTTGCCGTAACATGTTTTATAAGTTTGTGTCTACTCTACTGTTTTTGTGTGTTATTATTTTCAGGTTGAGTGTGTGCCCACAGTTTTGGGAATGAAAGATGGAAAGATAGTTGCCACTTTCATTGGCCTCAAAGAAGATGAAGAAATCAAGAGCTTTGTGCAGTCCATTCAATAACTTGAGCTGTGACTTTCATAATGAAGTGGTCTGTTTTGTCAGAAGTGTTTGGCAACCATCCAAGGTTCAGGATTCTTAATTTGGTTTGTGGAATATGAGTAAAATAAAGGAGACATGGTGCATATGTTGTACATGTAGTTGTACTGACGAGATTGGACTAATAACATTGTTTTTACTTAAACACCAGGGCCTGTATTCACATTGAATTAGCATGAGACTTAGCATGATGCTAACTTAGAAGCTCTTCCAAAAGTCCTATTAAATCATATAGGACATTGGAAGAGCTTCTAAGTTAGCATCATGCTAAGTCTCATGCTATCTCAACGTGAATACATGCCCAGGCTTAGTAAATACTAGTAACTCTTGCAAACTTTAGCAATACATTTGCCATGCTTTATAAATAGATTGAGTGGATTTTAAATGTACAAGAACATAGAGGCCTTGTCGATGTCTTGCTTCTGTGTTTGCCTTGTAGGAATTATGTCTGCCATCCAGGGCTGCCTACCGTCCCAGCTTAAGGGGTATTTGTCCCTGGAAACAGTAAAAAAAAAAAAGGCATCCTGTCCCTGGAATCCACTTTTCTCTCTGGCTTCTCAGGAAACTGAATAGAATCAAACATTTTGCTGCCAGGCAGTTATTTGTCTTGTTAGCTAACCTTACTATTGAACAGAGGAACTCCCGAAACAACACACTATTGAAATTTTTTCTAACAGACATGTTACACATTGGTTACTGAACACTAAAGTATCTTGAATATTGAAGCGCAATGACACCAAAAGAAAGAAGACTACAAAAAAATCCAGTCACAGAAATGTTGCTAGATCACAAAATAATAAAAAGCTAATGTCTGTTTTTACCTAGATGCATGACAATGCGATGTTTGTTCCTGGAAATAAGTCTCTGTCCCTGGTTTTTGAGTAGTTTATTGGAGTGCCAAGGTATTATTCTCAACAATGCTTTAAAGCTTTTATTTTGGACTAAAATTAATTTTCTTCTCAGTCTAAAACCATGATTTGTGGGCAAAATTTCTTATTTCAATATTACTTAAATAAGTCGTGATTTATTTGAAAAACTCAAGTGACAAAGTTATTTGATGGCTCGAAATAAGCCGTATGAAAAAATCTGAAGCAATTTGACTTGAAATGACCGAAATAATCAGTTTTTTTGCTTGTCTTGTGAAGTGAGGTCTTTCGACTTACGTCTGTATTGCATGCAGGCGGCGATATGTAAACTTAAAAATAAAAATAATTAATTTTTGTGTCATAACCATAGATATGGCCTGATAAAAAGTGAGAAATTCACTTGAAAATTTGCCACAAATGATATGATGGGCGTTTGTGTTTTTTGTTTAGTCTTAAACATTAAGGGATATTTTCCTTTTCTTCTTTTATGTATATTTGGTCTCTAAAGGTTTTTTTGATTTTCATGTAAATCAAGGGGAGTTTGGTTTGCATGTACATTGTTTGTGATTAACAACTTTGAATTACAACACCTTTTTGAAATGGTAAATCTCCATGAAAACTGATTTTAAGTGTAAATGTTTAAATGTATGCAATTACTTATGATTATGTGGGTATTATTTTTACAATTTGTTAAAATGTGACAAAGAAAAAAAAAAGTGTTCAAATGTATACAGTCCAGAAACTAGACACAGATGTGTTCATGAAAATATTGATCACACTTCTAATGCGCACACACATACAGACATCTGTGAACCAACACACACACACACAACACAACATGCAGTTATTTTTTGGGCATGTGATGATTTTGATTTTTTGATTTTCTGCCAAAATAATAATAAATGTTGATTGATATTATTGACATCCAGTCACCTATCTTCTGTTTTTGTGATTTTGAAATAAAACTTGCATCCATCTTCTTCTTCTTCTGCGTTCCCAGGCCAAAAGGCCATAATGGGTAAAGTATGTATGTGTCCGGTTTTCAGTTTTGACTGGTCTCCCCGCTGCGTACAGCCGACACATTCCGATTTCTGAGGAGCTCAAAGGAGAAAAGTTATTTGAAAGATTTTGTTGGAAAAAGGCAGAATGGGCCAATAAATTATAAAGATAGATGACAGTAAGCAAAGGAAAAGGCAGAGTCAAAGAGAGTGGCAGATTAGAGGAAGTTCTAGTACAAGCACAGAATGTGCGGGAACTATTTTTTATGAAAGAACCCCTGGTATTTCTACGGGGAGAGACTCATGGAGGGGGCGGGGTTGTCCCCGTATGGAGGCACAAGGCATCCACCCACTGCCCCAACATCCATCAGTTAGGTTTTCTTAAATAAAACTAGTGTGAATGGTTGTTTTTATTTTATATATGTATGAAAATGTCATATAGACACTCTAGTATAATAATGATAATTTATATAGCGCTTATTCTCCTTACGGGGCTCTAAGCGCTTCACAAAGAAGTTAAAAATCTGAGCAAAATTTTTTTTTTAAAAACCCACCCGAAACAAAATCACGATAACTACATTTACGTCACATCCCCCCTTCACTAGAATCCAAATCATTACAAATAGCGTTTTCCATGCAAAAGGCATTTTCTCACACTACCCCCCTCCCCCTCCGCCTGCCCCCGCATTCACCATCCCGCTTCATAGACCTCAAGCTGACCTTTTTAATTTAGTATGTGTGATAAATTATTGTGGGTGCAAAAGTAGAAGCTATTCAGGTGCTTTTTAGATTTTGCTATGCACTTCCAAGCATGTGCATTTGTGTTTCTATTGTGTGTTTCTTTGTGCAAGGCGATACCATCTCATTCAGTGTGAATGATTGTGTGTGCGTGTAAGAGAGAGAAGGTACAGTCTGCCTGTGATGCCACATACTGCGCAAATCAACTTTAATTTAGAAATCGGCATCTTGCAAAGGTCTGTGCTGCTTTATAGAAGCAAAGTAAAGTTAGCGTATTCGCAGTTCAGCTCTTCTGGTGGCCTGAAGGGAGATAATTCTCATGGCTTACGTTATTTCCCTTGATCAAATTGAAAGCATAATCTATTTTTGCCATTCTTACGCGTGAGAGCATGGCTTAGAAAAAGTTATTTAGCTTTTCGTGTCTGACAAAATACCTTCAAATGGAATGCCCAAACAGGTGCCAATGGCTAAAGGCCATAAATCCACTGTCAAACACCAACCTTTTTGATGCAGGCCCCTCATTACTTTTAATTTGTAAAGAATATATAAATGGGCATTTTTACACTTGTTTGTTTTTGTTTTGTTTGTCTTACCCTGGCTTAAAGACTCCAGGGATCATCCCAACAGCTGAAGCACTTGAACACTATGGTACAAATGCACCAGCTAGGGGATGAGAACATTACGTGTGTGACCGTTTTTTGATTACCCCGCCACGTGCGCAGTCCACACTCCGACTTCGGAGGATTTTAGACTGATGATGTTAATAGTTATGCTAGGAGCTTAAGACAATCCCCGCACAGCCATGCAGAACATAACATTTTGATGTAGCCTTGGCGTTCTAGCTTATGTCAACTGATCTGACACAGCCTCATGACAAGGCGAATTTTTGCAATATATTCTGTTCTAGTATTCCACTGCCCCCTCTCCTCCCCCCCCCCACATGCAAAGCAAAACAATATTAGGTCTCAAATAAATGAGCTCAAGTAACTTGAACATTAGTGTGTGTCTGCACGCTAGCAAAATACCCTAATTATTAAAAGATGAACAAAAAGATGAGAAAAGAAAAAGAAAACACTCAAAATCAGCTTACAACTTTCATAGAAGTCCTACCAAAGACTGTACAGGGGAAGATAAACATCCGGTCTCTTTTCCCTATATGAGTAGTGAGGACAGAAACACTGGTTATGTCCCTTTGAAACGTGACACATTTTACACATCGATAGGCCAGTTGAATTCTCCGTTCAAAGTTCCAGTCTGAGTTTTTGGATAGCCTCCACTGTGAATAGTGTACACGTCCGCACTAACGATAACTCTATCAGCCCGGTTCGCCGAGCTTTTAAGTAATCCATCTTACCCTTTTAGAATATATTTGGTCCTACTGATTATCAAAATATGAGGGTACATTTATATTCACATTAAATTTTAGATTAGGGTGGCTTTTTCTAAATAAGATACTTTGCACCAATGAATGCTCAAAAAGCACCTATTTGAAAAGGCAAAACAAAATAAGAGAGAAAGGATGTGTATTGTAGAGGCTGTGAGGCCTAGTTGTCCTAGGGAAGAAGAATTAAGGGGATCTTATTCAAGTCTTCAATAAGTTCATGTCACGCCGTCTCTGTAGACATTACAGTGACTTAAGAGGTTGCGCAATGCGGAAAATAAAATAATAAGAAAACTAATTGGGGGCAAGGTGTGTGTGGAAAAAACAAAAGCAAAAATAAAGTGTGTGTGGAGGGGTGGTGGACAAGATTAGCAAGACAATTTGTTGAGCTCCCTCTTGAAAGATACCAAGGAGGGAGCCTCAGCTGTTGAAACTTGCAAATTATGTAGTGGCCATATTGATTTGTTTTACACATTTTGGGGGTCATGATTTAGCTTGTTTGGTTCAGTTACTAAATTTAGAAATTACCTCTAAAGGTTTCTGTATGTAGATTTTTAAAGCACATTAATTTAATTTTAATGTCTTTTTATCTTAAACCTTGATTTTCGATTCATAAGTTTTGGAAACTACAACATCCTTTGCACCCGAGTATTGTGTGAGTGTGTTATGCATGACTGCATTGTGTTATGAACAAACATCATCTAAAAAACAAACACACACAAAAAAACTTGCAGCAATACTTCAAGCAATCTCTCGTTTATTCAAAGTTCTCCAACTTACCCACTCAAAGGGCAAGCACACAGAATTCATTTTGAAGCAACAAATAACCACCAGAGTGATACATGTAGAAATTTGTATCACGATTGGTTACAATTTCTCATCCATTCTTGGTTCTTACCCACTCAGCAAGCAAGCACACAGATTTCATATTCACAAAACATAGAACCATCAAAGTACAGTGGAACCTCCCTCATAAGACCTCCCATTATAAGACTCCCTCCCACATAAGACCTACTTTTCTGAGACATTGTCCTTCTTTGTAAGTCTTAAAATTACCTCCCTTATAAGACCCCTCCCTTATAAAACCTCATTTTGGATGATTTTTGAAGGTCTTCCACTGTACAAAAATTGATCATAGATTGGTTACAACTAATGCAAGTGCAGAGTTTCAATCCAGTACTTCCCCTGGGGTTGGGGTTCTTGGAACGGATTCATCGTAAACGCCTGCTTCAGCAACGGCCCCAATTCTTCAGTGAGCATCCTGGTAAACTCTACCTGAAATCACAACACACAAATTGTGAAATGTCAGCATTTCCTTTACCTCAGACATTACCATATTTTACGGACTATAAGGCGATACTTTTCCTCCAGACTTAGACCCCTGCCCCTTATAATATGACTAATAAAATGGTAGGAAAACATAATAACAGAATCTGAAATTTGGGGGGTGCACCTCATAGTCTGCAATAGTGAAAAATATGGTACACAAAGTACGTTACCCCCAACTGAAAGCACATCACATTTAAAGAAAATCCACCATTTTAAGCAAAATCAACATTACAAGGGATCAACGTCAGCATTTTTTGTACCTCATCTGGAACGTTCAATTTGAACATGTCCAAACAAAGTGAAAAGTTTGACGAATGTATAAGACTGGATTTCTTTTAACTTTTGGGGCAGTGGGTGGATGCCTCATGCTCCATATGGCGGAGCTGGACAACCCCACCCCCTCCACGAGTCTCTCTCCATCTGTGCTTGTAACTTCCTCTAATCTGCTACTCTCTTTGACTCTGCCTTTTCCCTTTTGCTTTCTATCATCTACTATCTTTTTTGGCCCATTCTCCTGCCTCTTTAAAAAAAAAATTATTCCAAATAATTTTTCTCCTTTGAGCTCCTCCGAAATCAGAATGTGTCGACTGTACGCAGTGGGGAGACCAGCGAAAAACGGACACATAAGTACCTTACCCATTTGGGCCATATGGCCTTGGAACGCAGCAGAAGAAGAAGGATCAAATCAACAAATGTTTTTCCTCCAACCTCAAGCACTAAACACTGAAGTCGCTAGTACTGCTGAAAACTGTTTAATGCTAGAGGTGGGGGGGAAAACCGGTTTGAACCGAAAAACTGGTGCTAAGCTTTCGCGGTTCGAAAAACCGGTTCGAGTTGCTGTGAGTCGTTTTTTTAACTGCAAACTGAAAGTAAGTTTTTCTTAGAATAACGCATTCTTTTCGAAAAACAACACCGATTCTCAACGCAGATTGGGTGTTTGTAAACCAAGAGTAGCTGTTTCTAGTTTGTGGTGGTGTATGGCTTTGACTTTGACTGTTGAGTTAAGTGTGTGTCATAAGTCATAAGTTTCTTTATTGTGTGTGTGTGCGCGTGTGTGTGAATATTCTGACAAATAAATGTGTTTGCATAGGTAAAACTAGTGATGCGAGTACTGGTTTGAAAAAAACGGTTCAATAAAACCGGTTTGAAGAGGGAAAACCAGTTTAAAACCTGTTCAGATTTTTGAACCGGTTCTCAACTCTATTTAATGCCCAAAAGTTGTTTTTTTAGTTTTTCACAACTTCCGTGCAAAGCTAACAAAAAAACATTATTATTATAATGATGTTTATCTTTGATACAGAGGTTACAAAAACAATGATACATGCATACAATCAGGTCCAAATATTTTCACATTCATACTTGAAAGAAAGAGCAAGTCCTACAATTTTTAAATGCAACACATAATCACATTCACATAAGCTGTCTCATTTCAACAACTAACAGTATAAAGCTTACATTCGAATCCTCTTCTTTTTTGAGTTCAACAAGGATTTGGTGGGCATCTTTGGAGATGACCAGCTGTGAAGCATGTGCATCAAGGAAGTGCCCTTTCCACAATGTCAACTGAAAGAAACAAAAACACAAGAAATAATTTTCACAACTCAGTTTTACAGAAACTTGTTGTTTTACAGAAACGTAATGCTATTTATTTAAATGGCTGTAGGTTAAGCAAATATGAAATAGTGAGGCTAAGAGAGAGGATATAGTGAAATTAATAAGGGGTAGGAACTTCTCGTAAATTAACTCCCTTTTTTACCAAAGTTATCTATGGCACCGATTCGCCTGCAAAGTGAAAGTAGTTGCCACAACAATACAGATGAATCGAATTGAAGGCGAATTGGCTGTAGGTTAGTTTGTAAGTCCAATCAATGGCAGCTCTGTTTAGAGCATAAAAAATATTTTTCCTTTTGTGTGTGTGTGTGCATATGCGGTGCATGTGTGTGTCTGTGTGTGTGTCTTTGTGTGTGTGTGCATGAGAGAGAGAGAGAGAAGAGAGTGTGTGTGTGTGTGAGTGCTGGAGTGTGATTTGGAATTTAGTGCAATTAAATGCCCAGAGGAAGAACAAAAAGCATGCATGTCTTTCTTTATGAGAGACTTTTGTCTAACTGATTGCAAACACCACATTGTTAGTCTCGTACACACCAGTGCATAGCACAAGTACTAATTTCAAATGTTGACACAGCAAAGCGAATGGTAAACCCAGCAAATTAGAACCACCTTTACAGCATTTCGACGGGTGTATACTAGAATGCACTATCACAGAAAGATAAAGAAGGCTGATGGTAACTTTTGGCAAATACAGCTCCTTTGTCTTCTTCTTCGGTCGCTCTGACAGTTTCCTGTCAATTATGAGCGCATATGCGTCATGCTGCCGTTATGCGACTAACTAAGAAATAGCTAGGCCCAGCAAGTCCGACTTCGGCAGGAGATCTTTTTGAAAGTGTTTATTGAAAAAAGGCAGGAGAATGGACCGGGTAAGGCAGAAAGATAGCAGATGACAGTAAGCAAAAGGAAAAAGGCAGAGTCAAAGAGAGTGACAGAGGAAGTTACAAGCACAGGGAAACCCATTTAGTACGAGTACGGTTTAAACGAGAGCCCGTGTTTAACGAGTGGTTTCAAAATTCCCGACCACAAGCCTTCTTTTTCCTTGTTAAATAATTCTGCATACAACGAGCTCGCTACAACGAGCAACTTGCATATAACGTACAATTTATTGACTCCCAAAGTTAAGCTTTTATGCAAAAACTACGCGGTTAGAACGAGAACGCACTTACAACCACACCGCCATCCCAAAGTCAAGCTTTCTTGCACAACTACCTGGCTAGAACGAGTACACACTGACAACAACATCGCCATCTTGACTGACCCCTCGATATGTAAGCGGCATTCTGATTGGCCGATATAACAACTTGGGTGTCTGCAGCGCAAGCAGACGACACTGGACTCACTCTTTGCGCACTGATCTTGTGACTTCCGGGAAATTTTAACTTTCTCTTAAAGCGCGTGTGTGGATTTTATGTTTTTTGATGTTATCGTGTGTTAATAAACTGTTTTAAAGTGTATGTAATCGGCATTAAAAACCCTATGGATACAGGATACTGGGCTTACAACCATGCTTTGTTGGGTAAGTGTGTTGTTTCCGTTTTTCTGTCTTTTTCACACTTTACCAACACGCACATCACAGTAGATGTGAGGACCGATTGATAGGTTCGTCAGGGTTGCCAAAATCGATAAAATGGTTTGAACGAGCAATGCTTACAACGAGTAAATTGGCCCTCTCCCCTGGAATTCGTACTGAAACGGGTTTCACTGCACATAACTTCCCAGAAAGTGGGGAACTATTTATACAAAAGACCCCCCGGTATCCTCAAGGGGGGAGCTCCATTGTGAAATATAAACAAGTTTAGTTGTTCAGCTTTTTCTTTAAAAAATAAATTGCAATCTCATTCAGTATTTCAATAAACCAGAACAATCTTTACAGCATTTACCATCTCCACATATCTGTGGTCAGTCGCAGTTCGGCCAGCATGGAGCAAATATTTGAGCATCTCCTGTAAAACATAGAAAAGACAACATTTCACAACATATTCACGATATTCAACATGCACTAAAATATAAAAAGAAGATAGTTCAATTGGCTTCGGTTCATGTAAGAACATTGTGTAGGGACACATTTTTGTGTTTGTTAAAGGGGCACCCTGACGGATGAGTTTTTGCAAGAAACACATCGAGATCACCAGGAAAACACCCTTTACAGAGATCGCAACACTCTCTTTGCTCTGGTTTCCTAGAAATCAAACTGTCAAATCGGCGATTCCTCCTTGGCGGAGGTGCTGGAAGTCAAATTCTTTCAGTGAAAGAGAAGGCATGTGCCTTCTCTTTTATAATGGCTGCCTGAGTTTAGATCAAATCTTTGGCAAAAAATGTTCACAATTCAAGCCTTTTTATTTATTTAATTCTTAATTTTATAGTTTATTACCTAAAGGAGTATTGTTCACAACAAAGGAAATAGCTCCATTTTATTTTTTTTACTGCACTGCAAAAAAGAAAAAGCTTCAATCACAATGAGTGTCCTCCACCCACCCCATCTAAAATGGCTTCTCTTTCCGGCATCTCCGCCAAGGAGGAATCGCCGTTTTGACGGCTAGGAAACCAGAGCAAAGTGAGTGTTCCGATCCTTGAAAAGGCTGTCTTTCTGGTGATCTCGACGTGTTTCTTGCAAAAAAAACTCATCCATCAGGGTCCACCTTTAATACTAAGACTTCCGAGGATGATATTATTCACAAGGATGTGAGAGTGCCTAAAACAAAACAAAAGCGTAGCCGACGGTATCGTCAAAGTACTCAACCAAAACTTTGCCTGTAACATCAAATCTTTCGCAGCTCGCCCGCCTATACTGATCTTACTGTCTGATACAGTTACATCCAGCAATTCCTGTCAAATTTGTATTCTTTGTCGATCTTGTCTTTCTTCACATCTATGATGCATTGTATATATTTTTGTTGTTGAAAATTAATGCTTTGAAAGCATCCAAATCTATGGTGTGTTGTATTTATTTTTTTGGGTTGAAGATGAAACATTCACTCGATAGCTTTGACAACATCCAAATCTATGATGTGTTCTATATTTTGGGGGGGTTGAAGATGAAACATTCACTCAATAGCTTTGAAAACATCCAAATCCTCCTTCGAAATGATACTGAGGAAGTAGCCGAACACATGAAAACAGCGCATTGCGAATGGATGTAACTGGCCAATCACAAAGAAGCTTACGAAATTCATTCAAGGGAATGTACTCGCGCTACAAACTTCTTTCATTTTCACCATGTGTGCGAAAAGAAAGTCTGCCGAGCTCAACAATCTTCTCTCTATGTACACTCTCTAAGTCGAATAAAAAAAAAAGCGCATTTATGCATTAACTTTGGAACTCTCACATTCCTGTAGCAGACCTGTTTACCTTTATAATGAAAAACCCGGAATTTGCCACCAAAAAACCCGGAATTTGAGAACAAAAACCGGAATTCACATGATCTGTACACGACTCGCGATAAAGCGGTTTCTTCTTCTTCTCCTTTCCGCGAACATCGGCGTCGATTTTCAATATTGTGATGATTTCTTGGCTCAATTTTGCCAGAAAAGTTTTATTAGTAAATTCAGTCACTAATTCTTAGTCAATTTTAGTATAAAACAAGCTGGAAAAAGCAAAATACCTCGAAATGTCCACGATGGGACAAAGAAAAATCACTCGGCCGCGGATCGGCGGATGCCAAGTTGCAACTCAGCGCCATCGCGATCAATTTTCACTTCATTTTCCGTTGAAAACTTCAAAATTCTCACATCATCGTATTTTCAAGTGATAATATAATCTAAATTGACTCATTTCAAGCCCTAATTACAATCTCTACCATTAAAAAAACTACCTGGAAAGCTCTTCGAATCGACAGTAAAAGTCTGGCCGCCATTTGCTCAGTCCCGAAATAGATCGACCAAAATAAAAACATTATTTCACCCCTTTAACCAATGAAAATGCAGCATTTAATGCATGTGACGTCAAGCACAACCCCTTTTCTGATGACGTAGCGTGTTAGGTACACGTTTCGGTCAACCCTTGCGTCTTTTCCTACGAACGGAAACAAATAATAGACGGTTTTTCGAAATCCCGGAATTTTCAGCGTTCACCCGGAATTTACTATTTTACCCGGAATTTTAGCAAATTTCCGGAATAATTCCGGCAAAACCGGAATGGTAAACAGCGAAATATACTGCTTTGAATAAGCCTTTTCACGATTACGTCGCGAAGCGCAAGGACAATGATTTAATTTACCATATTTTTGGACTACAAGGCGCACCTTTGTATAAGGCGCATCCCCAAAATTTTACCTAAATTTCAGATTACATTTTTTATTATTTTTACTATTTTATGTCATATTATAAGGCGCAGGGGTCTGAATCTGGGGAAAAAAGTATCGCCTTATAGTCCGAAAAATATGGTACTGAATCAAGCACACCACCTGGTGACAAGTCAGGGGCAGAGAATTTTCAGAGGCTTCATATCATTTCTTCACGATACACAATAATTTCCTGTAGGCGCTAAGTGACGTGCGTAATTCAGTATCATGAGCCATGGACAGATCATTTTCAATGCCAGCGCACATACACATTACACACGGAAACCCCATGCGTAATCCGTAAATAAGTCAAACGGAAACGCGTCCTTATATTTTTTATTCTTCTCTTATTTATTTATGGGTTTACACATGCATGGGTGCTCCTGGGAAATTAAAAAATCATGCAAGGCAGGCGTCCAGGCCCAGTTAACAACTTAATCCTAAAAATATAAAGTTCCTGGTAAAGGCATGTAAATATTTAACTGCATTCATTTCTTTTATATTCTACACATGTGAGAAACCGACAAAATGTTTATAAATAGGAAATTTGTTGCTTCTCAAAATAATCCGGCGATGCCAGCTCCAGGCAATAAAAAAATCCTGCATATCAGGACATCCTGAAAGCAGGAGCATCCATGCGCATGATGTTTACGTATCTAAAGTGTACGTGTGCTAAGGCCTCATTGAAACTCAGTTGTTTTGCAGTGAATGTAAATAATTCTAACCATAGCAGTAAAGAGCAGACATGATTAATACAGTCACTTACCAACACCAAGGCGAAAGGCAGTTTTTTTAAACTGCTGACCAGACACACCACATCATACGGTGCAACAAGGATTTGGTCTCTGTGCAATCTGTTAAGGAGAGTTAATTTGAAAATGCAACAAACCAAACTACATCACTCAACTGTCAACAGCAAATGATTAATGAAACAAATCTCTTGCTACAAACCATCTTATGATCATCAATCTTTCACTCAACTGTCGACAGCAAGAAAAGCAAACACTCTTTTCTTAGGTATGTTTAAAATGAATTAACGTTAACACATATTTATGGATGATTTATCCAGCATACTAGGTTTGGAGCTATTGCAAATTGTCTTTTTGACCAAATGAAATTACATTTCAAAATCTATAACCAAATGACAACAGCGACTACTTCACACCAACACAAAATTTAATAAGTATTAGAATATTTTGTATTACCGAAATATAATACTTTTTACAACTCACAAAGACTATTATAGTAATTGTACCGTTTAGCAACTGAAAATGTAATTGAATGTAACATAAAAGTATAAACCATCAGCCTTAGAATAAAATTCAAAGCCATTGCATTAGCAGAATATGAGTAGACAAACTACTATCACTGCATGGAAAAACACAAAAGCTGTAGGTTCGGTATAGGTCCTTTATTGAAGATAACACAGACGTTTCAGAGCTTAGCTCTTTTTTCAATGTGATGAAAAAGTGACAAAAAATGAGGAATAAGGGTGAAGACACTGAGTAGAAATCAGAGCAAGAAACCTGAAAGAGAGAGAGAAAGAATATAAAAAGTGAAGAGTGAACACATATTCAGAAAAAAAGAAAAAGGGAAAATCCACGAAACTCTCTACCTTAAGACAACTAGGGCATCTTGTTATGTTCAATAAAGGACCAATACCGAACCTACAGTTTTTGTGTTTTTCCATTCATATGGTCCGAGTGGTCTTCTGAATCATTTAAGTATCACTGCATGGTTATTCTGGATGTTCACATAAACATTACAGAGCAAAACAAAAAGGATACACAAAAGCACTCCTTGCCGCAGAAAATGGACAAGGCCCTGCACCACTATCTTTAGGTAAGGAAAGGTCGCACTCTTCAGCTGCCTTCTTTAAGGTCTTGTCATCAGCGCTGAAAATGTCAAGTCACATAATAATAAATTTGCAAGCATATACAATAACAATTAGATAAACGTGTACCAAGTTTAACTAAGCTGTTGTTTTCTGTTCTTCTTCTTCTTCTGCGTTCCCAGGCCAAAAGGCCACAATGGGTACATATGTGTCCGTTTTCCAGTTTTCACTGGTCTCTTGGCTATATTCAGCCTACACATTTCAATTTTGGAGGAGTTCAAAGAAGAAAACTATATGGAAGATTTTTTTTTTTTTAAAGGCAGGAGAATGGGCCCAAAAGTCAGAAAGATAGTAGATGACACAAACCTGGATGCAACTGGAGAAAATCCACAAACAAGCATGGCAGGGGTCCTGGTTTTCAAATTTTGAAAAATAGGTGCCACCTTGTATTAAAGGCAAGGTTGAATCCATGTATATACAGTGTAGTTATGGGGGTCTACGACTAAGCGTTTTTTACAGAAGAAAAAGCAAAATCATACTCAATTTAAAGCTTATTCCAGGCTTGTAAAGTGATCATTCAACACTTTTTTCCCCTTGAACTTCGAATCAATTCTTTTGTTGTTGAAAATTTTGGGAAAAAAGGCGCAGCTTCGTATCCATGCACAAAGCAAGGAAAAAGGCAGAGTCAAAGAGAGACACAGATTAGAGGAAGTTATAAGCACAGAACTTCCAGAAGGTGGGGGAACTATTTGTACAGAAGACCCCCCGGAAGATCCCCCAGTGTCTGTCTGTGTGTCGGTCTTTCTCTACAGGTGTGTGCGTGTGCATATGTTTGTGGGTTTTTTTAAACTACATCATACATGTACCATTCATCCAGAGAGAGCATTCCTTAGCATTTACCTCAAAAACGTTTGCAGAGCAATGACCAAACAGGATTCAGGCACATCTCCCCCAGGCTGGCTCTTAAGTGCTGTGGACATCAACCCCACCTCCTTCCTTTCTGACAAGGTCTCAAACACCATCTGAAGATTTCTGAAGAACATATATCCTATTTACTAAGCAATTTAAAGGCACAAATTTCAACAAATGGAAGGTGTAGAGTGGCACAGTGGTATCGCGTTCGCTTCGTGTCAAGTAAACCCGAGTTCGAACCTGGGTACAGGGGATTTTTTCCTCTCATTCTGCACTAGGCCTTAACGGTCTGAACGTGGAGTCTTTCAGATGAGACGATAAACCGAGGTCCCGTGTGCCCATGCACTTAGCATACGCTAAACCCAGTGGCAACGAAAAAGTTGTCATTTGGTCAAAATTTACCCCCCCCCCCCCTCATCAGTGACAAAAATCGCATGCAAAAAAAATATATAAAAAAAATGGGTGGCGCGCCTCTGGCTGCGACGCCCTCTCCAGGTGGGAGCAACCCGAATTTCACAGAGACGCTTCTGTGACTATAAAGTACCTAATACCTAATAATAATACCTAAAAAATGTAGAAACATTTCCTGTCTACAAGAGGGGAAGATGTGTTTGCTTGTCGTCAGAAACAATATACCATTCCTGCCCATTTCCTTTCCTAACATTTATGTATTTTTTTAATACTTAGGCCGGGTTCACATTAGACACGCGTAAGTTCCGTACGGAAAACCCTAAATAAGTGGAAGAAAGAAGGATAAAAGTTTACGCATATAGGGGAAATTCGGACACGTGCGCAAATCTTTCCCCTTCTTTGTTTCACTTATTTATGGATTCCGCACGGGTTTCCGCATGGAATATCCGCTTATGTGTGTACACGGCCTAAGGCTTTAAAACCCGGTCATGCAGATGCGTTGTAAGTGGTACAGTTGATGGGCATGCATAAAAAGTATTATATACCGGTAATACAAACTATTGTAACTGAACATTATGTTGATTATCTGGACAATCCAAATTTATACCAGTTCCAAAAAATTGTGTTCATATTCTCTACCAGAAAATTATTCTTTAGTTTTTAAAATAGTTGAGATACACATTATAAAAGGTTAACTCAGAATCATGCTTTAAAGCATATGATATCCTATTCCTAGTGCATAGAGTAAATTAACATAATACAAAATGAATCCTTGAATCTCTACTGAATCAGACTGGTAAAGAATAAACTGACACATGCATTTAACATCAACTCAGAAGCCCTTAATTTCTACTTTCTTTCTAATTATAACATAAATGTGGCATCTCAGACATAACTAAATCATCTTCTTTTTTTTATTATTGACAACTGTGAAACCTGACAATTTCAACAACTTCATTTTTCTAAAATCTAAGGAGTTGCTGAAAAAAATATCAATCTCTCCTTTAAAAAAAGAAGAAGCTTACTGTATTAGTGTATAGTATAATCACCTGGATGAAACACACTGCTCTGAAAGAAGATACTCCAGCTCCGCAGCAGGCCAGAATTTCTTCTCTTGGCAGCAACGCTGTACCACAGGAGTTATTAGCCTGTGGTGGGCCAATGTGCCTGGGGCAGGTTTTCTGGATTTCAGTAAACCAAACTCCCTTTTAAAAGAGGTATGGCTTGATGTCTGGTGAAGGAACCATTCAAAATTAGGTGAATATATGCATCTATCATGAAGAAAACCGCTACCATATTTTTCGGACTATAAAATATTATACAAAAATTAGATTTTGCTCTAAATCTAAACTTTGTTAATAAATTACTACTACTAGACCCCTTGCACCTTATAAAATGACTAGTAGTCATAATTATTCAGGCATGGTAGTGGGGGCAAAGTGGTTTTCAATGAAAATGGCCGGGGGTCCATGGGGCCGAATAAAATTCAATAAATGAGAGTGAAATTTTCACTTTTTCATGCCATTTCAATGCATTTTTTAATAATTTTGTTTCAAACTGTTTCGCGGATTTTCCGCGATTCGCGGAGGTCTATCATGCCTGTTATTATAAGGTGCAAGGGGTCTCAGTCAAGGAGAAAGTATTGCCCTAGAGTCCGTAAAATATGGTACAACTACTACAACAAAAAGAGCATTTAAAATTACAAGTGCTTATCTTCACATCTATCATGGAGAAAATTACAACAACACACACAAAAAACCAAGTATTTAAAACTATAATCAATAATCTTCAATGACAATTGCTTTTTGGTCACTTGACAATGGGTTCAAAGTTGTGTGTTGCGTCCTGTGTTAACATATCCTTTTCGGGTTCAATTTCGGCAGTATCCCCCCCCCCCCCCATGAGAATGCTTAGATATATATGAATTCTGAAGCAGAAATTTCAATTACAGAAATGTGCAAAGCAGAGAACAAGAATGTTAATTGCTGTGTAATTATACTACTAGTCAAACCTGCCAAGAATTCAGTAGCCAGTACACAATGTAAAACATTTATTTCAAATTTAAGAGATACTGGGATTACTTTTTTAGAACTTACATAATAAATATTATAATATATGAAAATATGTTATAAAATGTTAGCAAAAACATTACTCATTCATTGGCTGATTTAAATCAACAACAAGGCTGATTTAAATCAACAACAACAACAATAAAAATTAAAACTGTGTACCAATGTCATAATCTATTTGTGTGTACACCGGGTCCGTGTACACCATATAGACATGAAACACACAGGCTTTTGCTTTATACTTAATAAGCAATCAAGCATAAAAATTCTCTCTCTCCCCCCTTTTCTCTGTCTGTCTCCCCCCCCCCCCTCTCTCTCGCTTCCTCCCCCTTCCATTCTCTCCCTCTTGTTTTGCCTCCTCTCCTTCTCTCTCTCTCTCGTTTTTCTTTCTATCCCTCTTTCTTTTATTTTAATCTCATTTATTTTTGTGGTTCTTCCCGCCCCCTAAAAGTCAATGGAGATCCTGTGCATACATGTGTCAAATGTGACCTATTTCAATAATTACATCTGTTTTGTTGCATAACTAACATGTTGATATCAGTCCATGGTTGGTGTTCGACAAAGAAGAAATCCAAAATATTACACCAGGCAATATTCAATGGGCATTTTGGGTGTTTTATTTTTACAAACATAAAATTAATCACATAGATCTATGTAATCCAGCTCACCTTCACAGGATCGGCCAAATTATGAAGAATTTTTGCGAGGTCTTGGTCATCCTGTTGATGAAAGAAACAAAATGTTGTCAGCAAAGTAATAAAAAAATAAAAATAAAAAATTATTTTCATTACATTTGCTACAATTAGTAGTAATTTCTTGTTGTTCTTGGGAAGGTTTTTTTTAACAGAGTTGTTTTGGAGGGCTGTATATTGAAGCAGCGCTCATTTTTTTCTCGCAAGTTGCTTTTTACACAACCTTTTTGCTTTCATGGTTTTCCCAAACTTTTCCCATTTTGTAGGTCTGATAAAACATTTGCCTAGTGCTGGTGATAGGAACTAGTCTGCTTCAATGTTCAATGCCAGGTAGATCGTATGCCATTCAACGATCTTATAAAAATTATACAAAGGTTAATTGATGTTGCCTCCTTCTTTCTTTTTTTCCCTCTAGGCAGCCAACTTCAACATGCTGAAGTCACTGAAAATTCTGACAGTGACACATGGCAAACAGGTTGAGAGCCGCTGTGGCTCAGTTGGTTAGAGTCACTGGCTCGTAACCCGTCAGGTTAGCGAGTGTGCGGGTTCAAATCCAGCTCGGGTCGCAGTGGTGTGTCCTTGGGAAAGGTACTCCACCCAGGTGTAACAGTGATCGCAATTACTGATATATATCGGTAAAATACCAGTTGTGAAAGCAGAATACCGGAAACAAATACTCTAAATAGTTATCGGTCCCTGGGACCGGTAAATTTCTCCCAGCGCTGAAACTGCAGGTTACTGGAGAAAACGGCCCTTGACCTACGAAAACGGCCCTACTCGGAAAACGAAAACGGCCCTACTGTCAATAATGAAAACGGCCCTGCTCAAAATACAAAAACGGCCCTTGTCCTACCAAAACGGCCCTACATGGAAAACCAAAACAGCCCTACTGTCAATAACGAAAACGGCCCTACAACCACCAAAATGGCCCCGCTGTTTATTATACCCCTGCCTTCCTAAGTAGGGGTTATGGTTATTCTGGAATCACTTTGTCCGTCTGTTTGTCTCTATGTCATATTCAAGTTCATGTGGTAAAGGTCAAAGGCTTCCTGCTTTTCTAACTACTGTTGCACTTTTGTACCCGGCCAGGGGACGGGTCTTGTGATGGGTCTGTCTGTGTACTGTTTGTCGGTGTATCGGTTTCTTTAAAAATAACTACTGGACATATTTCCATCAAATTTGGCAGAGGGGTAGACATCTTGAAAAAGAAGGTTCCTATCATATTCATGACTCATTGACTGTGCTGACCATGACTTTGAAGTTTGACCTTGATAACCGATATTTTCTTCTTTGGGCTATATATTTCATTCCCGATCTGTATCTCATGAACCAGGGAACAGAATTGCTTCAAATGTTGTGTGGTGGTGCATCACGGCGATGGAGGGAGTTTGTATTGTCAGTCGTCTTGAGTACCGGGTCCGTTTTCGTAACTAGTAGGGCCGTTTTCGTTCTGAGTACCGGGACAGTTTTCGTAACTAGTAGGGATGTTTTCGTCCGGAGTACCGGGGCCATTTTCGTAACTAGTAAGGACGTTTTCGTCAGGGGCCGTTCTTCTTCTTCTTCCAGTTGGGGATGCTTATCCTGCCCCACACTCACCGGTCTTCATTCAGACCATTAATAGCGCACACGTTTTCTCCAGTCACGAAACTGCAGGTGATGTCCACGCCTTTGACGAGATGGAAGCGGCACCAGCTTGGCTTGCCGGTTCGGGCAGTGTACAGCGTCAGTCAGTGCTGATCTTGTGCAGCTTGGAGAGCCCGGACCTCAGAGTTTCTCTCTCCCTCTCTCTCTCCTTTGTTTTTGTTTTCTTCTTTTGTTTTATTTTTCTCTCTCTTCGCCCTTTTCAGTTGTAATAATGGTCAGAACTGACTTTGACATATTGGAAGAAGAAGAAGAAGAAGAAGGAAACAAAAGTTACGAGAGCACGTGGGCAACAACTGAAGTGAACAAAGTCAAAGCCACTGAACAAGATAGCGATTTTAAGGCATGGAGCAGCTTCCGTCGGCCAAAGTCTTTTTAAATCTAACTAAAATACATTTTGAAGATTATAATGATCTTACCGACGGTTTAAATATGTGAAGTTCGTCTTTGGAACCTGCCATCGTGGTTTGTGGTCTTCGTTCTATGGCGGAAACCCAAAACAAGGATCACGAGTAGTTTCCCCTGTCATTCACTGATTGTTCTCAATGATGAATTGACCCCCTGTGAAAGTTTCCCCGGACATTTTTCTTTCGATTTCACTTTTTGTTTCCCTTCGCCAAGGAAGCTATATTATGTGTTTGCATTTGTTGGTAGATTTGTTATATTATCTTACATACTTTGATTAACTGAACTAGACGATTTTGGAGTGAATTATGATGAAATGTTGTGGCAAATCAAGGTCAGGTCAGGCTTTTAGGACAACTAGGCCTCGCAGCGTCTACAAGACACATCCTTTCTCTCTTATTTTGTTTTGCCTTTTCAAATTGGCACGGCTGTTGTGATTTTTGAGCATTCATTGGTGCAAAGTATTTTGCTTAAAACAACAACAACAAACTAATCTAAAATTTAATACGAGTATAAATATACCCTCATATTTTGATAATCAGTAGGACTTCTATGAAAGTTGTAAGCTGATTTTGAGTGTGTGTTTTCTTTCTTTTCTTATCTTTTTGTTCATCTTTTGATAATAATTAGGGTATTTTGCTAGCGTGCAGACACACACTAATGTTCAAGTTACTTGAGCTCATTTATTTGAGACCTAATATTGTTTTGCATTTGCATGTAGGGGGGGGGGAGGGGGGGGGGGGCAGTGGAATACTAGAACAGAATATAGACGACGAAAATGGTGTTTTACGTCCTCTTGGTCTGAATCAGACACATATGGGACATTTGTGAATACAAATATGGTGGGAACAATACTGGAGGCAATGCCCGGAGGCAGTACGAAACCAGTAAAGTCCCGATTTTTTTTATTAATACAGATAGCTGTGGCGGTGACTGACCACGCCTCGGTTAAACCTCATCGGCTATGGCACCGCCACAAGTATAATATATAACAATAATGAAGAAATATAGAATATAGTGTACAAATGCCCATTTATATAGTCTTTTCAAATTAAAAGTGACATATCTTTACAAATATAGAATGTATATATTGACAAAGAAACAACAATTTTAACACCAAATACAGTAGAGGGAGATCATTTCGAGACGCCTGGTCCTCTTTATCAATCCATGGACTGACGCTATAGGCCTAATGATGTATAGCCCTATATATATATAATATAGAATGTATCTCTGTAAGCCCCCCAAACCCAGCATTTGGAAAGAGTAAATTGCTGTTGTAACTCACATTACGTACTATGTAAGGACCGTTACAAATATAGAATTTGTCATTGTAAACCCTCCCTCGGAAACTTAGTAATCCACTCTTGCAGAGACCATTAGTAACCGTGTAACGACCGTTACGCACCACATAACGACCGTTATAAATGCCGCGGCAGAGGTAGTGGATCAGGGCACATGGGGAGCTGAGGTAGTGGCCAAGGGCTCATGGGCAGCTGAGGTAGTGGCCAAGGGCTCATGGGGAGCAGTGTGTGTGAGAGGGAGAGAGAGAGAGAGAGAGAGAGAGAGAGAGAGAGAGAGAGAGTGTGTGTGTGTGTGTGTGTGTGTGTGTGTGTGTGAGAGAGAGAGAGAGAGAGAGAGAGAGAGAGAGAGAGAGAAACAATAGAGAGAGGCATTGCGTAAGCGAGAGGAGCAGTGTGTGTGTGTGTGTGTGTGTGTGTGTGTGATAGAGTGAGAGAGAGAGACAGAGAGAGAGAGAGAGAGGGGGGGGGGGGAGAGAGAGAGAGAGAGAGAGAGAGAGAGAGAGAGAGAGACAGACAGACAGACAGACAGAGAGAGAGACAGAGACAGAGAGATAGAGAAACCATAAGAGAGAGGTGGACAGTGCGAGAGAGGTGGGAGGGGGGGGGGGGGGAGTGAGAGAAAACTTGAAAACTTTAACTTTATGTTTCAAGGATAAAGATTTAGAGAGAGAGAGGGAGGGAGAGAGAGAGAGAGAGAGATAGGGAGAGAAAGAGGCAGGGAGATAGGGAAAGACAGACAGATAGAGATAGAGAGACAGAAACAATAAGAGAGAGAAGCAGTGTAAAGCTGGAGACAGACTATGCGACTGCCTCATATGACTCGATCAGGTCGTGACGTTGACCAAATTTTGTTTCCCGTACAGAAGAGGTCACAAACCATTTGACTCGATCAGTGAAATTTAGAACCCGCCCTATTCGGCCCTGTCACCTGACTGGGCCCGACTGAGTCAGACTGATCGAGAATGATGGTATGCAAATGAGGTGAAACGTCACGACCTGATCGAGTCACATGAGGCAGTCGCATAGTCTGTCGCCAGCTTAAGAGAGGAACATTGCAATTTCTCAGTTATGAGATAATAAAGATGATTTGATTTGATTTGATTTGATTTGATTTGACAATCAGAGAACCAGATAAAGTAAGACAGAGACAAAGTGAAAGAGATACACAGAGAGATGGAGATATAAAGAGAGAGACCGTGAGAAAAAGACAAAGACAGAGCAAAAGAGAGAGAGAGAGAGAGAGAGAGAGAGAGAGAGAGAGAGAGAGAGAGAGAGAGAGAGAGAGAGAGAGAGAGAGAGAGAGAGAGAGAGAGAGAGAGAGAGAGAGAGAGAGAGAGAGAGACAGAGACATAGAGGTACAGAAACAATAAGAGAGAGAAGCAGTGCGAGAGAGAAAGAGAGAAGGTGGTGGTTCTAAGTCAATATGAAGAATTTCGCAAATTTACTGATCTTCCAATCTTCAGTAAATTTGATAAACAAATGCATGCAAAATTCAGGAAATGTTCAGACAATTTCCTGTTTCACTTAGGGATTTTGCAAATTTCCTAACATCATCAGGAAATTTGCAAATTTCCTGATTTGGAAACCAGGAAATTTGCAAATTTACTGAGCTTCCAATCGTCAGTAAATTTAAGAAACAAATGCATGCAAAATTCAGGAAATTTGTAAATTTCCTGAAATGTTTAAGAAATTTGCAAACTGATCCCTGAGTGAAACAGGAAATTTGCAAATTCCCTAAAAACTTCGCAAATTTCCTGGTTTTGTAAATTTACTGTAACATATATATATATGCAGCCCTGAAAACCTTTGAATAGAGATAAGTTTGCTCTAGTAACGACCGTTGCGCAGTTTGTAATGGCCGTTACAAATAAAGAATGTATCTCCCATAGCGTTTGTAAAGAGTAACTTGCTCTTATAACGACTGTTACGCACCAAGTAACGACCGCCGCGCACTATGTAACGACCATTACGCACTATTGAACAACCGTTACAAATATAGAATGTGTCTCTGTAAGTTAGTGTAAGCCCTCGCAAAGTCACCAGAGAGGAATACACTCTTGTAACAATCGATACGTGTTGCGAACCTTGAATCTTTTTGCCCGCCTTTCTGGTTTGAAAATGAATAACGAAAAGACAGCATCAGTATGGATTGGTGGTATGGAAGAATTCACAGATACGATACCTAAGAGATCAAACATTTTGCTGGAACCCTGGGATTTTTTAAGTTTTGGGGGTAAAGTTCTCTGTTAAAATTGACCGTATTGTGTCAATTAATTTTGAAGGTAAAATAGATTAAATTAAAGGTATCTTACATAAATGGTCAAATAGCCAATGTTTGTCATTTGCTTAAAGAAAAAGGAAACTTCCTAAGCTTTCAAAACTTCAAAAATAAATTCCCAGATACATAAACACAGATTTTTGTTTACTTTTAACGGAATAATTAAAGCAATTAAGAAATATCAAATAAATAGGAATGTTCAATCCATTGCTCGTTATAAATTACAGGAAATTTAAACATGGTTCAGTATTAATAAAGGCCATAGGGAAGTACAGAACGGAATAATTAAAGCAATTAAGAAATATCAAATAAATAGGAATGTTCAATCCATTGCTCGTTATAAATTACAGGAAATTTAAACATGGTTAAGTATTAATAAAGGCTATAGGGAAGTACAGAAAACATTAAATGATAATAAATACACAGCTACAGGCATTAAAAAAATGGAACCTGAAGTATGACAATTCAGATTGGAAGAACATTTTCAAAATGTGTATGCAAACCAGCTCTGCAGACCTGCATTATTCACCGAAGTTTGCCCACAAACCTTATACCTACGTAAAGATTCACCAATGTGCAGTTTTTGTGGAGGTGAAGAAGAACCAATTAATCATCTATTATGGAATTGTTCATTTACTTCTTCCTTTTGGTTAAATCGTCAAAGAATGAAAAGCGAAGGCATGACTTGTGCTGGTGCTAATCTAAAATGTTCAGAAACGTTTATTCTGTTTGGTGTGGAACAAAATGTATATTCAGACAAAGCCGTTGACTTTATTGCGATGATTAGTGCTACTCTTCTTCTTCTTCTGCGTTCCCAGGCCACATGGCCGTAATGGGTAAGGTACGTATGTGTCCGGTTTTCAGTTTTCACTGGTCTCCCCGCTGCGTACAGCCACCACATTCCGATTTCGGAGGAGCTCAAAGGAGAAAAATTATTTGGAAGATTTTGTTGGAAAAAAGGCAGGAGAATGGGCCAATAAGTCAGAAAGATAGTAGATGATAGAAAGCAAAGGGCCGGCAAAGGCAGAGTCAAAGAGAGTGGCAGATTAGAGGAAGTTACAAGCACAGAACTTCCAGAAGGTGGGGGAACTATTTTTACGAAAGACACCCAGGTATCCCCACGGGGACTGTGACTCGTGGAGGGGGCGGGGTTGTCCAGCTCCCCGTATGGAGGCACGAGGCATCCACCCACTGCCCCAGTGCTAATCTAAAATGCGTGCGTGCGTGCGTGTGTGTGTGTGTGTGTGTGTGTGTGTGACAACCGTTAGACACAAAAAATGTGTCCCTGTAAGCACCCAAAAATCATCGGTAATAAAACGAGTAAGCCTATTATGCAATTGTAAACGACCTTTACGCACTATATGTAACGAACGTTAATGTCTGTATATAAATCTTTGAAAAGTTTAAATAGATAATGAATAATTCTTTCTTTAGTTGTAAGGACCATTACGCACTGTGTAACAACTATTACACACTATGCAACGACCGTTATAACTGTAGAGTATGTGTGCGCAGCCCTCAAAACTTTTGAATAGAGATTAATGCGATCTTATAAAGACCATTGCAGTGTATAACTATCATTGCTAATATAGAATGTGTGTCTGTTAACCCTCAATACGTTTAAATAGAAAGTAATTCGCTCTTGTAACGAATTATGCACTGTGTAATGACCGTTACAAATAAGAAATGTGTCTCTGTAAACACTCGAAACGTTTTAACAAAATAATTTGCTCTTATAACGACCGTTACACACGCTATGTAACGACCATTACAAATTTAGATGTCTCTGTAGACCCTCGAAAAGTTTCAATAGAGAGTAATTCTCTCTTGTAAAGACCTTACGCACTGTGTAACGAAGTGCTTTTTGTAGGCCTAACGGGGTAAAGTTAACGGGGAAGACGTGGCTGTTTTGTGTATAAGCTTGGTCGGAAATCGGCCTAGATGCTTGCCAGCGCCATATTGGTTGCAAAGCGAGACATCGGAGACTTCCATTGCGTCTTTGAAGCATCTTAAAAAATGGCTGACCACGCTGTAGACAATGGCGAAAGTGAAATGAAAACAGACTCAAGAGGTAATAGGCCTATGTGCTTACCATAATGATAGGCCGCGAGACCTAGGCTTATGAGCCAGTCCCCCACTAGTGCCCTACTAGTACTACTACTAGTAGTAGTAGTACTACTACTACTACTACTACTACATTACATAATTGTAATCTAGTTAACGATTGCCATACACAAGAGATGAGATTTTCCCTCCAATTGCTGTTTATTCCAGTTTAGATAGCATGACAGTCCCTAAAGTCTGAACTGCCAACAGACTGCGAGATTGTGTGGGCAGAAATCTAACTATGACGAAACTCAAACTGCTCAAGATTACTAGTTACTACTGTCCAAAAGTCAATGATCAGGAGAGCCTTTCCAAACTGGGAAATTTATGTGACCCAGGCTGCCAGAATTCCCAACGCCCTTCTCATTGGGGGAGACCTAAACTTCCCTGGTTGGGACTGGCTCACAGTGACCCTGAAGCCCAGATCCCCCTAGTCCTACTCTGACCTGAAAATATCAGTGAAATGGTGCCTGGTTTGTCTGACCAAGTGTATTGTTTATGCATGTGGCATAGGTCAAGATGTGCCACCCCCCCTACATTTCTCGGTTAATTCCATTTTTCCGTTCTTGCCTTTCTTACCAAACATGAAGCTGTATTTTATGAACATTTTCAGCTAATTATCTTTGTTCAATAATTAATTGCTGTCATGATAAAGGCCATTATCTAATACAGTAATAGGACCCACCCTTTGTAGTGCAGTACAGTGCCGCATTTGTCACAGTCGTGGTTCATAGCGTTTTTCCGTCGTATAGAGGGGGGGGGGGGGGGGGGTAGGGTTAGGGTTAGTATTCCAAAAAGATAATTAGCTGAAAATGTTCATAAAATACAGCTTTATGTTTGGTAAGAAAGGGAAAAATGGAATTAACCGAGAAATGCAGGGGGGGGTGGCACTGTCGCAGTCAAAAGTGTAGCTCGTGCAAATCTGCCGCTCGCTACTATGAGAGTGTATTTGCGACATTGACTTGAACCACAAATTTCACTTTTTTTGTAGGGTTAGGGTTAGGTAAATGGTTCAAGTAAAGAAAGAGTGAAATTTGTGGTTGTCGCAAATACAGACTCTCATAGTAGCGAGCGGCAGATTTGCATGAGCTACACTTTTGACTGCGACAGGCACATCTTTACCTTTACCGTTTATGCTGAGCTCAACAGTTCCAACAGAAGTAAAGTGTGCATTTCTATAAAAAGAAGCTGGCCACCACCACAGAAGAAGAAGAAGAACATGTCCCCACCCAATAGGAAGCGTGTTGAGAGAACGATCAGCTTACACAGCAAGGCAGTTTCGGACAGCCTGAAATAAGAGGTGATCAAAATAGGAGACGAGGTGGAAGCAAAAGGGATGACTGCCACTGCCAGTACTGATGATCTGTGGAAACTTTTCAAAAATGGTCTCTTGCAAGCAGTGACTGAATTTGTTTTAATTTGTTTTTTCAAGCAGTGAAGTTGCATATTCCCCTCAAGACACAGACCCTGGTTCAATGTTCCATGGGTGACTTCTACTTTTCGGCATCTGATCAACAGAAAGAACAGACTTTACAAAAAGTGGAAAAAGAATGGCTCTGATGAACTCATAGAAATCCATGAGTGCAGAAGGGAAGTTCAGCACCAACTGCGTCGGGCATACTCTTTTTTAAAAATTATTACTGGGCTATGCCATTCTTGAATGAGGCTTTATACCGAAAATTGTCTCCCGCTGTCTCTTGACCTGAGATGTGAACGCCCCTTACTTAAGATTATCGCCCTTGCCTGTCAGGAACTAGTAGTATATAGCCAAAGAAAATTATCTGCTCCTGACTCGTCACCAGGGGGCATCGGCAGTTCGGACCTAAAATTATCACCCTTTCGTGTCGGCAAGGAGTAGTATAAAGCCTCATTAATGTTGATTTGTTTTTGCACTAATTCTCTCCACCACTGTTGTGTATTGTGTGAGTGATGGCCATATAGGCAGTCCCGGGTCATCCTTTTTTGAGAATGAACCTTGGTCTGTCTAAATCAATGTGGCTGCATTGTTTATGCTTTGCTAGATGACTTGGTGCCGAAAATAACTTTGGTGAAGGGAGTTAATTACAAAGAGTTACCTTTCTTTACTTTACTATTATCCTCTCGCCTTGTCACTATTTCTATCTTTTTTAAGTACTTAACTTAAATTAGTTCAAAAAATGAAAATGTAATCCCTTCCCTGCCAGCCAAGTATCTGCTACAGACAGTACAATGTCCTTGATGATGTCATAACTAGTGATGTCACAAGTCTGGAATGCTACATTTTGTTCAAGAACAATCAGGAGGGATATATCTCCAAACCAATTTCTCAGATTGAGTCTTAGCCACATATTTCTCAAACTTGTGGCGATACCATAGCCGATGAGGTTTAACCGAGGCGTGGTTACTATAGTGGTTGACATTATGCATGCACTCAACAGTCCAGACATTTGATCCTGTTTGTACTTTGTTTATTCACAACTTTTGTCTGTAGTACACCAACTGTAAATTTATATGGCGTCTGCATGCACACAGCAGCAACATCCTGTTCATAATCTAAGTTACCCGTATGTCCAACAATAGCGCCTTCTACGCTATCTACTACTATCGTCTGCTACACTCTATAAACACTACAGTTACCGCTACACCTATCTGTATTGTTAAAAAAATCGGGACTTTACTGGAGTTGCACTGCCTCCGGTATTGCTTCCAGTATTGTTCCCATCATCTTTGTATCTACAAATGTCCCATGTGTCTGTTCCAGACCGAGAGGACGTAAAACACAATTTTTCGTTCGGATTGAGTCTTAACAACACATTTTTACATTTTATTATTAAGAAAAAAAAATCGCCTGATTTTTCTCTGGCACTGAAGAGATTAAGTTTAATTGAATGGAAAAGAAAGTGCTTTATTATTTATTTATTCATAGTCTGATATTGATAATGATTACCTG
>CM065682.1:54403556-54436056 GCA_017654935.2 Phymorhynchus buccinoides
TCAATATTGATCATCTTAAAACAAGATGATGGATATATGCAATTCGACACCCCCCCCCATCCTGCATGCAGACACACACACAGTGGAAATTATTTTTAATGTGGTCACCACTTCAGGATTGGGAAGATTTAGTGAACATTGAAACATGTCATTTCAGGATCGAGAGGATGTTTTACTTTCACCCATGGATTTGATGGAAAGCCAACACATATTTTTTTTATCGATTATATAGATTGGATATGAATGTACTTTTCAAGTTGAATTGGCGGTATGTGTCTTTTTTAAAACAACAGAACCATTATGACATTACCGTTGATGTCACTGAGGTTGTTGATAGCTGTGTCTGTCAAACAGACTTCTAAAATATGGTGTTTATTTCTTTGTGTCTTTAAAAAAAACACCACACATTTATTGAGTTAAAGAGAATTATGCAAGATATCTATTTTGCCGTATATTTCTGTGGCATTGTTGTTACTTTGATATTGTTTTCAACATATGAAAAATTGAAGTAAGAAGTTGTTAAAAAAAAGAAGAAGCCTGTTAATGTTATAGATAGCTACAACAACAAAAACTGAAGGAAACAGTGTACAGAAAAGGCATGTAAACAACAACAAAAAAGGGCGTTCATTTTGCTGGCCAGAGTATGTCCTGTATAATTCGTAGTTTGGTTTGAATGCATCATCCTATTTGCAGGATTTCTTTGCAGGGTGGATCAGTTGGTTTTTTTAAAATGAGAAAAAAACCCCATACTGTTGCAGATTTTGAACATTTATATTCTTGCATTGATAAGTTAAGATTCTGATTCTGATGTTAAACACGTGTTCACTTTTTATCACTCTCTTTTTTGTTACCTACCTTATTTAGCACCTATTTTAACGTATATTAAATAAAATTTGTGTATGACATTCTCTCCTGGGTCTTTTTCTCTATTGTCCTTTTTTTGTAGATGCACATTGATTCAAATCCACAGATAAATGTTACTTTTCAGAAAGTTTTGTAATCTCACTAATCTGTTTTTAAAATTTAAATTTAAGGCATGTCAAATCGTTAAGTATTGATTTGGTGTTGAAAGGTAAGTCTTGTTATTAGTTGTAAGGTAAATGTTATTGCGCTAAATCTGTTTCTTCAACTGGTTTGGTTGCTAAGGATATTGCATTAATATCATTCTTTTGTGGGGGATTTTTTTCTTAGCAAACTTGAATGACCTTCCACGAGTACATAGATTCTCAATTGATATGTTTTTATTCATTTTTTGGCTTTGTTTGATTTTGTTACACATGTTTTAGACGTATTGAATGCTAATAGGTATTGTGGTTGCATTTAGATATACAATGGTTATATTTTGCAGCATTGAATGGAATGTATGTTTCTTTCATGCACTCTAAGGCCACGCATTGGTGCGTTGGCCAGACATGCATATGCCAAGAGTCCCCGGCGTGAAGGGAAAGTTCTGTGTGCAGGTGTGGTGTCCACTGTTGTACAGGATTCAGCTCACAAGATCTTTGTTGGCGGCGTGCCCAGCTATCTCCAGGAGGATCAAGTACGTAGGTCCAGTGGCCACCTCAAGGCTGTGCTGGACTTCATTTCTTCTCCAGTCTGGCACAAAGGGTTGGGGGAGGGATCGAACTATTGGAGGTTGAATTGTTAATTCTATTATATGGCCAGTCCAGAAAATATTGTGTGTGTATGTTTGCACTCGTTGCAGCAGCGCTGTCAGAGCGGGCTCATCCGTTTTTTCCCCTCCAGTTTTTTCAGGGTCTGCGGTGTCTTGGTTGTTGCAATATTTAAACAGGATCAGGCAAAGGTGACGGGGGCACACTATCAACCGTACAAGATCTCTCCCCCCCCCCCCCTCTTCTCTTTTCTCTTTTTTTCAGGATTTCTTCAGTTAGATAAGCTTCACTTCACTGAATAGTGAAAAGACAGTAAATCTCCCAGAAAACCACACAAAACTGAGTCAGATAATGATATATTTAGAAAAAGGACGTAACCAGCTTGCACTGTGTAAAATTTAATTTCAGACTAACCATTCCCTAGGATGAAAAACCCAACAAGGCTATCTCTTTGTGAGATCTAACTAAAATGACTTAACTCTTCAACTTTTAAATAATTTTGTTGCTGACAGAATTATCTCTCAATGAACACAGATCTTCCAATTTCCATTTACAAAAAGCAATGTATCATGATGAAAAAAGAAATCTTAAATCAAACCAAAATAAAGTTTATTTGCATTGTTTTTGATCTGAAAAACCAACAAAACAAAATCAAATGAATACGGATGTCCAGTTTGTTTTCCACAATACTTACACAGTAAATTAAATGTATAGGACAGTGTTAAATTTAACCTTTAGCACGCTGCAGGCGCACTGTGTCACGGAGTAGATACTCTCCCCTGCCACTGCAGGCGCCCTGTGTCGCCCAGAGAGGGGTACTCTAAGCCAACACTTTGCGGACATTATTCCCGTTAGTAAAAGTGGAAACCTGTGTCGCCCAGAGAGGGGTACTCTTTCGCTTCAGAACGAGGCTCAGTCAAAAAGTGGAACACTTTGCGGACATTATTTTCCTTCGGAACGAGGCTTACTAAAAGTGGAAACAGCCTTTACTTTCGCTTCAGAACGAGGCTCAGTCACTAAAAGTGGAAACAGCCTTTACTTTCGCTTCAGAACGAGGCTCAGTTACTAAAAGTGGAAACAGCCTTACTTTCGCTTCGGAACGAGGCTCAGTTACTAAAAGTGGAAACAGCCTTACTTTCGCTTCAGAACGAGGCTCAGTCAACATCCATTTTTTCCAGTTAGCCGCCATATTGCTTTTATAACCGTTTACTTAATTTTTTAAAGTTTTGTTCGGTCAGAAAGACAAGTTTCCTATCAAACATGGCGGATTTGGGGGTTGGCGAAGCTTTCCTACTGGAAATTATCATTGATGTTTGTTTAGATCATGAATTTTTAGGCTTTGTTAGGTCGGATATCGACAGTGAAATTTCACAAGTAATAGAAGATCGTAGTGCAGTAGAAGGGGGGAGGGGGGGTAGACAGTGTCACTGTGATGAAACGATCCTAATATCAACTCGAGCCGCGATTGTGAATCTGCCGATTTCGACTACTAGGTTGAATTTGGAGGACATTTCACCTTTCATAATTTTCTTAATGTTATTTCCGTGAGTTATTTTGATAAAAGTGATCCTTGACATGACTTTATTAGTTAGTGGTCAAACTCGGAAGCATTCTGCACTAATTCTGACAGTGCCGAAACAGTAAGTCAATACTTTCGCTTTTTTTTTCCAACAACAAAACATGAACGGACAGCAAAATGCATAGTATCAAAACTTTCCTCAATCATTTCTTTATTAGTATTCCAATAATGAAGTATGCACATAGCCAATAAAGAAAATTACAGCATCTTCAATCAAGTGAGTGTAGGCGTTTTTCACTTCCTCAAAAAGAATGCAGTGGCAGAGTACGGAACGTCAGAAAAAATGCAGTGTGCTAAAGGTTAATTGATTAAAAAGAAGAAAAAACACACACAAATGCAAAATTAATCGACTTGGACAGTACATGTGAATATTATTAAACAGACATAGAAAAAAAAGTAACTTAGTGTTTCAGCTATTGCATCGCTGCCTTCAGAAGTGGGAAAATTCCATCTGTTTTGCAGGCTTCTTTTGCAGGGTGAACATTGCAGGATTTTTCTTTTCAGCCCACACAAGAGGCGCATACACTGTTTATTTTCAAACAGGAATAGCCCATGATAATGAACTTCAGTGATGACAACCATCCGTCAGCAAGTGGGATCCAAGATAACAAAACAAGGATAACATCCGTCTTGGTGAAAATAGGGTTCTTTTGACAGGACTGGTGGACAAAGTCGTACGGGTTTGCTCCATTTTTTTTTAGAAGGGTATGAAAATGCGTGATTCTTTCCACAGGTTATTCAGGTTTGAGAAAAGAAAAGGTAATATTGAGAATATCAACAACAAAAATCCCCAACTCTCAAAAGAACTGTAAATATTTTTTATTGAGACAAAAGACAACTGCATATTTTTTTCAGGAGTATTTTTCTTTCAGCACTGCTTGATTCGTTTCTTTACAGTTTTGTGAAATGTGTTTTTTTTAAAACAAACATGGTTGATGTACTGGTTCTGAGACTCACAGTTTTTCTTCTTTCTTCCCTATTTTGTTCCTTAGCTTAGGGGGAGAGGTTGAAAACCCCATCGCTTGCATACCTTCGTATTTACAACAAACTGTTTTATGTGCCCAACCAAGACACAGGCAAGTTTCACCGCTTCTCTTGTAATCTTTACATGGGTAGGGTTTTGTGTGCATATGTCTGATTCATTGTCTGCAAGATTTGTTCTGGTAATGCATTATGATCTTAGAATTATCTACATATTCTGTTGATCTTTGTTTTATTGATTCTGTTATGTGGAAAGTGGCCCATGAATAAGAAAACTAGTGGGGGTTCTGTGTGTATCATTTGACTGTTGAAAGCATAAATTTGTCTTGTCACTCTGCCCTCTTGTGCGGTAAGTAATTATGTTGATCTGTTTCTTTCTCTTGAAATACATTGTCTCTGTCATGTTGTGATTTGGTTGATAAAGAATCATTTATATGTAAAAAAAGAAAGAAAAAAAAGATCGTTTAAGCAAGATTGGTTGCATTTTTAAAAGGTCTATATTTTGTTTACTTTACCTGCAATATTAGTACAATTTTATTGTAAGAATGTAAAGTAACTTAGTTCTTCAAATGCAAATAGGGGCTATTTTTTTAACGTTTAAAACATCTTTGCATACAGAGATGATGGCAAGAGAAAGGAAAAGAAGGAAGAGTTTGATCAAAATGAACAGTAGACAAAAAATGAACTCTTAAAATAAAAATAATAAAAAACATTTTTAAGACTTGGCAGAAGACCAGAGTTTGTTTCATGGCAATGCTCACTGTTTCATGTTAGTGTTTGCTTTCCCCCCAGGGTTAACTTACGCATTGTTGGTGTTGTGTGCAGCTGAAGGAGCTCCTGCTTCCGTTTGGCCCGCTGAAATCGTTCAACTTGGTTCGGGATAACGCCACTGGACTGTCCAAGGGCTTCGCCTTCTGTGAATACATGGACTCCAACATCACGGATATGGTGGGAAGCTTTTCTGCCTTACTTCATGGAATAGGGCATTTGCTGCGGTCATTCATACTTACACCACTGACCGCATGTCTTACCCGTAGTTGCGGTTAACTAAATAATTCATGGCTTTCAGTTTCGCCGCCAGCCATTTTTTAGCCAAAATTATCCAATAAAGTTACATTGGGTAAGGAAAATATTTTGTCTGAAATATTAGGGATTCCTTTACTACATGCTTAAAAAAAAGGCCTATCCTTAACTCCCTAAATCAAAAACACAAATATTGGATAATAGACACTGAATTCAATGGTTTTACTGACATGGGTGTTCAATCATTGTGGTGCAAAAATGCGACGTTGGCGGCGAAAGGGTTAAATCCAAGTTTGCCTGCCTGCAACAAAATGGCTCATTGAGTATAACCTGAACTATGTTTTTTAGCTGGGGGTTTATGTCATTTTTAACAAGATGTGAGGTAGCAGCCAAGTAGGGAGTGTAAGTATTGGAGGGGATTAAGAAAAGTTACAAAAATATGAAATATTAGACATTTGAATGTTAAGTCCCGTATCTAGAGATTATGTCCATTTATTAGCCTTGATGTATACTTCTTTTTGCTTATAGTTTCACAGTTTTGCTTATCTAGTGATGATGAATTCAGTGTGTCAGTTTATTGGAGATATTTCTCGTATGTATTTTCAATTTTCATACCATTGTTTGACATTATCTTGACTCCATGGAGAGAAAATAATAAAAAGCACACACACAATCTTGATACTTTGGAGCATCTGTGAAGAGTCATGCAATAACGACGCATGAAAAGACGAGCAAATTAAGTATGAAGTATAATTTGCATTATCCTGAATTTAGTTTGTAGACTGTAGGAGTTAGCTCATATAGGACCCTTTCAACTTGTGTGTGGGGGTGGGGGGATCAAAGAGAGAAGTGAAGTTATGGAAATGTTTTGACTGTGTCTGTTTCAGGCCTGTGCAGGACTGAACGGAATGCAGCTTGGAGAGAAGAAACTTATCGTACAGCGAGCCAGTGTTGGAGCCAAGGGGGCACAGACAGTGAGGAGTTTACTCAGTTGTTCTCGCTTATCAGTAAACTGTAATAGCTAGTGGATCACTAGGTTTTGTTTTAGATCATGGTAAAATTTATGTGTGAACATTCTTCTACCATATTGCATCAAACATGGTTCAGTTGCAATGGCCTTCTTTTCCCCCCTTTATTAGTGTCTTTTCTTCTTGTATTCATTTTAGCTATAATTTTGTTTTTGATCTTTTTCATCCCACATTTTGACTTATGCTCTATTGCATGCCCTTCCATATTTACCACAGGTCACATACACACCCAGGGCTCCCAATCGCCCCGCAAAACAAGGGGTCCCAGGGACTCCTTCACTTACAGTATGGAGGGTCCTAGAGGCGGGATAGAGGGTCCCAGTGGCATTTCTAGTGCATCCATGGGACCCCTTGCACATTCTTTTAGACAGTCCTTTAGAATTTTAGTACTTCATAAACCCGCAAATGGGGGTCCATGGGAGCCCTGACACAATTCTGAATTTCTATCATTGGCATTGTATAGTGTTCTGTAACCTGAAGCTGATTTGTCCCATTGAGTGACATGATACAAACTGTGGAGGGTTAGGGCAGCACTCGATTAACCATAAACAAGGCCAAATGTGGCGATGGCATTTTGCTTGTACTTCTTCTACTTCAATCACTGAGACCGTTTCCTGTCTTATGAGCATGCAGATGCGTCATGCTGCCGTTGTGCGCCTAACTAAGAAATAGGCCCAGCATGTTCGTCTTCAGTTGGAAAAAATCTTTGTGTTTCTTGAAAAATTGGCAGGAGAATGGTCCAGAAAGATTAGATAGTCGATGACAGTAAGCAAAGGGAAAAGGCAGAGTCAAAGAGAACGACAGATTAGAAGTTACTAGACAGAACTTACAGAAGCTGGGGGAACTATTTGTACAGGAAAAAACCAAACAGTATCCCCACGGGGGGGAGATTGTACTTTGTATATGTTGCTGCTGTTGTATTGTACCATTTTTTTTATAAGATTCTTGTGTGTGGTGGGGGCATGTTGCCGTGCCGGGGTAACCTAGTTGTTGAATGAATGAGCGACTTAGTGGGCTTTTTTGACCACCAGGGGGCATAATGCTTGAGTGGGGCTAATCCTCTCTATATTCTTAGTTGGGGATAAAGAAAGAGAGAGAGAGAGAGGGAGGAGTCCCACCCTCTCTCTCTCTCTCTCTCACTACGCCCAACTAAGAAAATCGCGTGATAAGCCCCTAGTGGATTGACTGCCCCCTGGTGGTGAAATAATTGCCATAAGTCGACCATTGTTGCGGTGCTGCTGGACGGTTGTGTGACATGCTGGTGTGTCAGCAGGAAGCCCCGGTGCAGCTGCAGGTACCAGGGCTGAACCTGAACCAGGGGGCGGGCATGGCCACCGAGGTGCTGTGCCTCATGAACATGATCATGCCCTCCGAGCTGGAGGATGAAGAAGAATATGAAGGTAGGTGCTAAATGAAACGCTTACTGTATTTTAGTAGGTAGTAGGTACTTTATAGTTACAGCGGCGTCTCTGTGAAATTCGGGTTGCTCCCACTTGGAGAATGTGTCACAGCCACTTTTTTTGTTGTTTGTTTGTTTTTTGCATCCGATTTCTTGTGACTGATGAGGAAGGAAGGGGTGTGTGTGTGTGTGTAAATTTTGGACCGAATGAGAACTTTTTCGTTGCCACTGGGATTAACGTGTGCTATGTGCATGGGCACACAGGACCTCAGTTTATCGTCTCATTCGAAAGATTCCACGTTCAGACCGTAAGGCCTTGTGCAAAGTGAGAGGAAAAATCCCCTGTACCCAGGTTCGAACTCGGGTTTACTTGACACGATGCGAATGCATTACCTCTGTGCCACGGACTGTAAGAAGCATTCTGTTATCAGGGGTGCCTGTCGGTGGGCCTGAAGCCTAAATTCAGGCAGTTGACTGCCTGACGAAAAGGGCTCATTAATATGAAACCATAGTCTTGTATTATTGAGTTTCAGCTAGAAAGTTCAGGCAATAGTTTGGTCACTGCATGAACACTTGTATTATAAGGCACATCCCCCAAATTGTACTGATATTTCTGATTTTGTTGTTATAGTTTTCTACTACAGTGGAACCTCCCTTATAAGACCTTAAAAAATCCTCCAAAATGAGGTCTTGTAAGGGAGGTAAATTTAATACTTACAAAGGACAATGCCACAGAGAGTGGTTAGAAAGGAAAAAAAGAAGAGCAATGTCTCAGAGAAGTAGGTCTTATATGGGAGGGAGTCTTATAATGGGAGGTCTTATAAGGGAGGTTCCACTGTACTATCATTAGTCACATTATGATGTGCAGGGTTTTCAGTCTGGGGGAAGGAAGTATCATCTTATATTTCCTGAAATACGCTAATTGCCAGATTGACTGGTGGGGTGCCATCACCACATCTTATGTAGAGTCTCTGTGTGTGAAAATAAACCTACAGTATTATTCGCAGTCTCAATTTTGAAATTTCGTTGTTTTTTGTGGTTGCTCATTCTAGCTAGCGGCACAGCGCGTCTTTGACGTCAATCATTTTGACTCAAACCCTGATTTTCATCAATTTCAACTGCTCAGTTCTCAGCTATTTGAGCACAGACTGGTCTCAAATTTGTTGTGAAATAAAGTTTATTGTTTCAACTTTTTGATGAATGTCTGTTTTTGTGTGTTGAAAGCCTATAAAAATTAAGCAAATTAAAAACAACTACAAGACATATAGCTACTTTTATAAATTTGAGCCAGCCGACGTCGCGTTTCTAAAATAAGCTCATTCGGCACGCTGCTTTCTCGGCTTTGTGGGAAAGCGATGCACATCGGATACGGCTATACTTGGTATCTACTTCTTCAGCAAAAACTGAGGATTCCATTGATGTAAGCCACAAAATTATTTATTACTGTTAGAAAAAACGGTGTACAAAAATCAACTTTTTTCTTCACACTTTCCGTAACTGAGCGAAAACCAAGCTGAAAAAATAATACGTTTCACCCATGAGAAGACAGGATAATCTCCCTTCTATACAACGGCAGTAACCGAAAATCTGTTTATAGCACATCGTTTCCCCACAAGTCAACCAAACGAACCTAACGATCCTAGCCGCACACGCGCGCGCTGCATTCAGCGAGGCCTAGCGAAGTTGATTGAAACGATGCGATGTACCCACTTTCAAGCGTAATGCCGGACAAAATACGCAAGCCTGTAAGTTCAGATTTTGCATTTTATAAGACAGATGGCTCAAATAAAATGTGATGATATCGGTTTTTACACGGGTGCGACTTAGAAGAAGTTTAACAGCAATAATCACAAACACCCATTGTCGGCTCAGACTGTCAATAAAATTTAACCGGAAATGGTAGACGAAGTTTGATAGGCCTCGGATTTCTGTCTTTTTCTCGGCTTAGGGGGCATTTTAAGTCAGTTATGCGTATCCATTTTAAAATTCAAGAAGCCTTTAAGAATCCCAATTTTTTTCAACTCCTCAAACATCTTGAATGAAAAATGCTGGCACTGTTTCAATCGGGCATGAAGTGCCGAGTGCCATGCAAACAGCGATGGCGCAGACGCAGTGCCAACATTCACGATTCAGCTTGATCTGAGTCTAGAATAAGTCAAGTAAACTTTGATTTTAAAGCGCAGACATGCATAATTAACATCATCTTTGTTACAATAAGTGATAGATTGTTAATTAAGAATAGATTTTAAAAAAACACGAGAAAAGAAAGAGCAAACAGAAAATAGATCTAGGCCTAGGCCTAACCAAAGACACTTTGATCTAGGCTAGGCTAACTAGCAAGACAAGTTACTTAGTGTGTGTCCCAGACATAAAAGTGTGTATGCGTGCGCGTCCTTGTGTGAGTGTGTGTGTGGGGTGACTGTATGGGTGAGACTGTGTGTTGCCTGCCTGATGCATAGCATGGTGGGTAAGTGAGGGTGGGGGGAGGGGCATTGTGTGTAAATTTGAGAGACTGTATGGGTGAGACTGTATGTTGCCTGAAAGTGAAAGATGGCATTGTGTATGTTTGTATGTTTGCGCAACGTTCATTTCTGCAGTTTACATGATTATGTTTTCAAATAGGCTACGTTGCCGGTCATGGTAATTTAGCTTAAGGCTAAACTGCCTGTCACTATTTAGCTTATGTTCTTTTTTCCACTCTCTCTCTCTCTCTCTCTCTCTCTCTCTCTCTCTCTCTCTCTCCGGCTGTCTATGTCAGTGTCTTATTCTACCTCTTTATCTTTCTGCATTTGTGTGTCTCTCTCTCTCTCTCTCTCATTCTTTCACTCTCTGTCTTAATTTATGTCTCTTGTTTCTCTCTCCCCCCCACACCCACCCCCATCCCCTTCACTCTCTCTCCGTCAACGTTTTCACTTTTCACATTTTATTGGTGGTTTATTTTTACTTTCAATAGTTTCATTGCATGTTTTGTTATTGTTTTTTTTAATATATTTTCATTTGCCACAGGGTGTAAAAAAACATGTATACTTATCTCATTACCCTGTATAAATAAAATTTTGTTTGTTCGTTCTCTCTCTCTCTCTCAATCTCTGTTTCTCTCTATCCCATTGGTTTCAAATGTCAGAAGTGGTTACAGATACAGATCCCTCTCTGCCTGTCTCTCTCACTCTTTCTGTCTGTTCTTCTGTGTGTATGTGCTAGACACACACATGTAGGCCTATGACCTCTTGAATGCTCGGGTATGTTACCCCAAACTGAAACCCCAACGAGGCTAAGGTTTTTTTGTTTTAAAAAAAAAATCAAAATTAATATTGGGGGGGGGGGGGGGGGGGGGGGGGACTCAAGGCCTAGCCACACTCAATCACTGCATACGATTTGACCCCACTACGATGCGATTGTGACTATGTCTGTGAGTCATCATTCGGGATAAGCCCGCTATGTCCCAGGCCCAATATATCTCACTCCTGGTTGATCCTTTTGTGTCCCAAATGTAATTTTGAGGATTCCTTTAGGTCCCAGGCCCAATAAGGTCCAGGACATTGGTGTAATTATTATTCGTGTGTTATGGTTATGGTATCGATGGTTGTGGTCTGCTTGTGTGACAAGTGCATGCATGCACACTCCCATGTGTATGTGTGTGAGGGGGGGGGGGGGGTAACTATTAATGAGCACAAGTGTGTGTGTGACTGAGTGTATGATTATCTCTTTAATGTCCCTGTCTCTCTAGTCTCACTGTCTCTGTCATGGTCTTTCTCGTTGTCTCTCTTTCACTGTCTTTCACTGCTCATACCTCTCTCTCTCCATGTGTTACTGTATCTCAATGCCAGGAATGAAAGAAAATGAGTACCTCCTAGTTCCTTCTCAAAGGCGCATTTGCATTGAGTATTGTTAAAGAAAAGTATGATTTTAAAATAAACTAGCATTCCAGCTGAGTTTAGCTTGACCGGTACTTTAGCCTACCTACACTGTGGATACAGGCTAAATTACTGTAACCGGAAAAATAGCCTGTAGGCTAAATTACAGTGACCGGCAACATTGCCACTGCCTTATGTTTTTGTGTAGGCCTCTGTGTCAGTCTTTGATGATCCTACCCTTGCTGATTTAATGCCCTGTGCATATATATCTGTTTATTCTTGTGTTTTAATCGTCAGGAGATGAACTGAGTCTCATGAAAATATTGTTCGTCATCCATTCCCTGATAAATGTTGAAATATGTTATAGTATGTAGCTGTGTAGGCCTACTAGATGCAATTATGGCGCCATCAAATGAGGTTTTAAAAAACAAATTATTACAGTGATGTCCCAAGGACCCGGTCATAGGACATTGACCTATTAAAACTAAAAATGTATTATTGTGTTATCCCCTGTCAGGACACACGTCTGATTAACATTTTTGCACACTTTGTCTTATTGATTTTTGCAAGAGCCATGACATAGTCCTATTGATTTATCTTGTCCCAGGACAATTTGTTCGACTATCACTTTTCAATCCTCAGTACATCACTGCAAATACTTAGTCAATTCTTTTTATGATTAAAGCTACGTTTGCATAAAAAAATTAACGCATCAAACAAGTACACACACACACACACACAAACACTCAAACACTGACACTCATTCATACCACTTAATAAAATGTTAGCGCATTTCATGAAATGAACTGTATTATTTTTCAGAGAAATCACTGCCAATCTTATCTAAGCTGAGTTGCTTATACATTCATCTGTTAACATTGTTAGAAGCACTGGAGTAGAAAAAAACACAAAAACAATGTTCTGCTGCAGAAAAATAGAACACAAACATGAAGAATTACATACACATAGTACATAAAATATCTGCATGGTTTTGTATGCCCACACCAGTCACACAAGTAACACATTATTTGCACACAGGTGCATGCATGCACGCACCCACGCAGCATGCGTGCTTGCTCACACACACACACACATTATATGCACACATAGCAGATGAGTACTTGTTGGAGCTGTTTATTGTCATTTTGGTTTGTTATTTTCAAGTGCCAGTAGGGAACGTGACTGCCTGATAACAGGGGAGTTAATTTGTTCAGCTATTCTTGAATCTGGAAATTCTTTACAGGGAAGATGCTTTTCCTTACGGGCACTCCATTTTGAAAGTTACTTTCTTAGCTGAGAGCAGTTGTTAACAGCTGACATTGGAGAAGATCAAGGAAACCCAAAGGCCAGCAAATCCCCAAGGCTGCAGCACAAAGAGTTAATGCATACATGTGCCTTCTAATTTGAGGGTCTAAGTCTTTTGCATCAAGCTATGTTCTACAATGGTTTTCCATTGGAACAGGAATGGTTGATTTTCCTCAGAATTTTGAGCAAGAACTACTTCCAACAAATTAAAACATCATGCTGGAATTTTATACTTTCTTTTTAAATTCTCTCAAACAACCGTGCCCTGCTTGCTTCATTTCATGGCAGTTATACCCCCAACCTCCTCTTACATTTTAGACCCTGTCTTGGTGATACACCTCCAAACAAAATATAATTAATACCTTCAAGTGGTTCTCGAAATACAGCCCCTTTTCATATATATAACTATTATAAGTTATAACAGCTCGCCTTGGCAAATGCTGTGTCAGACCAATTGACATAAGCTAGAACACCAAGGGTTAGTACATCAAAATGTTGTTATGTTCTGCATAGTTATGTGAGAATTGTCTTTAGCCATGACAAGTTCCTAGCATAACATCACCAGTCCAAAATTCTCCGAAGTCGGAGTGTGGCTGCCCACGTGGTCGGGTAATCAAAAACGGTTACACACGTAATGTTCTTATATCCTTAGCTGATGCATTTGTACCATAGTGTTCAATTGCTTTGGCTGTTAGGATGATCCCTGGAGTCTTTAAGCCAGGGAACGACAATAACATATAACAGCCTCAAGGTCAAATGTGAAGGCCAAGGTCAAGTGACTTCAAATGTCTCCCACTACATCCCTTAGGTCATGTGGATCATGAATATAAATGGTTATGTGGATGTAAACCCAATGGTGTCTGAACTATAGCCACTGCTAAAAAAACGATAAGTTAAAAAATCAAGGTCAAGGTCTTTAACAAAATCAGTACTTTGTGCCATACATGACCTTGATTCAGCCTATCAATATGCCAATTTTGAAGTCTGTAACTGCAAAAATGTGAAAGATAGGACCAAACACAGATTTGACACATCCAAGGTCTATGTCCTTGACCTTGACTAGTACCCAATATCTAGAATTGCCTGTAGTCAATGCATCCTCATAGAAAGTTTGAACATTGTAAGTCCATTGAAGTGAAAAACATGGCTTTGAAAAGAATTTTTTGTTGTCAAGGTCAAACTTCAAGGTCAAGGTTACTATGGTTACCATTTTTCTATGGGGGCATTCCTGCAGCGTGATACACCACCACTTAAAATTTGAAGCCATTCTGTCTTCTGGTTTATGAGATACAGCTCGGATTTGAAATATATAATATAAAATATAAGTTTTCACGGTCAAACTTCAAGGTCAAGAAGGTCACACCTTTTCTGTATGACCATCTGTGTACCATGATATACCACCACACAAAATATGAAGCAATTCTGTCAAGTGGTTCAAGAGTTATAGGGCGAACAGACACACATGTATGTTATACATGTCCATATTTTTTAAATTAGCATTTTTCACAAAATTGACTCTGAATATTTCTAACAAATATCAATCAAAACATTCGAAAAAAATTGGACATAATCCATACATACTGAAATGTAAAGTTAGGAAGTTTCAAGCCCGTTGTTGCATTACTTTTTGTTTTTTGATACCCCAAAATTGCTACATTGTCTGTTTTGCGTACTTTCAACATCAGCATTTTTTCCAACTTCGCAAGTCCATAATTTCAAAAAAAGTTGACCCTAACATTTTTTGTTGGAGGCATAACTTTTTGTGATAGTGGAGACTGCATCCTCAAAAAATGGTTTTTATTAGTGTGTATTAAATGTTTGTTATAGGTTCTCAAAAATGGCCACTTTTAGTGTTTCTGTCCAAGTCGCGGTAGTATGCTACTTTAAACTACCATATCTCATGAACTAATTGCGATATTGACTTAATTCTTTTTTAATTTTCTTTATAATGAACAGATCTATGAAACATACTTAAAATTAGATCATATATTTGAAAAAGAAATTTTTGGTGCCGCTAGCTACTCATTCATTGATATTTTTATTTTACAGTGAGTTTAGCAATTGCTCATATTTTAGAATCTGGCCTTTATATTTTTGTGGTTGGCATATTTGTTTTCTTAATGAACTGAACATGTTGCATGAATTGATCACTTTAAAAGAAAGTGTTGCCAGCTTAAGATGAAGCTTTAGCCTTTAGATTCAGTGATTCATGGCAACTGGATTTGTGTTTGATGTGTGTGTCTGTATGTGTATGTGCCTCTGTCTGGCCTCTGTCTGTATGTGGATGTGCCTGTGTGTGCGTGTGTGTACTTTCACAGATATCTTGGAGGACGTGAAGGAAGAGTGTGGCAAGTATGGCCTGGTGCGCAGCTTGGAGATCCCACGGCCCATCAAGGGCGTGGAGGTGCCTGGGGTTGGCAAGGTCAGTCATTTTACTATCTTTTCCTTGTTTTCCGTTTGTTTTTTTAGGGGGGGAGGGTGATGTTGGAATATTATTTCAGAATTTAATCTTTTGTGATTGATTAAGGCTCTCAGTCAGGGAGCTTTTCCACTGGTGGCTTTTTGTGTTGCAGCCTTAGGGATAAGTTGGCCTTTTCAGACTTTCCCCATTTTCAGCTATCCTAAAGTCTTCTTGGCAGAGCCAGTGGGTATTTCTTTTGAGCAAAGCAACTCCACCATTTTTTTAATATATGCTTTTAATTTTCATTACCAGCATTTCTAATTTTAATTTTTTTTATAGTGAACTAAAAGGTGAGATGTTACGAAGTCAAAAATCTCATTTTTTGGATCAATTTTGAGATGTGTATTTTCGTGCTCTCTAACATCTCATCTTTCATATTTATAAAGGACACTCTTTTATGGCCTCTAAATACTCAAAGACGTGCTTTAAAATGAGTAAGTTGATGCATTTTCTACATGTAGGCTAAACTTTAGATTGTGATTTCTCAAAATGGCTGACAGTCACCCTACCAACTTTAAATGCTCATAACTCTAAAACGGAAAAAGTTACAAGAATGGTTCTTATATCATTCGAAAGAGAATTGTCTGAAGTTTCTAACTGTACCATATTCTCAGAATTGTTATTTTGACACTTAATGTCCCTTGCTGGGTTACAATTGACAATTGCTTAAAGAGTTTTCCTGAGTTGTGTTCTCTTTCATTTCAGATTTTTGTGGAGTTCAACTCTATCGTAGACTGTCAGAGAGCCCAGTCAGCGCTGGCTGGACGCAAGTTTTCCAACCGCGTGGTGGTCACTTCGTATTTCGACCCCGACGCATATCATCGTCGTGAATTTTAAGTCTGGCTCCTTTTAATTCTTAAGCTTCATCGTTACTAATTCCTTCTCTACCTAAGAATATGAACTTTACCAGGGTGTTCGTTTTTCAAGGATGGATCATTGTTTGTGTATGGGTAGAATGAACTTCTGCTTTAGAACTGAGTTCTGCTTTGTGTCAGATTTGGAGCAGTTTTGTTCTGATCACTCACAGTCAGTGTGTTGCTTTAGCCATAAACTTTAGTTAACAGAAACATGAAACTGCCTGTCAAAGAATGTTGTTGAGGCATTCATTTTAAGAATGCTTTGCTGAAGAGAAAATGTTTGGACTGTACATCACATCAGATTAGTCTTCATTTTGTTTTTGTTTTTTATTGGGTAGTTAGGCGTGTTCTTTGAAATACCTTAACAGTTGAGTTTTACATGCTTTAACCTTTTCACCGCCAGCCATCTTTGAGCCCCTAATTTCCATTAAAGCTACTTGGCTACAGAAAAGATTTTGTCTGCAATATTGTTGGATTTCTCTGTGACACATTTAGAATGGGGTCAATCCTTACTGCCCAAATTTAGGAACACAATATTATTGAATAACAGACCCTGATTTCAAGAGTTTTTATGACATGGTTGTTGAATCATTGTGGTGCAAAAATGCGACATTGGCGGTGAAAGGGTTAAGAAATCAGAAGTTAATATGAATTCGTCCAGTCTAACTTTTCATGTGTTGATGTTTTTCTCTCTACATTTCTTTTTACGACCACAGGTTCTTTATGCTTTTATTGTGTGTGAGATACAAAAATAGGCGTGAAGAAAATATAAGACGAAAAAAGAACAACAATTTTGTGATTTTTGTTTTTTACCCCAGGATTTTTTTTTAATCAAAACTTTTAGCCGTTACATTAAAGCTTGTTCATGAACATGCAGATATGGTGTCTGGCTTCTACCCAAAACATGGGCGAAATTGGAAAGAATGCAAGCACACAGTTCTCACTGAATGTTCCAAACAACAGGATTGTCAAGGCAGACCAGGAAAACGTTTTATTAGATAATTGTTAACCCTCTGGGAACTACATAAACGTTACAAACGTAAGCTAAAAGACAGGCGTAAAATTGAAGACTGCAGAAACGTCAACCGGTACTTCTTATTTTCACTTTTCATCTCTCATACAAACATTTGACTGGGAAACCTATACACGTTTAGAAAGAAGAAAGCTTGAATTTTGCAATGAAAGTAAAGAAAACAACTTGCCTTGAATATGGTGACATCAGTAATCCAGTAAAGCGCTTTCACAGTGGCTGCAGCTAACCCCACCCCACCCCACGATGATCCATCATTGCTGCTTGTGTCAGACATCACAAAACCATGCAGTCGAACCCTTTTCCTTCACTTTGCAACCAAAATACAATCCTAATTACCTTCCTATCTCCATCAGATTAGCTATGGGCAACATACTCATCACTGGTGTCATCCTCATCCTCACAATCACCACTTTCATAATCTTTTTCACACACAAAATTGCAAACCGGTCGATAAAATGGCTAGATTCAGACAGCAGGAAGTCGTACGAGCTTTCTTATTGGTTAGCTGTATTCGCTTATTGGATTGGCCAAAGTTCAGCACGAAATATGAACTGAGCCGAACTGAGCCCTGATCGTGCTCGTTCGGGGGAGCCCCGATTGGGGCTCATCGTGCCCAGAGGGTTAAGGAACACTGCCAAACGTTGACGGAGAGGACACTGCCTTCTCTTTCTGGCGATGTATTAATGAAAAGCAGACACTAGAAAGGTCTTAATGATACGTATCAGCGTGCCAAGCTCAGTTGTGCTACTATTTGTAGTTTCTGAGAACATTACAAGATTAAAGTTCTTAGCCACATACACACAGAGACAGACAACTGAAGTGAACATGAGAAATACATGATTGTTTTTTAAATTAAGCAAGTCAAAAAAGCATTTCTTGTAATTGATGATACATTACATCTTCATTCACGAAGGTTTGAGTGCAATTCAGCACAGTGAATAGAAATACTTATTTGGCTAAGTTCTCTATACACACAGCCAGCCAGCTGAAGTGAACATGAGAAGATGTATTTGATTGTTTTTAATATGCAAGTCAAAAATGCATTTCATGTAATTGATGATACATTACATCTTCATTCATGAAAGTTTGAGTGCACTTCAGCACAATGAATAGAAATACTAATTTGACTTTCTGTATAAAGCAAGATTATTGTTATATAAAAGAGAGAAAAGCGCACATTGTATCAATGTGCTCACTTTCAGTCACTTGTATGCGTGTGTAATATGCTTGGATGCACAATGAAACGCTAAAATGAAAATGTGCTCTTGCCCACACAGTTGTGTGAACAAGTATGGCATCAGAAAAATCCTTCCATTTTCATTGGTTTGTTCATTTATTATTATAGTTACGAAATGTGTCATCATTTATGATTACACACAACTTCAGCTAAAAAAAACCATGCACACAAACCACACGCAACATTTTACTCTTTCTGTCTGCAATCATCTATGCACATTTATATTATAACATGAATGGAAACTTCGTGAATTGCTAGCACCATTCCTCTAGTTTCTAAAGACAGCTGTCTAAAGGACTAAAAAGTTGATGCATTTGAAATGCAGAAGTTTGCTTTGATAAAACTTTTTGTGCCCATTGTTTGTGAACCTCAGAAATTAACAAATTCTCGGAGGTTCACAAATACAGACATTGGACACAAAAAGGTTTTTTTGGGTCAAAGCATGTATAAAAACTGCTAAACAAACTAAGATTCTTCAAGAATGTTACAGTGAAAATGAAAAAGTGCTGACAATCACACTTAACTGTCAAGGGAACAAAGGAACCTGGACTTTGCAGGTAACCAAGCGATCAAAAACGGATCCAATTAGAAGTGTGCCTTCAAAGACAAGAGCCGAGGTGGATGCAGAAACTAGCGCTCCATGGTCATACATGAGTTCCTTGGAGGAGGTTATCATGCCATCCTGGACTTGCAGCTGGAGAATCTGACCCACAAAATATCAGTTAACTTTGAACATTCAGTAGAAATATTTTAAAAACCTATCATGTTTACCATTATTAAATCTAATATGCACTTTGTCATATTGAGTACAAACCATGAACACATTTTTTTTCATGTCGTTAATAACACTTGCATTTTGGAGAATCAAAGCCATAAGATGCATGTATTTATCAGTTTTCGTATTCAATAAAACACATTAACACCTACCATATATCTCCAGACTGACTTTTTTTGTCTCGGTTAAACAACAAACTTATTTGTGTGATTCTCACGCAATCTTGTAGAATAAGATTTATCATTCATGTCATGCACATACATATTAAAGTGGTTATAGAGCCAGAAAGACAAGAAAAAACACACAAATTTTACCTGTTAAAAGAACAATGATGCACTTAGAGAGTTAAACATGTTTTTGTTACCTGAGATGGAGCCTGCTCAGCACTGATGTCGTCGGTGTATTTGTAAAACTGGAACATGAGAGGATGACTGGCGACATACAAGTGTCCAGTGGTCAGATCCAGTTGGATATTGTCTGGAAACGTGTAGATAGGGTACTCCTGCAACCACACCGTTCCAAATGGAAAAATACCCACAGCTATCTTTGATCAGTAAAATAAAACAAGTACATAAAATGCGTACTTGAATTCGAGTTCAGAACCTGAAGCTCCCCCCGCATAAAGAACACACTTTTTATTTCTGTGCGCGGCTGGGTGTTCTCGGACTAGCCAGAGGTGCCCAGCCGTTCATGCTCATTATCTATCTAGCTTTTGTTCGTTTTCCTGTGCAGCATAAATTCTTTGAACCCCATTACATGTCAATAATTGCCGGTTACGGCAGGTGGACATTACCGTAAGAAGAAGAGTGTCCAAGCAACCACGCATGCCTTGGAGTTAAAGCTTTATGAATGGATATGATTGGTTATTAGAAAGTGGTTTTTTAAAGGAAGCTTTAAAAAAATTAACTGATACAAATTTAATAACGTGAAAGTGGGTGGTGGCAAAAGTTATTGAAGAAAAAGAAAATTTAAAAGAGTAGCTACACATGTACTTTTTATTTCAAGGGGGAACCAATATGGGGAAGATGAAAAATACAAGACGCTTTACACACATTGCTAATATGATGCTAACTAACATGAAATGATAAATTCTGTCACCATGCAAAAGCTGAAGTGGTAGTGTAGCTCTGAGGTAATGTGTTCGACTCGTAAACAACAGTGCCTGGGTTCGTTTCTCAGCCGCAGTAGTTAAAATTGTTCTACTCCCCTTTAACTACACCTGGGCCTGTATTCACATTGAGACTTAGCATGATGCTAACAAAAGTCCTATTAAATCCTATAGGACATTGGAAGAGCTTCTAAGTTAGCATGATGCTAAGTCTCATGCTATCTCAATGTGAATACAGGCCCTGGTCTGAACACTTAAGTCTTTTGGATGAGGTAAATAAAACCCGATGTCCATTGTGCTTGTGCACTTCATGTAAGTCAAAAGCTTCCAGTAGCAACAAAGGAATTGTCTATTGGTCATAAGTTAACCTTCTCCCCTTTCCCCGTCCTGTCACACAATTGTTGTCATACCCTGGCTTAAAGACTCCAGGGATCCCAACAGCCGAAGCACTTGAACACTATGGTACAAATGCACCAGTTAGGGATGAGAACATTACGCGTGTTACCGTTTTTGATTACCCTACTACGTGGGCAGCCACACTCCGACTTCGGAGGATTTTAGACACTAGGAGCTTGTCATAGTTTACTTTAAGACAATCCCCGCTCAACCATGCAGAACATATTAACATTTTGATGTAGCCTTGGTGTTCTAGCGTATGTCAACTGGTCTGACACTGCCTCATGACGAGGCGAGTCATACATATAAAGTACGAAAAAAGTGGGTGAAGCTGCACTAGTGATGATGCGCTCTCCAGGTAAAGTCAATCTGAATTTCAAATAGCTGATTCTATGTGACTATAAAGGTAATATATTACAAATATGGAGCAAGATAAGGGGGGTGGGGGGGGGTATAGGATATTTTTGTTGTCAAACAAAAAAGTCAATAAATTCAACAGTACATAAGTAAAATATTTAATATGTGGGGGCACCTACCTGTGTTCGAGTCAATGTGTTGTTTTGATTTCTCTTGTAAACTAGTATCGTTTTGGACACCATGTCGGCTGCATACAGGAATCTGAAACATTTTGTTTGTTTCACTGGGTCATTTTCTCATTTAGAAAAAAAAAACCCTACTAAATTGATGTAAACTGAGTCATACTTGAAAAGTTTCTGTCTTCATGTTTATAGCCACTCATTTATCTTCATTCTTCCTACATCACTTCCTATTTCACAAATTTGGATGAAGTTCAGTTTTTACGCACAAACACACACACAGGTGTTGCTCCCTCCTGATCAGAATGAAGTTGTCGAGTTAGAGGTTGGATTTTTTGCTTTTTCTCTTCTCTATTAATCCTAAAACACGCCCTTCCCCCTTGCTCCACCCCTCTAACATCCTTTCTACATCACTGCCATATCTCACAAATTTGGATGAAGTGTCATTTCTACACACACACAGATGTTACTCCCTGCCCCTCCTCCCTATCTATTCTCCACATTATTTATACACGATGCTTATGACACCTTTAACGACAATTTTAACAATTTATCAACTCTACACCAAAACTCTTTGTACGACTAACCTTCCATCGGAGGACATGGCCACACCATTACTGCTTTTTAACCCACTGTCCATAACGGTGTAAGCCTGGCCATCGTAGTGCACCAGGGTATTCAGAGACAGCTCCAGTGCTACTTCCAGCATAATTCCCGTCACGGTGCGAAAATAGTTACAGTTGGTGAAGTAGAAGCTGTTCTCGCCTGTTGCCTGCACATCATTCACCCTGGCAAAACGAGTTATTCTCCAATTACTGTATTTTTCGGACTATGTAAGGCGATACTTTTTTCCCCCAGACTGAGACTCCTTCGCCTTATGATATGACAAAGAGTAAGAAAGTATAATAACAAAATCTCAATTTTGTGGGGGTGCGCGCCTTATAGTCCGAAAAATATGATAGTGTACTCTTCAATTTAATGTTTATTCACGTAAGTGATTTTATATAATAGTGTTTGGCACGCGTGTGTGTGCTTCTGTCCAGACTTCAGATGTGCATGCATACACAATACGCACTTTAAAATAAATAAAGGGCCTTGTAAGCACACTTGACAATAAGCCTACAAATCGAGGGGTGAATGCCAGAACTGCCTATCTGTGTTCTTTATTTCTTTTGAGATAGACCATTCTGGCAGGCACCCCTCGAAATAAAAACTAGTTTTTTTGTAGAAGACTCGTCATCGGAGAAACAAACATAAAAACGTGAAAAATGCTTCAGAAACAAGTGTTTAGACACCCAGGACATACAACATGGACCTTTTCTACTTTTGTATATTTCATCAGATTCATGCCTCGCAGACATTTTGACTGTCACAGTTGTGCGTGTGTGAAGCAGGTCCTATGCACAAGAAAGGTGTGTCCATTTACTCACACGGTCATCGTGGGGTCATAGTAGGTGGCCTGGTGGACCAGTGTCTGTTGTTCTGGGTCGTAGACGAACTTCTCCACTCTGCTGTCTGTTGGCCCCGTCTGCCACTGGTGGTTCACCACGAACACCACATGCCGACCTGCGGGTGCACACCACTGATAATGCCAGGGACATTTTTTTTGTCAGCTACAGATTAGGCCTAATTGCTGTAACCATCATTATCTTTAACCCATCTCCCCACGGACAAAATCACTAAACATTGCAATCCATTTAAAATGTTTATTTGCGAACTCGCGTGCGCGCACACGAGTAGATGTCTTGCCCATGCTCTGTATTGGCGTAAAGTAGGATATTGGTAGGATATTCTCGGTTAAACAATAGGCCGAAAGACACTCCCGTGAAAGACACTAACCTTGCTAGTGGCTGGAAATAATACTATACTTCGACAGAGGCGTGTTTTTATAAAAAAATTATACATTTATTTTTTCAGGAGGGTCACATGGGTTCTGGACAGCGGGAGATCCATGACTATATATACCACGCCGACATCTTTGATTTCATGTAGGCCTACCTCATGTAATTCCATGCCAGAGTTTAACTCTTTTTGTCTCTTTCTTGGAGAATGAATGAAAATTCATTTAACGTCCTCCGGTCTGAAACAGACACATATGGGACATTTATAGAGATCAAGATGGTGGGAATGATCCTGGAGGCAATGCCCGAAGGCAGTGCGCAACACCAAGAAACTAGTCCCGATTTTGTTAACAATACAGTTGAAATCTGAATTTTTCCTGGAGAAGCCTTCATTGCTCTTTTATGTTGAAAATATTTGTAATCGAGGTTCCTCGAAATATCTTTTCTGTCCCTAATATCAAGGTTAGTGCCTTTAGTTCCACGGATCCAACAATCAACAAAATTATGTCTTCAATGCTGACCGTTGGTGTGATCCTCCCACACACTGAGGCCGTGCGGGGCAAAGAGGTCTGCGCTGAAGACGTCAGGACTGGCAGAGATCTTCAGCTCCTGTACCCCCCGGTCCAGTTGGCGGAGATCCATGAGGTACAACCGACCCCGGATTCCATGGCGTTTGAAGTGTTCATGATTCGCTGGGCTCATAAATGAATAGCGTAAACCCTGCGCGCAAATGCCATCGCGGCGAATCAGTTACAATGATATCTTCATTTCCCATAAGCCCTAGGCCTATAATACGCACGTCGTATCCAGTTTTTACCTCAAAACATCAAGCCAGCCACCAACGAGCTAGGCTCCTTGTAAACTAAGATTGTGTATCCCAAAACAACAGAATGACTGAAAGTCTACTGTAAGGTAACTTTTTCCGTAGCGGGGGGCATTAATATGAAATCAACAGCATTGCAGACCTGTTTACTCTACTCTTTTCGAGTAGTGTTCTACCCAATTTGGACCTCTACTACTCTTCAAAATTGGAACAAATGCTATAATTACTCATTTTCAGTGAACATTGTTTGATGGTTTAATTAATAAAACTACATATTTTGCACCAAAACTAGGGGAAGACGGGGTAAAAAGCGCATGGGCGGGTAAGAAGCCCACCCCAATTATCTCATGAAATGAAGCAAATTTCAGTCTCATTTTGCCCATGAGACGAGTGTTAATGTCTAGCATTCGTCTCATGGGCAAATTTGACTGAAATGTTCTTTATTTCATGAGATAATTGGGGTGGGCTTCTTACCCGCCCATGCGCTTTTTACCCCGTCTTCCCCTACTCATTTCAGCTATCCAGACTACTCAAAACTTGTGTAGGAGGTAAACAGGTCTGGCATTGTCTGATTTTACGTCACTTAATTTGTTCAGCTGAATGAGTAGACATTCTCTTATCCAAGTACAGCTATAGTAGATATATATAGGCTAGTAACCGTCTGTCACAAACATTTGTATCTAATATTTTTGTTTGTGGCTCAAGCCACAAACTTATAACTCACTTTGTCGGTCTGTCTGTCTGTCTGTCTGTCTGTCGGTCGGTCCAAAATTGTCGCACTTCAAATCGAGGCTACACTTCAAATTGAGACCGCTCTTTAAAATGATGTAGTACAAAATATTAAACATACGTAATACAGACACTACAACAGACACGACGAGTATGCGGTGCTTCTTTCGATGAGTATAAGTAGGATACATAGTTTTAAATGTTTTCCAAAAGATATAAAAGTTACGAAATGGTGCAGAGATAACATTCTGGTTTACAGATTAAAATTATTGAAAAGCCAGGGGAGGTGACTCATGATTGGAGTGGTAAAAATAGACCGCGTGCCACAAACTATTGCGATTTCGCGCTTGTTATTATTAACTTACTGAAGAAATAAAGGTCATCCCATTGGAGAGCGTCTGGAAATCTTCTGATCCAAGCTCTGCAACATGTCAAATAAAAAATTAATTTGGGCGCAATAGACTTCTGCGTTCCCAGGCCATATGGCCATAATGGGTAAGCTATGTATGTGCCCGGTTTTCAGTTTTTACTGGTCTCCACGCTGCGTACAGCCGACACATTCCGATTTCAGTGGAGCTCAAAAAAGGCAGGAGAATGGGCCCGCCAGAAGGATAGATGATAGAAAGCAAAGGGAAAAGGCAGAGTCAAAGAGAGTGGCAGATTAGAGGAAGTTACAAGCACAGAACTTCCAGAAGGTGGGGGAACTATTTTTACGAAAGACCCCCCGGTATCCCCACGGGGAGAGACTCGTGGAGGAGGCGGGATCGTCCAGCTCCCCGTATGGAGGCACGACGCATCCACCCACTGCCCCAGGCCAGGCCCAATAGACGATTAGAGTTTCGGTTGTGGGAACATACAGAAGGCCTACATTATTGTGTTACATGTATCTATCTATCGCCCCCTCTCTCTCTCTCTTGCTTTACCCCCCCCCCCCCCTCCTCTCTCTCTCTCTCTCTCGTTCCGAAACAGATGGACAGACAGTGACAAAGAGAGAGAAAGGGGGTTAGGGAGAGAGAGAGAGAGAGAGAGAGAGAGAGAGAGAGAGGAGAGGGGGGGGGGGGGAGACAGTTCGATAGACAAACAGGCAGACAAACTAGACAGACTGGAAGAGATCTTACGAATGCCTTCCACTTCTTGGCAAGGCCCAGGATGATGTTGGTGATAGTAAGCGAACCCTCCACCAAACTTGCTGCACATGACAGACAAACAGACACACGTACATTGTCATGGTGTTTATAGTAGTAGTAGTTCCTGTTTTCATCTTTTTAACGTGGTTGCGTTCGATGATGAGAGATGTGACAGAGGGTGGGATGGGGGTGAGGATTGGGAATCTTTGTGCACATATGTAAAGGTTTGTTTTTACTATTTTCATTATTTTTAGTGAAATTGTAAAGCGTTTAGAGCTTTAAGTATAAGCTTACACTTATAAAAAAATTATGTAAATTGTCTTAATAAATAAATGAATTGTCATCTCCCCGACAGACACACACACGCACGCACACACATGCGCGTGCTGATATACAGAGATCGAGAGAGAGAGAGAGAGAGAGAGAGAGAGAGAGAGAGAGAGAGAGAGAGAGAGAGAGAGAGAGAGAGAGAGAGAGAGAGAGAGAGAGAGAGAGAGAGAGAGAGACTGGACACTGGACACTGGACACTGGACAAGTTTAATGTCATCAACCAAAAACAGGTCCTAATGACATGGAGGCAATGCAAGGGTTAAATTATGAAATCTTATATATATTTTCGAAATATGTATGTGTGTGTGTGCGAGTGTCCCTTATGCACGGCCACAGTAGTTAACCGATCGACACCAAATTTGGCATCAAGCATCCTTGGCACCCTCCGAAGGTCATGCCGTCCTTACTTTTCGGAAACCTCCGCCAAGGACGAAGCGTGCAGCGCGAGAAGTCGATCAAAGGGGGCGGAGTCAAAAAGGGGGCGGAGTTTAGCAGAGCGCGAAGCGCTAGAAGTCGAACCGCGCGCGAAGCGCAAGGACTCGAAGCCCGCAAGCGCGGAGTCTTTAACCCTTTCACCGCCAGCCATATTGCAGCCCAAAATTTCCATTAAATTTACTTGGGTAGAGAACAAAATCCATCTGCAGTATTGGGGATTCTTCTGTGACATACATTTATAAAATAAGGTCTATCTTTACTTTCCAAAACTAAGACAACAGGGTCTTTGGATAATAGACCCCAATTTGATGCCTTTTAGTGACATAAGTGTCAAATCACAGTGGTGCTAAAATGCGACTTTGGCGGTGAAAGGGTTAAACCTATGTCTCATGTGCCAAGGGTTCCACAGCTAGTTCATAATAAAGCAACAAATTTATAAACAATTGAGCATAAATAACAAGGGAAAAAGCAACAGAAAGGCAAACCATAATCATTATTATAATTATACCCCCCCCCCCCCCCAATTGAGAGAGAGAGAGAGAGAGAGAGAGAGAGAGAGAGAGAGAGAGAGAGAGAGAGAGAGAGAGAGAGAGAGAGAGAGAGAGAGAGAGAGAGAGAGAGAGAGAGAGAGAGAGAGAGAGTCTCTGCTGAAAAAGTGTTCCTCGCAATCCTTCAGACAGATTGTAAAAAGTTGTGCAAGTTTTCAAGTTGTTTATTTAATACCCAACACGGTGCATTCAAGTAAGCTAACAACAATAGACGATTTTCGGGGGGAAAAACTAGGGCAGAGCCGCGCAATTCGTGAAAATTAGAGTTGATTACCTCGACTTACTCGGTCAAAACCATGGCAACCATGGCGGCATGGCGTCGACGCTTGAAACCGCAGGATGCGAGTCAGCGACTTCCAAACATTTTTTTACAGAAAAAATGAGGGGTGGCCAGTATCCACAAACAGAGAATTTACACAATGTGACGTAAACATATAGATTAGAATGACGCACGATGTTCTAAGTGATGTAAGTCTACTCAAATACACGAGGTGAGAGCTGGGGATCTACCTGATGGTAGAGTCATTTCCCCTGTTTGACCGATTGAGTTAGGCAAGATCACTCCCATACACCATGACATTACTCCCCTTAATTATTTCCGAACAATTCCTATTGGGCCTTCTATTCGTGTACCAGTAGGCCTATCCATTGTCATGTCCACGAATATTTATGATCCCACATCATAAACAGTATACAACCATGGACGTCGGGACCTGGCTGGCTGGGTCATTCTCTCGCTTGGCGCGGCATCATGTTATGGACCGATCGGCGGGACCTGGCTGGCTGGGCCAAGCTTTCTATTTTTCTTATTTTTCTCCTGTCCACTTTCAGCTTCCTCCAGTTTTTTACAGCGACAGAGAGAGAGAGAGAGAGAGAGAGAGAGAGAGAGAGAGAGAGAGAGAGAGAGAGAGAGAGAGAGAGAGAGAGAGAGAGAGAGAGAGAGAGAGAGAGAGAGAGAGAGAGAGAGAGAGAGAGAGAGAGAGAGAGAGAGAGAGTGAGTGAGAGAGAGAGAGAGAGAGAGAGAGAGAGAGAGAGAGAGAGAGAGAGAGAGAGAGAGAGAGAGAGAGAGAGAGAGAGAGAGAGACGCAGACGCAGACGATTTATTCCGAAAGGCCATGGCCCCTTAGAAGGGGAATAAACAAAAAAATACAACACAAGCAAGTAAATTATATAGTGAAGATGTACCAACTTTGCACTACTTTATAACGAACTAGAAATGTATTATTGTTTAACGTTTTACTATTAAAATGACAAGAAAACCCACACAAAACCCACTAGTACTCAACCTATGCTGTGTAAACACTTCGTATTTTAAATGCTTTATACAAATATACAGCAAGAGATTTTACAATATTTTTATTTGTTGATGCTAACAGTAATACTAGTCTAAATAAACACGGCTCTCTAAAGTATTTATGTGGTAACAATTCTTCTCTTAACTGCCTAAGACCTGGACACACAAGAACAAAATGAACCTCATTTTCTATGGCATCATGACATATTGGACATAGAAGATTATGAGCAAAAGTATGCTTATATCTGTAATAATGAACTTGAATATCTGAAATACCTAAACGAAATTTGGTCATAATACGTTTTAAATGTCTGTCAATAGGTCAAGAAATATACGTAGGTAAGCAACGTACTTGACTGAATGTTCTATACAAAATATATCTATCGCTATCTTCAGTTTTACAATTCCAATTTTGCCACCAACAATCAATCATTCTCTGCCGAAATGCACACACGAAGGCTCTTACATCTTCCACTCCTTCATTCATCCAAATTACATATCCAAAACCATATTCACATAATTTCATTCTTACATTAGAAACCCAGTTACTTTTGCCTCGATTATCCAACCCTAACAACATTTTATAAGCTTTATAAGGCAATCTACCCCTGCTCATCCTAGTTATTTTTAACCAGTACTGAATACTTTTTATACCAGAGAGTAAAGATATTGGATATCTAGCAGTTTCATTATAAACTAAATTATTTGGAGTCTTTTGTGATACACCAAGAAATCTTTTTATGTGAGTGTTGCATGGCCCTGCACTATTGTCGTCTTCCTAAACATGAAAAATGTCAATCCCGATCGAGACATTAAAAGCAGCTGACAGCATTGAACTTGCCCTAACTAGACGTTAAACCAACCAGAGAGAGAGAGAGAGAGAGAGAGAGAGAGAGAGAGAGAGAGAGAGAGAGAGAGAGAGAGAGAGAGAGAGAGAGAGAGAGAGAGAGAGAGAGAGAGAGAGAGAGAGAGAGAGAGAGAGAGAGAGAGAGAGAGAGAGATTCAGTGACAGACAGAGACAGAAAACTAGCGACAGAAATCTAGCGACAGAGAGATACAAAAGAGAAGGACAGAGTTAGTTTGGATAAAACAGCCAGAAGAGGTAAGTTTTCAATGCTCTTTTGAAAGAAGACTGATTGGATTTTACGGAGATATTTAGGAACATAATTCCACTATGATGGAGCAGAGAAGGAGAAAGCTCTTTCTCCAGAGGACTTTGTTCGGATTTGGGGGATGCAGAGAGTGAAGTGGTAAGTTGAAGAACGAAAGAGATCGAGCGGGAGAGTAAACAAAGATAAGGTTTGACAGGTAGGCTGGTGAAGATGGCTGAGAAGAATTTGTGGCAAAGTATTGACAGTTTGTATTTGATACGCGCCTCAATGGGAAGCCAGTGTAGGGATTGCTGCAAAGGAGTGATATGATCTCGTTTTTTCGCTTTAAACACGTCTCGCGGCCGAATTTTGGACTCTTTGGAGTTTACGTTTTGGACATCCAGCCAGATAGCATTGGCATAGTCCAACCGAGACAGAACCAGAGAACAGATCAAGGTTTGTGTTGCTGCAAATATAAGGTAATGACGGATGGAACTTATTTGACGGAGAGAAACATAATAATTATGCAGATTTACACACGAGAAGTATACTTGTCAAAGGACATGTCATCAGAGATTATGCATCCTTGATTGCGTACAGAGGAGGAGAACTCAATTAACTTATTGTTGATTGATCAGAGAGAGAGAGAGAGAGAGAGAGAGAGAGAGAGAGAGAGAGAGAGAGAGAGAGAGAGAGAGAGAGAGAGAGAGAGAGAGAGAGAGAGTGTGTCAGTACTAGAAATTAACTTACTATATTCGGAAGATTCGATGCACAGTTGCAGCCAGAACCACCATCATAAAGCCTTTGAACACAGCTCCCATGGTTGATGAGACTGTGACACACACGCACGCACACGCACACACACATTAACACCCGTGCGTGCACATAACTTGATAGGCATACAGATTACATGCATGTCCACATAACTTGATAGGCATACAGATTACATGCATGTCCATACATTATGTACATGGATTTATTTTGCAATGATTGTATAACTCATTTAGAAATATTACCATTACCCCCACCAATGAGGAATGCCTTTATTATTGTTTATCTGTCTGCTTGTCTGTCTCTTTACAACATATCTATTACTATATAATTTGGTGAAGGATTACGGTGCTATCTTATCTAAGAACACCCCCTTCAATTCCATAATTAATATGGTTTTGCTATGTGGAGACACGGATTGTTAAATTAAAAATATATTTTTGATTTAATTAGGCCTACTTTTTGTATGGTAAAACAGCATTAGGGGAAGACGGGGTAAAAAGCGCATGGGCGGGTAAGAAGCCCACCCCAATTATCGCATGAAATAAAGAACATTTCAGTCAAATTTGCCCATGAGACGAATGCTAGACATTAACGCTCGTCTCATGGGCAAAATGAGACTGAAATTTGTTTCATTTCATGAGATAATTGGGGTGGGCTTCTTACCCGCCCATGCGCTTTTTACCCCGTCTTCCCCTATTTGTGGATTTCTGTCGGAAGACTCTTACCAATCTGGCTTTCATCTGAGTCATTGATTTAAGTGACACAGAATTTTCTTTCTTATACATGTACATACAACAGGGGTGCAGTTTTTGCATGGGGATATGCTCTCAGACTGTCAATTGTTCAAATTATTTTCCAAAATACAGTAACAGCTTGAGCTTTCTTTTTTTCCTTCCCCTTGTTTATTTGTGCCAAGTGAGAATTTGCTTAATTTGTCCTTTTATACGAGTGCCTGGTTTTCTTTCTCTTTATCTCTTTCCCATTAGGAATGATTTTGATTTATCATTTAGACAGAGGATTTTCATTTTAAACTTCATTACTTACGGAGACAACCGGAGATAAACAAGCCGCATCTGTTGTTCATCTAGTGGAAGTTTGCAGTGTTAAAACAATGCTTTCTAGTCCATATTACTTAGTTCTATATATATATGTAGTCCCATCCTAAACAGGTTTCTTTTTCTGATGACAAGAAACGAAACATGTGGCCAAAGCATTATCACCAGAATCAATTCTTTATAAAACAAAAAAACAATATTTCCCGAAAATTCGCTTGCGAAGTAATTAGACTAATTTCACGCATAGGCTACCTTATTATGGCCTATCTTCAAAAATTAGCCATAAAGAAACGACAACAGACAACTAGGCTTAAATCCAACCAACCAAAAACAAAACAAAGACAAACAAACAAAAACCCCAAAACAACGTAGGCCTATTACATGTACTACTATACTTGAATGTCTAATGATAATGACAACTTTTTGATTTAAAAAACCCCAAACCAAACAAAGCCAATCACTGCCAGATACGACAAAATAATACTGCTGTACACAACCTCAGTCGCGGAAAATGCCGTTCTACTTCTAAGATCGATGATGTGCCGAAGAAACATGCGAAAGAACACACCCTTCAGTTCAATACCACTGCAGGTTCCACTCTCTCTCTCTCTCTCTCTCTCTCTCTCTGGTTGGTTTAACGTCTAGTTAGGGCAATTTCAATGCTGTCAGCTGCTTTTAATGTCTCGATCGGTATCACAGAATTGACATTTTTCATGTTTAGGAAGACGACAATAGTGCAGGGCCATGCAACACTCACATAGGCCTATTTATGAAATTTGTATATATTCTGTTTGTGTAAGACATTTTAGGGCGATGTTAGAGCACTGTTTGATGTTATCTTTCTTCACTTTAAATTTGCCACAACTCTCAATATCAAGAAAACGCTCAGAAACAAATGATTGCATGGCAGTTAATTGCATGCAGTTGACTACACTGGCTATTTAACTTGTTGTGTGAAATGTAAACTAATTTAAGGTGCAAGCTTCCCTTTTTTGCTTGTTTCTAATGTTGGCCAAGTTATGCAGGGGCCTCATGCAGACAACGTGCAAGTGGCCTACTTTGTAAAAAGTGTCTACAAAAAAACCCCAACCGTGAAATAAATTAAACACGCAAAAACAACAATTAAAAATAGTCTCCTGTCAGAGAGTCTCACACGTACGTATAAACACAAGCGCGTGCACACACACATACACACACACCGGCACAGAGTGACACACACACACACACATTGACACAGACACACACGCGCGCGCGCACACGCGCGCGCG
>CM065682.1:54443556-54487108 GCA_017654935.2 Phymorhynchus buccinoides
CACGTATGTGTTGTGTGTGTATGTATTCATGTATGTGTGTGTTTTGTATTTCACATAATCCGAAGTGCCTGAAATGGAAGAAATAATGTTTTACGCCCTCTTTGGCCTTTCGGCCATGTGGGGCAGTGCCTGAAATGTTACAGCTGCTGTCTTTATAATCTATCATCACCAGCAAAAAAATTCAACCCACAATGCCTATCGTTTCCGCTCTTCCTTTTCCGTTCTCAAGTCGGCGAACATGGTAGGTTGCTGAACATGTGCTTTAAAATTTTCGCAATATATAACATTGTTTCGTGTGAATAAGAGGATATGTAAGGCTTTGAATTAAAACTGGGTCTTCTTGGACCTGTTTTGCATGCTCGTTGTCTGATAATTTCCAAAATCCAAATTTTATCTTCTTCAGCCAACTTCATCAGGTAACAGGTTGAAGATTCTGCTGCACTTTGGGGGGTAGTAAGAAAATAAAAAATTAGAAAGCTGAGGAGATAGAAGTGGCCTAATGGAAAGGAAAGGAAACATAGTGTGGATCTGATTTTAAAAAAAGAAAAAATCTCCAAAACGATGGGAATTTGGACGTCAATCTCGAAACGAAGAAGAAGCATGCAGTGTCGCAGTCAAAATCGTCGCTCGTTCAAATGGGTCGCCCGCTACTATGAGAGTGTGTATTTGGGTAACTCTCCTGAAAACTGGGTCATTGTGACCTATCCTATTTATTAAACAATAAAAAATCAAATAAAACAATGAGATATTCATTTGTGTATTTCAGCTCTAAATAGTTGTAAGAATCATATAAAATGTTTCTTTTAGCTGTGCATGCACCAAAATGTGTTTAATAAACAATTTTGTCTTAAAAAATGGGCATTTTGGGTGCTTAGTTTTGTGACATGCCCAACAGTCTTGCATAAAGTTTCTATTTTTTCAGAAACCACAAAAGATTCTGCACACATATGCATGCACACTCAAGATGAGTAGTACATAGTAGTCCTTCCTTTATAGTAACAATTTTGTGGATTTTACCAAAAAGTGTGTTTTAAAATAACATTTTAAATACCAGGTAGCGCTGACAACATGTGGTGTCCTCAAATATAATAAAAAATAATGCAGATTTTCTTTGCCTCAACAATCTCTAAGACCCATTTTTTTTGTTATTTAGTTATCAAAAAACATATTGTTGACAATGTATGTGCATGAACAGTAAATATAATTGTTAAATAGATTTTTTACAATTTTTTAAAAATCTTTGGTCATTGTCGTGTCCACAAAATGTGTTGTCAGCGCTACCTACATAATTAAAATTTTCACCTAGGGACTTCTTCTGCCCAAGTCAAAAGTTTACTACTTTCAAACAACTACTAAAGATCATTATTCATACAAAGTTGATACAAAGTTGAAATGTGTGGGATGTTTTGATTGGTCAAGAGAGCACAAAAACAGTATGGTGTCCACCCCTAAAAGGCTCGTTGTCAGCGCTACCTGGCCACTGAATGGGCCTTCTATGTGTAGAATAGCTTGTTCACAGTTAAGTTCTTAACCATAAGGCCAAATTTGCCAATACAATACACATTTATTCTTGTAGCAGACATATCTTTCAATTCACAAGAAATTTAATTCATACAATTTTCTTTTAGTGGATGGATGACAATGGCGTCCTTCTTGTTGTCTGTGTTGCCCACAATTTTTTTCTCAAATTTAAATCTTATTCTTTTTTTTCTATCATTGGATACATATAAAAGTCTTCATTTCAAAGTAATCTGTAAGTTAAAAGTGATAAATGCACTGTAAAGTCTGTTTAAGTAGGTAAAATCATGTAATGATAATGGAGGACACCATGTTGTCAGCGCTACCAGATGGTGTCCCTGTTGTCAGCGCTACCCAGAAATTATTGTTGTTATTAAGCTCTTTATATTTTACTTTTTTTTCTATAATTGAAAACATGTCTTCATTTCAAGGTAATCTGTAAGTTAAAAGTGATAAATGCACCATAAAGTCTGTTTAAGTTGGTAAAATTATGTAATGTAGGACACCATGTTGTCAGCGCTACCAGTTGGCGTCCCTGTTGTCAGCGCTACGCAGAATTTTTTTATTTTTTATTAAGCTCTATATTGTAAATTACCGTATCTATGGGTTATTCCTGGTGGTAATGAAACTATTCTAACACGTCCGCTATGAAAAATTGTCATTTTGAGTGGTGAGACATTATATAACAACATTTTGATATTAACCATGGTAATGTGCATAGATGACACAAACCAACACTAGTATTTAAACACATTTCTTTTGTATTATTTTGCAAATGAAACCATTTGTAAGTCTTTATTTCAAGAAAGTCTGCCATGTTAAAGTGATAAATGCACCATAAAGTCTATTTAAGTGGGTAAAATTATATAATGGAGGACACCATGTTGTCAGCGCTACCAGATGGTGTCCCTGTTGTCAGCGCTACCCAGAATTTTTTTATTTTAAATTTAACACTTATTTTTTAATTGTCAAATTAATGGAATATCACTTTTATCAGAGATAATAATGAAACTATTCTAACACATTTGAAATAAAATAAATGGCATTTTGAGTGGCACGACATTATATAACAAAAAATAAAACGATCAATTATGGTAAGATCCAAAGACGGTATAAACCAACACCAATATTAAACTTTTTAAAAAAAATGTTTTTAATTAAATCATTCATAACTCTTTATTTCAAGACAGTCTGTTATTCTAAAGAGATAAATGCATCATAAAGTTTATTTAAGTTGATGAAATTATGTAATGAAGGACACCGTGTTGTCAGCGCTACCAGCTCTGGACGCATATAAATAAAGTCATAAAACCCAGCAACGATAGCCTTGACTGATTTTGTTTTCATTTCATAAGAAAGTTGATTCATAAAGCTACTCTATGCATGCATTTTCTGTTCAATTTGCCCAATTTTATTTTTTGGCTTCTATGTCACATATTGGACCAGTTTTCAGGAGAGAGACCCATTTGTGACATTGAGCATGAACCACAAATTTAACTCTTTCTTTACTTGAGAACCATTTTTCCGTACTCCAATCTAACCCTAACCCTATCCCTAGTGGTTCATGCTCAATGTCGCAAATACACACTCTCATAGTAGCGGGTGACCGATTTGAACGAGCGACGATTTTGACTGCGACATGCAGGACTCTGGGCAAAATCTCCATTTTCGCCCGTAAGACTAAGAGAACTAGATAATTTGATGACGGAAAGGGCCACCTGCTTGCTCTTTTGTCATCAAATGATCTACCTTACACTAACTTACACCCTCCTCCCTTGTTGAACTTGAAAGTTGTTCATATCTTACCCCCTTCCATGACACCCTCTAAACCTTTCCCTTGCCCCTTCATCACCTACTGCTTCCTTATATCAATCCAAGATCATTAACCTCAGCCAAATAGGGAGTCACTGTGGCTCAGTTAGTTAGACTTAAGAGTAGCCGACTCGTAATCCAACACTGGCAACAGGCTTGCGAGTGTGGAGGTTCGAACTGGACTCCACCCGCTGTGTATCCTTGGGAAAGACACTTAACTCCTATTTCCCTACTCTTATTTCCCCGTCCTTTGGATAAGACATAAATCTGAGGTCCCCGATGTGCGGTCCATTCCGTGACAACTAGTGTCCCTAAGGCCAATAGGCCATTTGCCGTGTGCGGGCGACCTTCAATTTCACTGAGTTGAATTTAGAGAGTTGAACTAAAGAGGTCAGCGTAACTCGGGCCGAACGAGCTTGGACAATTTAGTAGTCTAGTATAGAGTAAGGACAGTCGTGGCAAATGCCCTATTGGCGATGGGGCATTAAGTGAGGTTAACTCTCTCAACACGAATGTACGCTATAGCGTACATGTCTCGCGCAAGCGTTCAACACTAGGCAGGTTTGCATCATTACATAAAAATTATTTTAAAAATAATGCTTAACCGTACAGTTTTGAAAATTTGTGGTATTGTTTATAATAATAAAAGCTAGCATATGTTATAATTCGAAAGTAAAATTTTAATTATTAGCAGATATAAAAAAATCACATTCATTTCCTCTCATGACGAAGAGAGGAGTAGTGACTCGTTTTTATTCATTGCCATCCTAAAAATAGATGAAGTCATTTCATTGGTTGAAAACTATTAACCCTTTCACCGCCAGCTATTTTTCAGCAAAAAAAATCCAATCAACTTACCTAGGTAGAAAAAAAAAGTGCAATATTGGGGATTCATCTGTGACATGTGTTAAGTAAGGCCTATCGTTTACCTACCAAAATAAAAGAAAATATGGACTTTGGATAATAGACCATGGTTTGAGGCATTTTAGTGATATGGGTGTTAAATCATTGTGGTGCAGAAATGTGACATCAGCGGTGAAAGGGTTAAAGGACCGTAGAGAACACTTTTATACCAGTTTGGGTTGCATCCAGGCTTAGCTGAGCTGTGAAGTATGAATGTTTAAACACTATGTACGCTATAGCGTACTCTAGTGTTGAACGGTTGTGAAGGGAAGCAATGGGTCAGTGTTGAATGAGCTAACTAAGTAACTTTAAAAACTCGTCTTCCTGATTGGTGATCCTCTTTGCTTTTTGCCTTTATTACTCAGCCAAACCTAATCTAGCACAGAACCACCTTTTAGTTAACCGACAGTAACTTCAGTATGTTGAAGTTGAATGATGCAAAACAAAGAAGAGTTAAAAAAATTATTAAATGCTGCCTGCCTAGCCGTAGTTTGAGACTTTGACCTATTGTTTGCCTTGTCCAGTTCCTGGAAAAAGAATAAGAATGTAACTCTGTTAACCATGGGCATGGTTGAGTGGACTAGAAGTAGTTCTGTAGAAGAAGTTTCATTCCACAACGTCTTTTTCGGTATCAAATAACTGCAACCCGTTTTTCGCTTAGTTCGAGCAGATGTGCATTTCTTCCATTGAATGCCAACAACCAGCAATCTGATTAATTAATAGTCTGGCACTGAACTTGAGGCCTTTAGGTCGGGATTTAAAGAAACCCCACCGACAACTACTTGTAAAGTTATGACCCAGACAGTTGTTGAGTTAAGGCTGCTTCAACAGGCATGAAAACAGCTCCGCCGTTTCCGCCCTTTTTTTTCTTCTAAACCGATCAATCTCCGCTGGAAAAAAAAAATCTCCGCCGAAACCCTCCCCCCAAAAAACAAAGTTATCTTTATACGGCACCATCTTCATTTCGCGCCATTTTGCTCTTCCGCCGTCGTCATTTCCAAGATGGTGTCCACCGAGAATGCATGTTTTTGTGAACCTTGTCAAAAAGTTGTCAGTTGGAAGGCGAATTAGGATGTGAAATGCTGTGAAACGATTATGCCCCCCCCTCCTCCAACAAAAATTCTGACGTTAGGCGAAAATCTGTGTGGAAGGATTTCTTGGAGAAGTAGGATGTAAAATGAGTAGTCACTAGTGTCCCCCCCCTGATGGTCTTGTTCTTTTTCCTTGAAATAGACTGGGCTGATTGGCATTTGAAATCCAACTTTGAAGTTTGACAAATTTATATCACATGCTGGGCAGGTGGCATGTGCTCTCAGGGCTCCCAATCGTCCCGCAAACCAAGGTGTCTATGAAGCACTAGAATTCTAAAGGACCCTCTAAAAGAATGTGCAGGGGGTCCCAGAGATGCACTATAAAAATTCTTTTTAGCATTCATAATGTTATTAGGACACTCTATCCCGCCTCTAGGACCCTCTATACTGTAAGTGAAGGAGTCGCTGGGACACCTTGTTTTGCGGGACGATTGGGAGCCCTGAGAGCCATGGCTCTCATTCCCAGGGGAAGAACGAGCATTGGCTGTTAGTGTATTCAAATGCATTTTTCACCAGCTTGTGAATTTAGCTGAGATAAGTTAGCAAAGAAATGTAGAAATGGCCGTCATACAACTGATGGCATGGTATTCATGATATACTCTCCAACACATTAAAAAAAGTCTAGTTATTACTAGCTTGGAAAATGAAGCATTGTTGAAATCTGGATCGATTCGAACACTAAATCGCCCGCCATGTTATACTTGTATAGTAAAGCTAGCACTTCGCAAAGCTCTCAAGTAGTTAATCTAGGCTTAGAGGCTAGCTTTGCCCTCAGGAAGTAGTGGTGTGCAAAGAAACGTTTTTCTTTCTTGGCTACATAGGGGCTATGAGTAGTATGAGATAATTTCCCTTGTCAATTTCCGAACTTTGTCTATTCCCCCTAGCTATTGCCAATACTTAAGTCTTTACAAAACATTGTTGTACCAAATTATTTGGAATAAATTATTCATTAGTCTGAAAATATGTTATTTTTTGTTGTCTACAGACGCAGAAGAGGAGAAACAACGGGCGCTCTAAGAAGGGCCGTGGGCATGTGAAGTTTGTGCGTTGCACTAACTGTGCTCGCTGTTGCCCCAAGGACAAGGCGATCAAGAAGTTTGTCATCAGGAACATCGTGGAGGCTGCAGCTGTCAGAGACATCTCTGATGCCAGTGTCTATGAAGGTTATTATTGTGTTTAATTGCCTTTAAAAATTGTTTTTTTGACATCTGTAACGTCATTGTTTATTTTCTGAATTGGTGAAACAAGTACCTAACAAGTTATAACAAACTGTTATTTTGTTGTAAGACAAAAAAAAAAGTCACATTTAAGCATACTTCTACTACTACTACTACAAGAAAACTATCCAATTTTTTTTTGGCACTTCTATGAAGTTGAGTTTGCTATGCTTTCATGTTATAAATCACATACATGTTTACGAGGTCAATATCCACCCAGAAGCTTGGCCCCTTTTGTTTAACCTTGCGGCAATGCCCAATTCTTTTCACGAGAAACTATGTTCTGTCATTCAGAAGAAAACCAACCCATTTGAAATTGAATCATATTTTCATCAACTGCTAGTGCTACACAAGTTCTAAACATTTTATGTCACAATTTTTTTCCTAGAAACATTGACGCATTTGTAAGTAGGAATTATTTAACTAAGAAAACCACCTGTTTGCCCTGTTGCAGTGTATGCTCTGCCCAAGCTGTATGCCAAGCTGCTCTACTGTGTTAGCTGCGCCATTCACTCCAAGGTGGTCAGAAACCGCTCTCGGGAAGCCAGAAAGGACCGCACACCTCCAATCCGTTTCCGCCCTGTCAGAGTAAGTGGACATGTGAACTATTGGTGAACATATACTGTTTGAAGGAAATATTTGCAGGTCTATTGTCTCTTTGATAAACCAGTATTTCGATTCAGATGTTTATTTTTATGTGTATACATGCTTAGAATGTTTATTTTTATGGGTAAACATTTCCTACCATGTCTGTGCTTTGATAATCAGATTGTTCTTTCATTCATATTGATGGTCAGAGGCTTCGGCCTACACTCTTCTCAAGTAGGAGTTCCTTGGCATGAGTTAATGTTTAACACATCTCAAACAATATACACCCATGTAAATGCATGCCAAGGTAAACTATTCTACAGAATAATCATTGAAGAGCAAAGGAAGATGGCTGAAATAATCTGGTTCTCAGGACACAGTTCCTTAAATTTTCATTTGAATTTTTTTCCCTTTCCCCTGAAAGTTTATTAGATATTTCTGAAAGCTTTGGATCAGACGGGAGTTCAAATGATAGCCTTATTATCAGTGATATACAGATAGTAAAACCAAAACTCTGAAAAAATGTTGACCTGTCAGTCCCAGGAACTGAATTTTTTTTTACTAGGACTGATACATGGTTTTAAAGACCCACCTGGGGCAGTGGGTGGATGCCTTCTGCCTCCGTATGGGGAGCTGGATGACCCCGCCCCCTCCATGAGTCTCCTTGTGGGGATACCAGGGGGTCTTTCAGTACAAGTAGTTTCCCCACCTTCTGGAGTTCTGTGCTTGCAACTTCCTCTAATCTATCACTCTCTTTTGACTCTGCCTTTTTCTCTTCTTACTACACTCTCTTGACTTAAAAAAAAAAAATCCTAAATGATTTTCTGCTTTGAACTCTGAAATCGGAATGTGTCGGCTACATGCAGCGGGGAGACCAGTGAAAACCAGACACATACGTACCATTATGGCCATATGGTCTGGGAACGCAGAAGAAGAAGACCGACCCACCACGTCCATGAGTGAAAATCAGTTTTTCCATGTTTTCCCTCTCTCTCTGGTAAGAAATCTTCTAGAGGAAGAGAGGGAAAATAGATGTGACGTGGTGGATCTTTAACAGAGGCTTTGATATTGCGAGTTTCTGTGGTTTTCACTGTTTTTTTGTTTCCCTGGGACTGATTTTGATACCGGTTCTTGGGGGAATTGTCACTGATGGGACTGGTTTTCAAAATCACCTAGCATGATTATTGGAGTTCTCAGCATATCTAGGTTTTTGTTTGCAGCATGCTGTTTGTATTGTTGAAAATGGTCTTTAATTTGACCATCTATTATAATCATACTGTACCAACACTCAAAACAATAGCATATCATACCAATTGGCTGGAAAAACCTTAAGCGTGAACGCTTAGTTACCAAATAACAAAGAGCAAGTCACTCCAGTGACCGTGGGGTTATCCCCCCTTTCCCACTTCCGGTCACGCATATCCACTTCCGGCCCCAACTCATTCTCTATTTACCATGCTTCAAGGCTGTTGATGATAAACCTTTCTCCCATTCTTTTTCCTTTTCAAGTGTTCTTGGTGGGTTTGTTCTAGTTCTGTAGTTACCTTGTTACTAGCCTTCTCTTAGTGGCTAGCACACGTTTTCTTTTTATTCTTCATTACTTAGTTTTGAAAATTAATTATAGTGTTTGGCCTAGCCGGTTTTCACACTGGTTAGTCATCCATTTTTTGGGTTTATTCTTGCCACTGCGGTTTTTCAAGTTTTAACTCTGCAGTCTTTTTATACATGTAGTTAACTTTGTTTAGCTACTCAGTTTATTTGATAATTTTCTTAGTGTTTGTTGAAAACTTTGTGAAAGATTTTTCATTTAGTTCTCCTTCGTCGTCATGAACGATAATTTAGGGGACCCTCCGTAGGGGGTCCCGCGGGTTTCTTCTTCGTAGACTTCGAAGTTTGTTCTTCTTGTCCTTTACACTCGGGCGTTCCGTTTCGCCCAAGTCTTTTTCTTCAGGTTCGCCCAATTTTTTCGGTTTAAAATCGGCGATTTCTGACTCTAAATTTTTTTCACACAATACATCCTTCGGACGTTTTTTCGTCTAAACTGTTCTAGGATCTTCGTTTTCTTCTCCTATAACAGAGCCTATGGCCTCGGTGTATACTCAGGCGAAGTTGGAACAAAATTCATCCGCACAATTTTCCGGAAAATTCGTTACAATTATCCGTCACCCGCAGAATAACGGACTCATTGTTTTTGTACCTGCAATTACTTCCGTTCCTCCCCGGTTGGGGAGGTTTCTGTTATCTGTCCTTCTTCACAGATCTCCAGGTCCCCTCCGTCTGAGCTTCTACGGATGAGGACGTTTGTAGACGGTCTGTCTACCGTTCCGACCAGGAGGTCGATGCCGGCCAGGAGGTCGAAGGCACCACGGACGGTGGTGCAAGTAGACGGTCGGTCTGCTCGGTCACAAGGGCGAAGCATCCTCTCTCACGTAGTTCGGAGAGGTGTCATAGCCTAGGCAAGGGTGACAACCCCCACGGCGGGTTGTCGGCTGGCTTTGGCTCTACAGGTCGACACCCGGACCGGGTTGTCAGACCACGCCATGTTAGCCCAGCTAGCTCAAGGCCTTTAGAGAGGGTCGGTCGACGGGATGGCTCTACTCCCGACCCTCTCTATGACCGCCGGGGGAGATATTCATCCGTGGATATTCTCCCTTCGGATTATCAGCGTCCGCTGGCAGTGACCCATCTGTACGGCCACACCCGGAGCGGGGTGTCCGCCACGTCACTTAAGCCCAGCCCGCTCTTCGCCCGGCAATCCGTAAGCCCGGAGGCCCTGACGCACCTCTACACACCCCGAGATAAGGGGTGCCGGTGTGGGCTCGCTCCCCCCACCGCACGGGTACGCAGTACCCGGCGGTTGGGCCGGACAGGTTTTCCCGATGACCGTACGGACGGTACGGCACCGGTCGAAACGGATTACGGCTACAGGCTATGTCCAGCCCGGCTGGTCTGGTCTACGCTGTCCGGTGAAGGCGCGAGTTCGGTTCGTTCTCGCCCTTCCCTCGCCTCACGCCTCACGTTCCCCCGGTCCAGAAGTGCCCGGCGGTTGGGCGGATGGATCTTCCCGGTGACCGCATGGACGGTACGGCGCTGGTCGTAGCGGGTTACAGCTACAGGCTATGCCGAGGCCGGCTGGTCTGGTCTACGCTGTCCAGTGAAGGCGCGAGTTCTGTTCGATTTCGCCCTTCCCTCCGGAGGGAACGCTCCCCGATTCGATCTCCATGCGTATTCTACCCTGGCTGACGTTCTTGGGCGGCGCCTCGCGTTTCCCCGGTCCCTGCGTTTGCCGGTACCCGGTCTCACATCTCCATGTGGGGTACTTCTACCCGGTACTTTACCGGTATGTGTACAGCGAGGCTCCCTCTGAGAGAGAGGAGTACTCACAGACGGCCTACCCAGTTGCGGGGTCCCCCCCCCCACGGATTAAGGCCCCTCGACCTCGCTCTGTCTAGTCGCAGGCTGTAGGGTCGCCCAGATGTAGTTCTCCGGTCTCTGCCCTTGGGCACTGTCGGACCTTCCTCAACGCCCTGCTTCGTTGTCGTAATCTGACCTACAGAAGCTTTCCAAGCCACGGTGTTTTGACGTCGTGACTAAGTCTACGTCGGTTCCCGTTCCCCTTCGTCAGGAGTGGTCGTCTCCTTCGGAGCACCCAAGGAGTCCTTTAGATTCAGGTGCCCGGTGTCCACTCTTCATGCCCTTCTCTAGACGGAGTTTTCTCTCCCAGCAGAATTTTTTTTTTTTTTCACACGGAGCGGCGATCAGTCTCAGAACCTGACATGAACAGGATGCTCCTTCGGCTCCTTCAGGGCTCTGCGTTTTGTGTCTCTCTTTTTGATCGGCACTGCGATACTCCCCCTTGAGGAATCTTCGTTCCTCTCCACTCTCCTCAGAGATCAGGACGTCTTCTCCTCTCTGCTACGTCGGCTAAGGCTCTACGGATGTCGTTCTCTTACGCACCCAAGTCGTACTATGTGTTTTCTACCTTGCACTCCTCTTGGCGTTCAGGTCCTACTGACGTCATACTTCGTTTCGTCGGAATTTCAAGCCTGTCTCCTCCCAGCCTATCGGTCATCAGTCTGACGGAGGGATTCTCCTCTTTCCACAGGGGGAGGTCTTCTTGGCCTCCCAGGCTGCAACAGCAGCCTTTGCGGTGGAGCCCTCATACTCCCAAAGTCCGTCTACCGCCCCTACTTGCTGCGTAGGCGCTCTGGGCGCAGTGCTTCCCTCTAGAAACACCTTAGTAGGCGTTGGTTGGACTCTTCGGTTGGTACGGCAGGGTTCAGGTTCAGGTTCCTTCAAGAACCTCCTCTCTCCACGATGTCCATTGTATTGGACCACTGGACTGTTGTTCATATACAACGATGGATAGACAAAACAGATTTTGCCGATTCTAAGGCGTAGCAGCGGGTAGTGGCCCGGCCCGGCCACTCTCGCTTGCTCTCGGTATGGTGGATCACCCACCTTTGGTGGACCATATCGTGTCGGTGGACCATGATTTTTTGGTCCATTATATGGTTTCTACGGTATTAACCTGCACCGTTCGGTCCGGAGGTGTTGGTCTAATATTTGGGAAGTTTTTCGCTTTTCTCAGCCTGTATCCAGTTGGCCTCAGGTTGACCCTTGAAATTTCTTACAAGAGGTGTTTGTTTGTTTTTTCTCGTACCCTCTTATCTTCTGGCTAGATCTGCTCGATCTGCCTGTCCTGAAGTTTTGTTCTACCAAGGGATCACTTTCTTGATCCATTTAACAGAGTTGGGGCAACGGACCGGCAGATAACGTCCCGGTTCTTCTAGAACCCCCGGGTTATTTTGGCCTTCCGTGCTCAACCATCTTTTTCGCCGTTTGACTCGTTTGAGTAATGTCCAGCGGTTGCTTCAACGGCTCCAATTAAAAATAATCTCACCAGTCTCTAACTGGCCCGCGATCACTTGGTTGTTCAACTGAGTGATCTTTGCCTTTCTTCAGGCCTTAATTGTTTCTCTTTGGCTTCTCGTTGCAAGTCAAGGCCGTTGAAACGGTTTTCTCTGCTACACCGAACCTAATCTTCAGTTCCCATCCGTTAGTTCTCCTTTTCTCGTCATTTGGGTTTTCATTCCCTTTCAACAGGTCTATGTTGGTTTTTGGCGAATCGTTCCAAGTCAGTACCGTATAACGTTTTAAGCCCCTTATAGCCTGATTCCGCCCATGACATCCATTACTTTCTCCTACCAAGCCGTCTAAAACCGCCCCCGTACACCCACTTCGTTATGTATTTTGGAGTTAAAATTGCAATATCAAAAAATCTAAAATATCACATAACAAAAAAAGCATTGCAAGTCAAACATTCTTCATTTATACACAAACCCTGAACATTTGAAGTCAATCCATCAAGTAGTTACTTTTTAATATATTTTTAAGCAAAGTACCCCATTTCGGGCCCAGTTTACCAACATTAATTTGGTGGTTACAGGGAGTAGAGTCATCATTTTAATCGGGGTTACAAGTGTTAAATGGATTTTACCGCGGTGTCTTGACGTCACTTGGATACAATGTTCCGGTGTCTTGACGTCACTTGGATACAATGTTTCGCTTCTCGCCATCTTGTTGCAATCGCAGGATGAGCTTTTCAGCGTCATCTGCTAAGTTTTTACGTCAGACGATTGCTACTTTGTTGCCTTTTCTGTTCGTCTCTACGTCACGTTTCCATCTTCCAGCGAGTATCCTTTTAGTCTGCTTCGAACGTAAATCTTTTTACGTAGTGCAGAAACTCTGTCGTATCGGCACTTCAGCAATTTTTTGGAATATGCCACGTTGTGGCCGTCAACTTTGTATACAGAAGCAAAGAAGCAGGGTTTTTTGCACTTTATGATTGGGACAATTGTTTGCTCCACTCTTTCCAATCCTTTGTGCGATTTGCGCTGGAAGGCATGGTTCTTTTCTGCGCGCGCAAGAAATGGGACGCTCTGCTCCTCCAGTTTGTGGAGTCCCTGCCCCACTTGCGCAGGACTAAGGACCTCTCTGCTCAGACCCTCTCTGACTACGGGGCTTCTCTGTTTGACACCGTTTTGTTGGCCTTAGGTTTTGATCGAACCTCTATGCTCTCCGCTCCGCGGGTGTCCCACATTTTGGACACAGTGCTTTTGCGGGCCCCGGCGAGGGCTGTCCGGGTCCCGCAATGGTACGTGTTTCTTCTTTAGAATTATCTAAGGGATCGCTGTGAACCTCTCGCTTCCCTCTCTCTCAAGGTCCTTACTTTCAGGATGGTGTTCTTTATTGCTCTCGCGTCTGCCAGACGTGTCAGTTGCCTCCACTCCCTTAACGGGCTCTCCAGGGAAGTCGAGTTCGCGGAGGATTTATCGACCGTTTTGCTTTGCTTTTTGCCCGGGTTCAGGACAAAGAATCAGCCCGGCGATGTTGAGTCTCCTCTTCTCTCTATCTCCGGTTTGCGGACAATTCTCTGCTCGTGCGTCGCGGACCGTTTTTTTCTGTCCGGGCCGCGCGCTCAGATCCTACCTGTCTAGAACCCTAGGTTTTAGGGGCTCTAGAAGAAGATTCTTTCTTTCTATTAGCCCTAAGTACGCTAAAGACGTGGTTGTTAGACTGTGTCAGGCTAACCTACTCTCAGTCTCTCGTTAGCCCGCCATCCGGCTCTATCAGGGTTCACGAGCCGCGCGCAATCAGCGCCTCGCTCGCTCTCGTTGAAGGGGTTCCCTTGGTTAATATCGTGTCAGCCCCCTACTGGAAGTCGGTCAACACGTTCTTCAACTTCTACCTGAGGTACGTGGCGCGGTTATGTCTCAGAGATTCACATTTGTCCAGTTCTCTTTCTAGGTACTATCTGTCCCGCACTAGCTCCTTCAGGGGTTCTAGGAGGCGTCTGTTCTTTTCTCTGAACAACGGTATGGCAAGGACCTATCCAAGTCTACTTTCTCTAGGTACCTGGTAGAAACTGTTAAGCTATCTTGCGCCATCTCTAGTTCTTCTTTGCCGGACAACCCCATCTGAGCGTATGAAGTTCGGACAATCAGTTCTTCCCTGGCGCTCTCCAGATAAGTCCCCCTCGCCAAGGTCATGGAGTTGGCCACATGGCGTTCCGTCAATACGTTCCTTAGTTTCTACCTGGGACGTATCCATCAAGAGGTCAGACGACCTCTTGTCTGCCATCAGGCGGACTGTCGTACTCCCATCTCCTGTTTAACTATCGAGAGTAGTGTTTCTCGACCGTTCCCTTCTGGGGTAAGTCATGTATGACCTATGGGGGAAAAGAGATTGGAGTATTATGGAGTTTTAGATGTGATGTTTAGGGAGTTTGAATATATATACTGTGTGTTGGTTTTCATTCTTCCCTTGTTCGCTTGGGCGCATCACCCTCCTCCTCGTTGGTAGTCTGCTATTGTTTTGAGTGTTGGTACAGTATGATTATAATAGATTGGTAGATTTTTTATTAATCTTACTATCTATATAATTAAATACTTACCAACACTCAAAACAACCAAAGGTTCCCACCCATCCTCCCTCCTGATGCTAGGGTAAATAGGAATGAGTTGGGGCCGGAAGTGGATATGCGTGACCGGAAGTGGGAAAGGGGGGATAACCCCACGGTCACTGGAGTGACTTGCTCTTTGTTATTTGGTAACTAAGCGTTCACGCTTAAGGTTTTTCCAGCCAATTGGTATGATATGCTATTGTTTTGAGTGTTGGTAAGTATTTAATTATATAGATAGTAAGATTAATAAAAAATCTACCAATTTGTGTGTTTTTAGCAGGAAGGAGGTGGCCAGGGCCCCAGGATGGGAGGCCAAGGAGGAGGACAGGGAGGAGGAGGAGGAGGAGGAGGCCAAGGAGGCCAAGGAGGCCAAGGAGGCCCTCGCTAATTCCCTTATCCAGGCCTTCGTTAATGTTCAAACAGTATGCGTTGTTTGAAATAAACATTTAGATTTGGAGCAAAGAAATCTTGTTTTCTTCTTCAGAGAGAGAGAGAGAGAGAGAGAGAGATGTGCATTATTATTTATAATTGTCTGAATATAACAACCAAAATAAGACCAGTTCGCACAACAAGCAGCAGATAAGTTCCTGAGCGGGTGAACTTGGGGCACATAACAGCATGACGCATCTGTGCTCCAGTGACAAGAAACAGAGCAATTGCCAAAAAAACCCCAACTTAAATAATGTAAAAAATGTGTGGTTGTAAATGACCGGTTACAGATGATCATATTGACAGACTATATCCGTCTTGACCTTTCTGGTACTAAATATTCAGAATTACCTTAATCCTCTCGCATTCACATCGTAATGTAACGGGAATTTCCCAATATCCCCCTATGTTTTCACAGCGTAACTGGCTGTGACCTTCAATCTGGTAGTTTTCCATCACGTGCAGACCCCGTGAAAGTATAGAATGAACCCAAAAGTTGGTAGCTACTAGCATCCTTGGGACAGACCAATGAAACTGCTTCTAGTATTATGAGATAGTAATAGCGAGTAATTCACGTCCATTCACAGACAAAGAGCCAAAACTGCTTGCATGTCAGTGTAGCAGTTGTAAATGAAAGCGTGGGACTGAATTTGTCGTCTCCTCTAGTGCTACTGTGTGATTGTAAGGATTTCTCTGCATTTCTGAAGATAAGTAGGATAACATTATTGTAGAAATTGAAAAATATGATGACCTTGAAGAGTTAGAAGAAGACTCAGATGTGGATATAGGTGGTGTAGTTGTCAACACTTCAAATAAAATGGCGCCCTCGGTACGGCATGCAACATGGCATGCATTTCGATAACCAACATGCATTTCCAAACACTGCGGCCCCTCTCGATTATTTCTTTTTGTTTTACCCCACCCACTCTTAAAAACAGCAGCAGACAAAACAAACAGATGCGCAACACACAAGCAAGTAAACAAAGGCCCATACTTGACCCACTTTGGAGGGTTACAGCAGATGAAATGCCTAGGCCTACATGTTGATTGTGACAGGCATCAAGTGAGTCTGCCTTTGGCCTACATGACTGTGCTCTTATTGCAAGAATTAATGTTTTTGCGACTACCATGACACAGTAGTGGAGGGTAGGGGGTAGGGTTTGCACACCTATATGATGGGGTGACACCAATGACACGACGACAATGGTGGTACACACTTATCACTGTATGGCTCTGGTTGAGTGTGTGTGTGTATTTTATAAAGTGTATTACACAGTGTGTGAAAGTGTATACAATGTACAGTTGTGGTTTGAACTACATCCAAATAGGTTTTATTGGTGACGGTTGACAATTTTCTGTGTCGCTCACTGGATTAGCAGTATGAACTGAAGCGACGGACAGAGAACAGACTAGGTCAGGTAGACTTCAGCTTTCATTTTCACCCTAGTAACATGAATAAACTGCATGTCGGTGTGCTGTTTTACAATGTTAACCATAATATGTGACACATTTGGTGACATTTAGTTGACAATGACATGACCCTTCACTCTTGAGACACACTTCACACTCGAGAACAAAGCCTCATGACCACACATGCAAAATTTCATGGCTGTAGACATTTATTTCTAGCAATGGTGAAGCATAAACCACACTAACCCATTTTGGGCTACATTTGCTAAAAGAATACGAAATCTAGCAGAAGCTTGGTCTCAAACAATCCGACTATAAGAGCATATACATACCAAATTTGAACATTTTAAGTTCAACGATGTGAAAGATGGCCACAAGAAGAAATATACATTTTCAAGGTCAAGGTCAGCATGGTTATTATTTTTGTGTGGGACCTTTTGCGTACCATGATGCACCATCACAGTAAATTTGAAGTGATTCCATGCAACAGTTCTTGAGATACAGTTTTGGGGTTCAAACCCCGTGATTCGCTCGCATGCGCGTACAGACAAATTCATGATCATAATGTTATAGCCCTTTTATCAAAAACGTGAAAAAATACGCATCAAAATATGTGCAAAAGTTCGCGAGATATAAACGATTATCCCGGTAAGTGTTTCGGGGTTTGAACTCCTTAATCCATCCACATGACCTTGACCTTAAAATAAAACTAAAGCAATCAGTTGATAGCTCGATATCCTCTATAACTTGTACACTAAAATGATTGAAATAGAGTGAAATTTTTTATTTAAGACATTGCTGCCGGACAGACACACGCACAAAAACAAAACTTCCCGAAGCTTCGCTCGGGAACTAATTGGTGTTAATACATATAATTATAGTCTTTACATCTTGTGTGAAATGAAAAGAAAATCAAGATTTTGAGACTGAAACTGAAAGCAAAATATGTTTTAAAATTGTTAATGAGACATTCTACACCCTTTTCAATCACACAGATGTTTGAAAAAAAAGCATACATTTGCATGATGTAGAAACAGAATCATAGTCAAATCACTCAATGGTACAATGAGATCAGTAAACAATAATGAATTACAGTTGAACTTCCCTTTTGAGACCCTGAAAAATCAGTTTTAAAAAAAAGGCCTCAAAAGAGAAGTGTCTTAACCCCCTGACTGCCAGAGAAAATGGCAACAACATCTTAATAGGCCCCTGCAACTAGGGTTATTAACGCCCTTGACAGTGAGAGTGATTCCCTTGCTGGTCAGTACTGACACGGGCATTCACTCTTGTGAAAGGCAGCCATTTAGTGGCATCAAATAGGGTTATTGGCGAGAGTTATCCCCCTGTTTGGTCAGTACTGAACCATCTTCCCCCACCCACCAAGGGCATTCACTCTTGCAAAAGCTGTTCGTTGCAGACCCCAGGTGGACACGAAAAACATTGGTCAAATATTTTTTGGGTCACATTTTAGGAGGAGATTTAATAGTGAAAGTCTTAACCTTCACCGGATCCCCTGTTCAACTACACAGTCACGATGGGGCGGGTTTTCCACTACCCATACTCATTAAAAAGGAAAGGGACATGCATTTTAACAGTGTTTATCCCTATTCCAGATGATGCGGGTTCTCCAGTATCCATACTCGTCAAAGAGTCACCATGTGTTTATCCTTATCCAGATGCCGCGGGTGTCCCACTACCCATACTCAATGCACTGCAGTGGCATATTTCTGCTCTTTAAAGTATGGGTTGTAGGATACCCGCGCAATCAGTGACAAGCATGTTCAAATGACGCATTATATTACGTCATTTGTATTTTATACACATTAATGAAATTTAAGACACATAAAGCCATTATCGTTTTTGATAAACTCATGAAATTTCATGATTGCTTAAATACTTTTTGAGATATAACAGTTTTTATGTGTCTCTGGGTACTAGAATACCCAGGAAGCATGGTCTTCAAACAGAAGAAATTTGTTGCTCGGCTTGCACATAAAATACAGAATAATTAATAAAAACATTGTCATGAGTCATTGTGGAAAAATAGCAAAACAGATACTTCTATGCAACCCTTGTAAACACTAAACAGGGTTGAAAATTAGACTTCAAACGATGTAAGTAGACTACAATACAGTGTTATAATTCTTACTTCAAGTTCAACATCAAAAACATTAAAAAAAAAAAGAGTACAAGTTAGTCTAAAGACTAAAAAGTAAATATGTATAAAAGTAGAAAAGAAAAAGTATTCACATATTTTGTAAATTGAAAAGGAAAAACAAAGTAGAAGAGAAAAAAAAGTATTCATGTATCATTGGGTAAATTGAAAAGGAAAAAACAAATTAGAAAAGGAAAAAAAGTATCACTTCTGAAGATATGTCGTTGATATAGTAGTGATATAATATTGAAAGAAAAAATGCAGCGCATACTGATGGACTAAGTTCGTTCTGAAAAGCTAATGATCACTTTTGTGTTATGCATTATTTTCACAGTTCGCAAAGCGATGAGCTGTGAAATATAGGATAAATGTAAACAAAGTAAACCCCGTTTACTATTCCTTAAAACATTTAACGCTTGATACGGTTATGACCTTCGCATGCCATCAAAATTGTTTACGGGTTTTGAAAAATGGTGCTTCTCTCAAATCGGCACATAATTTTAACCATTTCCATTTCACACTTTAGGGCCTTTGGAAGAAGACCTCAAAATGCATGTCGTTGCTAACCGTGTATCTGCAAAATTTGACAAAAATAGATTTCCTACTGAAACCCCTTCTAATGACCTCACACAGGTCTTCTATAAATATCTTGTGTCTGTGACCCCAATGGAAATGTTCAAATTTGTCACATGATCTACACGCATTCACTGGAAATCCTAGTCTCGACACGCTAACTGTGTAGCTGCCGGTACAGAGATTGCAGCTGTCGATCTCCCATTGTTTAACAACTGGCGTGAAGCATGTAACTGAATTATCACGAAAACTTTAGGTGTTATGCAACTTTTATTGTGTCACATGTTTACTCATCGGTAAAGAAGAAGAGTCAAGCGCATATCAAATGGGGAATGACATTGTAGCAGATGACATGTTTTTTTATGCTTCTGTAAAATAACTGATTTTGCAGATACACAGTTAGCGTCGGACAGCGACGATGTGCAAGAACAAGGTTTTGTGAACAATTATCACCAGTAGAAGAGGTGCACACAAAGGATTGGGCAATCTCCCTCAGTTGGGCCCATGTCCATCCGACATCCCTTTAGTTATACATCAAAGAAAAATTTAATATATGCTCACCCTCCCTAATAAACCCACAGGGGAAGAGGAGAGTATGAAGGCCAAGGCAGATCTGGAGAAGATCAGTGGAGAAAGAAATGAGGGATGCTGGATGGACATGGCCCCAACTGAGGGGGGTTGCCAACAGTGTTGGCGTGGTGTGGTTGTGGCCACATGCTCCTCGAGCAGTCTACAGGAATAAGCCCAGTAAGTCACCCTCCCTAATCAGCTACAATTTTTTTCTTTTCTTTTTGTTTCTTCTCTCGATTACGGCAATGTATGAAATAAACCAACAAAACATTTTTGAAACATAATAAACGGTAACGAGATAACTTGAACTAAAACTTGATACATTCGCTTCTTCAATCAACCAAAAATGCAGATAGCAAAAACAGAGAAAATACTGATTGACAAGCAAAGAGAAATGTAGGCCTATAACAGTAGTGTAAACATTATAATATACCTGCTAGTAGCTACTCAAGGCAAGTAAGATTATGGGTACATTCACATATGATAAATAGAATGGCACATTATTATGGGTACATTCACATATGATAAACAGAATGGCACAATACGCATACTACTGTGGATTAATCAGCCAAAAGCGACACATATACAGATAGCCAAGTGATAAGTACATAATGTCACATAAAATGATTCATCAAAATTCACTATACATTCATTTGAATTTTTTTCTTATATCATAATTTATGTATTTTCTACTGAGTGAAGTAATTTTTTCTATGACTGTAAGCTTCAGCAATATATTTAGCGATAGATTGTACAGTTTTCTACGAAACATGTTGCAACAATCCTTCCCATAAAACTATCTTTTCCTTTTTAAATACATTTTGCTTCTAATAAAAAGATCTATCCAGAACTGAGATGTTAAAAAAATAAATTGGTCTGAAACAAAACGGAAAAATTCCATGGTTCTTGCACTGCATGGAAGATATAAGATCAAATAATAGAAATTAATGTAAGTGGCCTGGAAAGAATTTAAAAGCAAATAATGCTGTCTTTTCCAATCACAGCTTGTAACACAATCATTACAAATACATATTTTGGATATATATAATAAAAAATGATGAGGGTTTTATTAAGTAATGAATTATTTTGAAAGTCATCTAAAGACAGAACAACAAATTGCACGAAATAAGAGATCGGTGATGCATAAAGACATGAAAATTAAGTAGAATGCCAATACTATTAAGGTAAGTGCTAAAAAAGTTAAAAGAAAATGTCAAACTTGTATGTAAAAAAATAAATCCAGTAAGACAAATCGCACTTTCAATAATAGATCATAATTCATTAATTGGAAAGAAAATAGTCTGCATTGTCCCCCCATAACATCGTCATCGCAACAGCTCCCCCCCCAAAAAAGGACAATTAAAAAAACCAACAACTTTTTTTTGTACCTTAAAATATCAGATATGCTATACTCTGCTCCTCATCACCATCAACCGTGTACGGACAAACACCACCATACCAAAAAAAAGAAGAAGTAGATTTGCACATAATTAAAAAACATTTGGAAACATTTTTCTTCATAAAGCAATTGTATGATATGAGACTAAAACTACCTAAAGACCTGGGCCTGTATTCACATTGAGATAGTATGAGCCTTATCTTAGAAAGTCCTTCTAAAGTCATCTCAGATCCTACTACTTTGGAAGGACTTCTAAGATATGATGATAAGTCTCATACTATCTCGTATCTCAATGTGAATACAGGCCCTGGTTACAAAAATCTAAAGAGGAAAGACATCAACCTATCAAAACGCCACCTCCTAAAAAAGAAAAAGAAAACACTTTGCTGAAGGAAAGAATCTTAAAAAACACACACAAAAGCAATTTAATATAGATCACATGGCAATATAATTCCTGCTCAAGCCACTATCAAAGCTAAGCAGATTTATAAAGGAACGATACCAACCACTCTAACACACCAACTAAGCAACATTGTATAGTTATTTGGATGCATGCACATCTCTTGAAAACAAGAAAACCTCTCTTACACACAAAAAGCATAATGGTATCTTTTGGATGTACGCACATAAAACTATCTCACAAACCAACAAACCTATAATACACACAAAGATTTCATTTCTGACCGATCGCTTTCAGTGTAAACACTGCATTGTACAATGCATGCTTTGATTTCAGCATATAAACTGACTGACTGATCTATGATCGTCTAAATCAGTACAGTAAAAGTATTGAGTACTTCCATATACTGATGTCCGATCAACTCTTAGCTGATTTGTAAATATATTTTTTCACCACAGTGATGCTTGAAATCTTCTACTATACAGTGCTTGAACATTCCCAGCACTCCCTTCAGCTTCTAATTGTATGCACCAATAAAGCAGTCCCATTTAATGGGTGCAAAGGCAAATCCCCCCCCAAAAAAAAAATTGCCATATAATATGAAAATGATGGTAAACAAGAGGGAACAAATTCGAAGTTCATGACAGCTTTAGCTTCTCTCAAGGAAATTTTTGGCAGGAAGGAATCATTTATAGACAAGGAAAACATGGTGTTGTCTACAGAGGAACATTGACATCACACAAAACAAGATTATGAAAGATGGACCCGATGAGCATTTTTCTGTCGTAGATGGTTGCAGAAGTGGACCCCGAAATGAGCTCGCCATGATCATAGAACAGCTCCTGGGCTGATGTAATGTTCCCATCCTTCACTTTCAAATGCAGCACCTGCACCCAAAACAATAATCATAGTTCTTGCATCTCCGATTTTTAACTGAAAATAATGTGCAACAGTAATAAAAACATTCAAGTGAAATCAACTGTGAATCATTAATGTAATAACAATGGTTTCCCTGCACTGACCTGTACTGATAGAACGTGCAGTTTATGTTTTTATTCAGGATGTTTAAATTTTTACTGTTCCATCTTCTGGGCAATACAGTGGCGCTGCTCTCATGCCGCTTATCCTAATCTACTGATGACAGATCTGTTTACCCCTATTTTGCAAAGTGGTATATACTTGTAATTTCTGAAACAAAAAAACGTAATTTTGAAAAAAAACACTGTAATCCAACGCGTGACCAATGAACGTCGATATCGTACTGACCTGAGTGTGCAATACTAATGTCCGTTGAGCAGTAGACACAGAACACATGCTCGTCACCTAGTGCTGAAGACATATTCCTGGAATTTTTAGGTCACTTTCCGGGAAATTCTGTGCCATTTAAGTGACTTTTGATGTCTTTTCTTTTTCTTTTTTCGACCAGAAGATACAGAAGCTTTGGAATGCACTCGCTTGGACACCATTTTGAAATAGAAACGGAAATGGCGCGAAATGACTTTTCACCGCATCGTTTCAAAAGCTTCGCTTACCGACGCAACTGTAATTTAAAAAATATATATTTAGGATTTTATTTTCCCGTATTTTTTTCTCCGTAGCCGTAATTACCGTAATTTGACTTCCCCCCGTAAAACTTACGGCAAAATCGTAAAGGTAAACAGGTCTGTGATGACAATAATGTCTTGGTCACGGAGCTAGCGTGAGTGAGGTCCTCCTGAGTGTGCCACCATTATTCAGGACAACTGCTTCAGATAAACTTATTAGACCAGTAAACACTTATTTGGTAAAAGTTTTCCATTTGTTTGTATTTTTCAATTGTTAAGGGTAGTTTATACAAAGCGGACACACACACACATCATATTAAAATCAAAACCATTCCACTAACTTCAGTCAAAAGAGAGTGGTCTGCGATGACCTTTTGAAACCAGCTTTCATTAATAACCCTTTTAATGCCAGCCATTTTTCAGCTAAAACTTTCCATTAAACTTACCTGGGTAGAGAAATTATTCTGTCTGCAATAGTGGGGATTCCTCTGTGACATGCATAAAATAGGGCCTATCCTTACCTCCCAAAATTAATAACATAAAGTCAGTGGATACCAGACCCTCATTTGATGCCTTTCAGTGACATGGGTGTTAAATCATTGTGGTGCCAAGAGGCGACAGTGGCGATGAAAGGGTTAAAAAGAAAAATTCTGTAAGGCACTTGAGGGATCTTTGTTCTCCCTAGACTGGAGACACAATGAAAAGCTGACCTGTGAAGGGGACAAGTGACCTGTTACAAACTGACCTAAGAAGAATGTTTTAAACTGACCTGTGAAGGATGTTACAAACTGACCTAAGAAGAGTGCTACAAACTGACCTGTGAAGGGGACAAGTGGCCATCGGGTGTTACAAACTGACCTGTGAATGGGACAAATGACCTGTTACAAACTGACCTAAGAAGAGTGCTACAAACTGACCTGTGAAGGATGTTACAAACTGACCTGTGAAGGGGACAAGTGGCCATCGGGTGCTACAAACTGACCTGTGAAGGGGACAAGTGGCCATCGCATCGGGTGTTACAAACTGACCTGTGAAGGGGACAAGTGGCCATCGGTGTTACAAACTGACCTGTGAATGAGACAAATGACCTGTTACAAACTGACCTAAGAAGAGTGCTACAAACTGACCTGTGAAGGGTGTTACAAACTGACCTGTGAAGGGGACAAGTGGCCATCGGGTGCTACAAACTGACCTGTGAAGGGGACAAGTGGCCATCGCATCGGGTGTTACAAACTGACCTGTGAAGGGGACAAGTGGCCATCGGGTGTTACAAACTGACCTGTGAAGGGGACAAGTGGCCATCGGGTGTTACAAACTGACCTGTGAAGGGGACAAGTGGCCATCGGGTGCTACAAACTGACCTGTGAAGGGGACAAGTGGCCATCGCATCGGGTGTTACAAACTGACCTGTGAAGGGGACAAGTGGCCATCGGGTGTTACAAACTGACCTGTGAAGGGTGTTACAAATTGACCTGTGAAGGGGACAAGTGACCATCGGGTGTTACAAACTGACCTGTGAAGGGGACAAGTGGCCATCGCATCGGTTGTTACAAACTGACCTGTGAAGGGGACAAGTGGCCATCGGGTGTTACAAACTGACCTGTGAAGGGGACAAGTGACCATCGTGTGTTACAAACTGACCTGTGAAGGGGACAAGTGGCCATCGGGTGTTACAAACTGACATGTGAAGGGTGTTACAAATTGACCTGTGAAGGGGACAAGTGACCATCGGGTGTTACAAACTGACCTGTGAAGGGGACAAGTGGCCATCGGGTGTTACAAACTGACATGTGAAGGGTGTTACAAATTGACCTGTGAAGGGGACAAGTGACCACCGGGTGTTACAAACTGACCTGTGAAGGGGACAAGTGACCACCGGGTGTTACAAACTGACCTGTGAAGGGTGTTAAAAACTGACCTGTGAAGGGTGTTACAAACTGACTTTTGCAAGATGTTACAAACTGACATGTGAAGGGTGTTACAAACTGACCTGTGATGGGGACAAGTGGCTTTGGTGTTACAAACTAACATGTAAAGGGTGTTACAAACTGACCTTTGAAAGATGTTACAAACTGACATTTGAAAGATGTTACAAACTGACATTTGAAAGATGTTACAAACTGACCTGTGAAGGGGACAAGTGGACATCGGGTGTTACAAACTGACCTGTGAAGGGGACAAGTGACCACCAGGTGTTACAAACTGACCTGTGAAGGGGACAAGTGACCATCGGGTGTTACAAACTGACCTGTGATGGGGACAAGTGACCATCGGGTGTTACAAACTGACCTGTGAAGGGGACAAGTGGACATCGGGTGTTACAAACTGACCTGTGAAGGGGACAAGTGACCACCGGGTGTTACAAACTGACCTGTGAAGGGGACAAGTGACCACCGGGTGTTACAAACTGACCTGTGAAGGGGACAAGTGGCCATCAGGTTTTTCGAAGTGCTGAGCCAGCTGGGAAACTATGGGATGGCAGCCTATGTACAGGTCCCCTGTTTTCTGGTCCACCAGAATGTTGTCTGGGGAGGTGTGCAAAGGGAAGATCTGTTGGCAGACAAAACATGCACACACAAATGTAGAAATAGATTTGCATAGGATAATAGATTATACACATAGCGCTAAGAAAGAACATTATTAACCCTTTTACCGCCAGCCATTTTTCATCCAAAACTTTCTCTCAAACTTACCTAGGTAAAGAAAAGTTGGCATGCAGTACTGTGAATCCCCCAATGACATGTATCAAATAAACCCTTTCCTTATCTCTCAAAATTAACAGCATAAGGATATTGGATAACTGATCCAACTTTCATGCCTTTCAGTAGCATGGGTGTTAAATCAGTGTGGTGCTAAAATGCGACATCAGCAGTGGAAGGGTTAAGAAAATGCCATATTTCATGAAGATAACTTATCAACATCACACCACATATCTTCCTGTTCCTGTTGTGTGTAAAGTTTTTTTTTATAGGAAAAGCAGTTACTTTATCTCTATTCCTCCTTTTGAAACGAATTCTACATGAAATGTATTTTACTTCTTAAATTTTATTCAAACGTTCTTAGCCCTCTGGGCACGATGAGCCCCGATCGGAGCTCCCCGGGACGAGCACGATGGGCCACGATCGTGGCTCAGTCATATTTCGCGCTGAACTTTGGCCAATCGAATAAGCGAATACAGCTAACCAATCAGAAAGCTTGTAGCACTCGTACGACTTCCTGCTGTCTGAGTCTAGCCATTTTTTCGACCGGTTTGCATTTGTTTGTGTGAAAATGAGTGGTGAAAGTAGTGATTGTGAGGATGAGGATGAGTATGTTGCCGATAGCTACTCTGATGCAGACTAGGAAGGTAATTAAGCTTGTATTCATGTTGCAAAGTGAAAGAAAAGGGTTCAACTGCATGGTTTTGTGATGTCTGACACGAGCAGATCATCGTCGGATGGGGTGGGTGGGGTTAGCTACAGCCACAGTGAAAGTGCTTTACTGGATTACTGCTGTCACCATATTCAAAGCAAGTTGTTTTCTTTACTTTCATTGCAAAATTCAAGCTTTCTTCTTTCTAAACGTGTATAGGTTTCCCAGTCAAATGTTTGCATGAGAGATGAAAAGTGAAAATAAGAAGTACCGGTTGACGTTTCTGCAGTCTTCAATATTACGGCTGTCTTTTAGCTTTTACGTCGTGCCCAGAGGGTTAATTATAATATGGTTTGATGTGAATACCCAATTCAAAGACTGTAATAATAAGAAACCACAGAGAGTTTACATCAATACATGTGCCGTATTTTTCGGACTATAAAGCGATACTTTTCCCCCCAGGCTGAGATCCCTGCGCATCATAATGACTAATATAGCAACATGGGTGCAACTCCCCAAAATAAAAAAAACCCTGAAAGGCAGGGGTCCAGGGACCCATGGCCCCGGCAGGGTACAGGGGCAGAGCCCCGTCGGACGATTCAGGGGGGCAACTTAAGAGAGATAGATAATGAGACAGACAACAGTTAAAATGATAGACAGAGACAGTTTGAGTGTGATAAGCCTTGTAAAATTATTACATTGCCTTTGCAAACTTCCAAGATAGAACAACCAATTTGAAAACGCCCCAATGGCCCAAATCGTTTGTGGTCAATTTTTTTTTTTCGTGGGGGGGGGGGGGGGGGGGGAATTAAAAAACCACATAAGTTCAGTTTCTGGTCAAATCAAAACTACTGAAATCAGTGTAAAACTGAAAGAGTAGCAGCCATATAGTAAGAAAGTGTAGTAACAAAATCTGAATTTTGTGTAAAATTTAGGGGGTGCAACTTATAATAAGGTGCGCCTTATAGTCCGAAAAATACAGCACTTCATATTCATGAAACTCATGATGAGAAATACTGCACCTGTTGCAATGTGATAGAGTTGCCTTGGTGTCTTCTGTACACTCTGATCTCACGCCCCAAACACGCTGCCACGTATATGTACCTGTGAAGAGGAGACAAAGTTAGCATAGCTGCCAAGCTTGGAGAAATAAAATTCCTGACAAAAAGTATGGGGATTCGGGGGCCTTCAGCGGCCCCCGGTAGGATCCAGGAGCAACGCCCATGGTGGGGCAACGTCCCTGAAGTTGAAGGTTTTCTATGAATTGAAGCTGCAAATATTGACTTCGTTTTTTAATTTTTTTTAACTACACTTTGATAGATAAAGGTAACAAATTTGAATCAATATCTTTTATATAAAAAAAGTCTATGAAAAATCCTACTTTTAAAGTTCAACTGGCTGCATGTTCAACTTAAAATTAAGAAAATGCATTAAAAAAATCCTTCCTTGGGAATGTCAAAATCAGGAAAATCAGATAGTTTTCTGGATTTTCCTGATAGACATTAGAAATCTGGACATTCCTGATAAATTCCTGATAGTTGGCAGCTATGAGTTAGTCATTATTTTTGGCGCATGGCAATAAATGTGCACAAAACTTCAGAAAATATTCTATCTTTACTCAAAGTGATTTTAAATTTTGCTCAGACGAGCTAAAAGAAAAGAATGTGCACATATTTATAAAATTAACATCTTCAATATAAAGTCATTTAAAATATAATTTTGATTTCAAATTTTGCACAGATGAGTTTTAAACAAAATGTATGCATAGATGCACTGGTAGAGTTAATAAGTATCTTCAATAAAGTTATTTAATATTATAATAATAAATATAAAGAACAACACATAAAATACAATGTTCAGGTCATGTGATAAACCCTGTAACCGTAACATTACATGAGCCAGTACAGTCAAACCTCTATTATAAGACCCTCCATTAAAAGACCTCCTCTCAATTAAGACCGATTTTTGGGGAACAGATGCTGAACTCATCCTATAAAAACAACCTTCGTTATAAGACCCCCTCCAATTTAAGACCAATTTTTCTGACCCCCTCCAATTTAAGACCAATTTTTCTAACATATTGGAAGTCTTAAGAGGTTTGACTGTATATAGAACATAATGTAACCTGAAGCCAACTGGTATAGAAATACACAGTCACTTGCTCATCAACACATCTATAAAAAATAAAATTGCAATTTAGATTTTGATTTTTAAAAAATTCTAAATTACAATGATATAGAAACAAGTCCAAATGAAAAAGTCAGCAAATGTAAAGCGCCAAAATCTTTGAAAACTGAAAATGAATTGAAATGCAGGCTGAAAGAAAATAAATATAACATTATATGAAACAAAATCAATAGCAATGTACACTAAATGTAAATACAAAGGCAAACAACCCCCAAACAAGAATGTCATGCTCATACAGAAACCACAATACAAGCAAAGAAACACACACTATAACATGAACATGTTAACTATTTCTATACTAACCTGCGCTCTCGTCGCAGGGCATGCGCACAACGCCTCCTTACTACGGTAACGGGATATCGCATGTGAACTTTAAAAATTCATAGGTTAACAGTCATGCATGCTTCAAAGTGGCTCAGATGGCTACTACTACATTTCATTCATGCCTCGACACTGACTGCCTGGTTATTTCGGGACCTTAGTGTGGGAACATTACTGGGGACAATGCCCAGAGGCAGTGCCACACCAGTAAAGTCCCGATTTTAAAAAATACAGATATGTGTAGCAGTAACCATGCCTCGGTAAAACCTCATCAGCTATGGTACCGCTACAGTAAGTGATTATATAAACCTTAGTATGTAAATGAGGGGGGGTAGCCTTATATTTTTGCTCTATGAGTATGCTAGCCTTGACAAAGCATGCATTTATTTTAAAATATCACAAATCAAAACTAAAAAGTGGATGCTTTGAAACTATTGCAGGTGTTAGTCCTGTATATTGTGTACATATTGCCAAAATTTCACGTTTGTATCTGTTATCATTATTTAGAAAATATTTTTTTGGTAGCCTATGTAAATCGGCCAGTACAGAACATTTGCAAGGGGAAGCAACTGGCCAGCATAGAGTGAGTTAATCAAGGATCCAAAGTAGAAAAATTAAAGGCTGACTGGGATACATTCTTTCAAATTACCGGTATTACAACCAACAGCCTTACCTTGCAAGTTGCATCGTCATGTGATCCAATATCAGTTTTTTGTTTACAATGTCGCATATAAAGTGAATGCTACTTCAGTAGAATGAATGACACTTAACAACAATGAAAACAATATAAAAAAAAGATAATTAACAGTTACATTGCTTTGTGCATATCAACAACAGAAATACACAATAACGAGTGAACACAGGAGCAATCCAACAATATCCAAGTGACATTTAAATCAGGAAGTGAGAAAAGGATACAAAAGCAACAATTGTGAACATAGTGGCAAAATATAACCAAACAAAACAAAACAGAAAAAAACCCAAACAGAACAAGCTCCACTGGACTCCGCTGAAGTGACTCTGCAGCAGTGTACTGTCTCCTCTGGTGGTTGCCCCTTGACGACCAAACATAGAACTGCTTCATGTGGACTGCTGGTTTGAGGATCTGCGGCAGTGACAAACAGGGGCGAGGCTGCGAGTTGGGATTCAGAATGAGAGGCGAAGGAGTGACACCAATTGTGCGGCCAAAAAGTATGGAACAGAAAGAAAAGATGAAAAGAAGCTGCTGAAAACAGGAGTGAACCCACTGACATAAATCTAAACAAGAATCTGAGTAAAAGATAAAAATTAAAAAAAGCAACGATACTGAAATAAACGAAGGAGGAAAAAAATACTGCCAAACGAAAGCCTGCTGAAACATGCAACTAAAACAAAACACCAACCACCGAAGGCAACAGCATTGAACAAAAAAACCCAAGGCAGATTGTAAGGACAAGACTAGGACTGCTGTTGAAAGCATCACCACCCTTCACATTCAAGGTGACCGTGCTGCCGGACAAACAGGACCAAGGCAGGCAGGAGCAGGACTCACTGCTGATCGCCCACAAAGGAGGAGGCCAGGCTGCAGGCCCCCATCAGGCCGATGGAAGCTGTCTGGCACAGGCTGTGCTCACAGAACAGCACGCTGGCCCAGGGCATCAGGCCTACCATCTCCACCACCATGCGCCCCCAGCTGGAGTCGCTGAACATGTTGCTCAGGTAAAAACTGCTGTTGCTCACCGCCACCACATCGCTCACCCTGCAACAGCACCCCCCCCACCCCAAATGTTGTTGACAGGTTTGGGTTATTATAACCCTACAACACCTCCCAAATGTTGACAGGTTTGGGATTTTTTGTTTTACCCAGCCAAGGTTGGTGTTAGTCCGCTGTATGGTACCGCCTGCTCTGATGCAACGCAGGGATGAGGTTTTCTGTTGTTGACAAACATTTCCATCTTTTTGGAAGCCCCTTATTTTGATAATTAAATAAAGTGTGTGTGACATGCACGCATACTGATTAAACTGAATGAATTCTTTTTGTATTGGTCGCATTTGACAGATGAAAATCTGTTTCATTATCACAACTGAAATCTTTTTTTTTAGCAGAACAAAACATCCATTCTCTGGTGAATGCACAGGAAGGGATTTTCAAGTAAAAAAAGCTCTTGCATTTTAATGAGTCACATTTATCAAAATGAGTTTGACAATTCAAAAAGTCAGTTTTCCGAGTAAGTGACATCAACTGTGAACCCATAAAAAATTATAATTTTTGTACTAAAAATATACAAAGAATAGATATCAAAGAAACGATCATTCAACATACAGAAACAATCTTGAAAATTACTATGCAGTCAAATTATATGTATCTGACATAAAGTACCATCAATATGCGTGCATGTGCATGTCTCAGCTGCAAATACCTTGGTGCAGACATAACAAAGCAGACAATGAATCTATGCATACAAAAATCAGTAATGCCACAAACCAACAATCCATCTATAACTAGCCTGTCCTGCATATAGGTCCAAGACGGATGCCGACCGCTCCCTCTTACCTCCCATCTGTGGACATGGCTATGCCATTGGGCGACGCAATGCCGCCATCGGCCAAGGTGTAGTTTTTGCCGTCAAAATATACCACCTCTGTCCAGGGCAGCGTGAACAAGATTTCCAGCTTCTGCATGACAGGGCTGTGCGAGTGCTGATAGTTGGTGAAATAAAAACTGTTCTCGCTGGTGGGCTGCACACTGTTCATTCTGAAATGGGGCACACCTTATGGAGTGACATACTGATTTCGACAGTTATATGGAGTCTAATTTTGTGTGAAGTTACTACGTCCCCGCAACTGGCCACTTTACTCAAACAGAGCTTAAATTATATCTGCTTAAATTACATTTTGGTGATTTTATCCCTTATCCCAAGTTGGTCATTTTATCACTGCCTTAAAAAAGACAATTAAATGTAGAAAAGTTTGAGCACATTTGTGACCCAAAGGGATATTACGTGTCAAAATGACCATTCTGAGAAAATTATACATTTGAAAACATCAGACAATTCTCTTTCTAATGATACAAGAACCATTCTTGTATCTTTTTCTGTTCCAGAGTTATGAGCATTTAAAGTTAGTATGGTGAGCGTCGGCCATTTTGAGAAAACAGTCTAAAGTCTTGCCTAGCTGAAGAAAATGCATTGACCTACTCGTTTTAAAGCACTTATAATACCATTTAGAGACCATATTACGCATTGTCCTTTATAAGTATGAAAGATAAGATGCTAAGAGAACATGAAAATACCTATAACTCAAAATTGACCCCCAAAATGAGATTTTTGACTTTCCAAGCCTGTTGTGAGAAACGAGTCCAGCGACTTAATGTCCCTTTCGAGGTGCTGGGTCACATTTTATCTTTTTTGTCAGTTAAAAAAAAATCTGGTTAAATTCAATTTATACATTGTAAGTGATATTTACTGCCTCTGCTCTCTGCCTTTTTTAATATATTTTTTAAAACCCAGCAATTTGTGTCGAATTGGCATCTGGTTGGTGAAGGCCAAGTTCTTTCATACACCTGTTTGAAAGCGAACAATTCCCTTTTTTTAAAACATTGCACAGTTTTTTTCCCCTCATTTCTCATACATTCATTAAGTCATAATGCATTAATAGTGAAGACAAAGTATGAGAGTGAATAAATAATGCGATGCCTTAAGAGTCAAAAATGGGAACTTCTTGCAAAAACCAATAACCTGTATTAAAAACAGACTGAAGAAATATAAATGGCATAATCATCCCCAGTTTACATTATTATTAGTCTTTTTTAATACAAGTTATTAGTTTTCACTAGAAGTTCAATAATAAGACAATGGACTATCTGGAGATAGTCTGTTTTGACTCTATCATTATGGTTGACAAGCTACAGTGTGATAAAGACGTCAAAGAATGGTTACGAATATAAAGAAACACATTTTGAATAAATGAATGTACACAAAAAACAACCTAGTTATTACATAAGGTTTTATGCTTGCTTGCTGCACTTAAAGACTTGTTCTTTTAAAATAGGAGAGGTTAAAACAAACAAAAAACAACCTAGTTATTACATAAGGTTTTATGCTTGCTTGCTGCACTTAAAGACTTGTTCTTTTAAAATAGGAGAGGTTAAAACAAACAAAAAACAACCTAGTTATTACATAAGGTTTTATGCTTGCTTGCTGCACTTAAAGACTTGTTCTTTTAAAATAGGAGAGGTTAAAACAAACAAAAAACAACCTAGTTATTACATAAGGTTTTATGCTTGCTTGCTGCACTTAAAGACTTGTTCTTTTAAAATAGGAGAGGTTAAAACAAACAAAAATCAACCTAGTTATTACATAAGGTTTTATGCTTGCTTGCTGCACTTAAAGACTTGTTCTTTTAAAATAGGAGAGGTTAAAACAAACAAAAAACAACCTAGTTATTACATAAGGTTTTATGCTTGCTTGCTGCACTTAAAGACTTGTTCTTTTAAAATAGGAGAGGTTAAAACAAACAAAAAACAACCTAGTTATTACATAAGGTTTTATGCTTGCTTGCTGCACTTAAAGACTTGTTCTTTTAAAATAGGAGAGGTTAAAACAAACAAAAAACAACCTAGTTATTACATAAGGTTTTATGCTTGCTTGCTGCACTTAAAGACTTGTTCTTTTAAAATAGGAGAGGTTAAAACAAACAAAAAACAACATAGTTATTACATAAGGTTTTATGCTTGCTTGCTGCACTTAAAGACTTGTTCTTTTAAAATAGGAGAGGTTAAAACAAACAAAAATCAACCTAGTTATTACATAAGGTTTTATGCTTGCTTGCTGCACTTAAAGACTTGTTCTTTTAAAATAGGAGAGGTTAAAACAAACAAAAAACAACCTAGTTATTACATAAGGTTTTATGCTTGCTTGCTGCACTTAAAGACTTGTTCTTTTAAAATAGGAGAGGTTAAAACAAACAAAAAACAACATAGTTATTACATAAGGTTTTATGCTTGCTTGCTGCACTTAAAGACTTGTTCTTTTAAAATAGGAGAGGTTAAAACAAACAAAAAACAACCTAGTTATTACATAAGGTTTTATGCTTGCTTGCTGCACTTAAAGACTTGTTCTTTTAAAATAGGAGAGGTTAAAACAAACAAAAAACAACATAGTTATTACATAAGGTTTTATGCTTGCTTGCTGCACTTAAAGACTTGTTCTTTTAAAATAGGAGAGGTTAAAACAAACAAAAATCAACCTAGTTATTACATAAGGTTTTATGCTTGCTTGCTGCACTTAAAGACTTGTTCTTTTAAAATAGGAGAGGTTAAAACAAACAAAAAACAACCTAGTTATTACATAAGGTTTTATGCTTGCTTGCTGCACTTAAAGACTTGTTCTTTTAAAATAGGAGAGGTTAAAACAAACAAAAATCAACCTAGTTATTACATAAGGTTTTATGCTTGCTTGCTGCACTTAAAGACTTGTTCTTTTAAAATAGGAGAGGTTAAAACAAACAAAAAACAACCTAGTTATTACATAAGGTTTTATGCTTGCTTGCTGCACTTAAAGACTTGTTCTTTTAAAATAGGAGAGGTTAAAACAAACAAAAATCAACCTAGTTATTACATAAGGTTTTATGCTTGCTTGCTGCACTTAAAGACTTGTTCTTTTAAAATAGGAGAGGTTAAAACAAACAAAAAACAACATAGTTATTACATAAGGTTTTATGCTTGCTTGCTGCACTTAAAGACTTGTTCTTTTAAAATAGGAGAGGTTAAAACAAACAAAAAACAACATAGTTATTACATAAGGTTTTATGCTTGCTTGCTGCACTTAAAGACTTGTTCTTTTAAAATAGGAGAGGTTAAAACAAACAAAAAACAACCTAGTTATTACATAAGGTTTTATGCTTGCTTGCTGCACTTAAAGACTTGTTCTTTTAAAATAGGAGAGGTTAAAACAAACAAAAAACAACCTAGTTATTACATAAGGTTTTATGCTTGCTTGCTGCACTTAAAGACTTGTTCTTTTAAAATAGGAGAGGTTAAAACAAACAAAAAACAACATAGTTATTACATAAGGTTTTATGCTTGCTTGCTGCACTTAAAGACTTGTTCTTTTAAAATAGGAGAGGTTAAAACAAACAAAAAACAACCTAGTTATTACATAAGGTTTTATGCTTGCTTGCTGCACTTAAAGACTTGTTCTTTTAAAATAGGAGAGGTTAAAACAAACAAAAAACAACCTAGTTATTACATAAGGTTTTATGCTTGCTTGCTGCACTTAAAGACTTGTTCTTTTAAAATAGGAGAGGTTAAAACAAACAAAAAACAACCTAGTTATTACATAAGGTTTTATGCTTGCTTGCTGCACTTAAAGACTTGTTCTTTTAAAATAGGAGAGGTTAAAACAAACAAAAAACAACCTAGTTATTACATAAGGTTTTATGCTTGCTTGCTGCACTTAAAGACTTGTTCTTTTAAAATAGGAGAGGTTAAAACAAACAAAAAACAACCTAGTTATTACATAAGGTTTTATGCTTGCTTGCTGCACTTAAAGACTTGTTCTTTTAAAATAGGAGAGGTTAAAACAAACAAAAAACAACCTAGTTATTACATAAGGTTTTATGCTTGCTTGCTGCACTTAAAGACTTGTTCTTTTAAAATAGGAGAGGTTAAAACAAACAAAAAACAACATAGTTATTACATAAGGTTTTATGCTTGCTTGCTGCACTTAAAGACTTGTTCTTTTAAAATAGGAGAGGTTAAAACAAACAAAAAACAACCTAGTTATTACATAAGGTTTTATGCTTGCTTGCTGCACTTAAAGACTTGTTCTTTTAAAATAGGAGAGGTTAAAACAAACAAAAAACAACCTAGTTATTACATAAGGTTTTATGCTTGCTTGCTGCACTTAAAGACTTGTTCTTTTAAAATAGGAGAGGTTAAAACAAACAAAAAACAACCTAGTTATTACATAAGGTTTTATGCTTGCTTGCTGCACTTAAAGACTTGTTCTTTTAAAATAGGAGAGGTTAAAACAAACAAAAAACAACAACAAATAAAAGAAACTAAAACAATAACAAAAATTTACTTTGTGACTTTGTCTAAATACGACCTCGACTCAAAAACGTAAATAGATATATCTAGCATGACATGGTAATGCTTCACAAAATGTAATCAAAATCAGTTCACAACTTAAACTGCAATGCTGATAAATAAAAGAGAAACGTTGTTGTTGTCGTAACTGGTTAAAAGACTCCAGGGATCATCCCAACAGCCGAAGCACTTGAACACTATGGTACAAGTGCATCAGCTAGGGATGAGAACATTATGTGTGTGAGCGTTTTTGATTACCCCACCATGTGGGCAGCCACACTCCGACTTCCGAGGATTTTGGAGACTGATAATGTTATGCTAGGAACTTGTCATGGCTAAAGACAATCCCTGCATAACTATAATAATAATAATGAAGCATTTATATAGTGCACTCCTCCACCCAATGTGACTCTTTATGCGCTTAACAAAATATGAAAAACAAGAAGCTCAACAAAGACATATAATCGCTCACAAACATGCAAATAGGCATAGACACACCCTCTCCCCCCCCCCCCCCACACACACCGGCACACACACACACACATTATTATCATCACCACCACTCACCCCACCTAACTATGCAGAGCATAACATTTTGATGTAGCCTTGGTGTTCTAGCCTATGTCAATTGGTTTGACACAGACTTAAGCCAAGGCGTAAAAAAAGGGATAAATGAAACAAAAATCTTGAACTTAACAATCCATAGTCAATCCAAAATGTAATGGATTGTCGACTGGTGTATTCTAACCATCCACCCAAATTTCCTTGTATTTGAAAAAAGAAAGAAAGAAAGAACAAAAAAAGAAAGAACAAAAATCACCGGTTGAGGTTCCAGATCGGATATTTGGAGAAAAGAAATAAAACCTAACCCTGTGGATTCCCAACATCGATGCCGCGTCAGACAGGAACAGCTAACTTAAACAAAAAATCTACTGAGTCGACTCTTGACTAGAACAGTTTCCCCCTCTGAATGCAAGTGAATTTGTTCTGAATGCGTATGAATGTCAAAATATGTGCACGTTTCTTCTTCTTCTTCGATCACTCAGACAGTTTCCTGTCAATTATGAGCGCAGATGCGTTATGCTGCCGTTATGCACCTAACTAAGAAATAATTAGGCCCAGCAAGTCTGACTTCAGCTGGAGGAAATCTTTTTGAAAGTGTTTCGTGAAAAAAGGCAGGAGAATGGACCGGTAAGGCAGAAAGATAGTAGATGACAGTAAGCAAAGGGAAAAGGCAGAGTTAAAAAGAGCGACAGATTAGAGGAAGTTACAAGCACAGAACTTCCAGAAGGTGGGGGAACTACTTTTACGAAAGACCCCCCGGTATCCCCACGGGGGGTATGTGCACGTTTGATTTGAATTCTATTTTTCTTCTCAAAATCTCATTGGTGGGAGTTAACAAAAATACTCACGCTTTCATGGAGTCATCCGAGTAGTACGAGTGATGCTTGAGCTCCAGCGCGTCCGGGTCAAAGACGAACTTTTCGATCCTGTCCATCACCGGCTGCTCCCTGGGATGGTTTACCACAAACACCACGTGTCGACCTGTAAGAGAGACAGCAAACAAGATAACTGAACAAATTTCAACACCAGCCATTGTTCAGCCAAAAATTTCCATTAAATGTACCTGGGTAGAGAAAAAGATTTTGCCTGCAATATTGGGGATTCCTCGGTGACATGCATAAAATAGGGCCTATTCTTACCTCCCAAAATGAAGAACATAAAGTCATTGGATAACAGACCCTCATATGACGCCTTTTAGTGACATGTGTGTTAAATCATTGTGGTGCCAAGAGGCGACAGTGGCGATGAAAGGGTTAACATGCAAGGCAACATGTCTAGTAGAACAAAAAAATGAAGAAAATATAAAAGTAAAGAAAAACCAAATTTTCAGCACACACAGACATACATAAAAATGCATAAGCCCTCATTCTGATTGCAATGTATTCCTATTTTTATAGAACTGGGTGTGCTTTAGATGGTACTTTGTGTGTATAAGTGTCGCTCCAATACAACGCACAGACAGGTGTGCAGACCTGCCTACTTGGAATTTTCCCAATCAGTAGCCCAGCCATACATTTTCAGTAGCATGGCAAAATTTTTCGTAGCATCCACAAATGACGGCAATCAATTTGTTCTCTTCCTGAGCCGAAACGTACTGTTTATGTTTCGCCGATTGAACGTGTTGGCGGTCGTCTCTACTGCCATGATTCACAGCGAAGTCTGCATGGCAGAGGTTGCAGTGAGCATGGTTCGCACCAAGTCGACTTCTGACGATGCAAGGCCACTCCTTCGTGTAAGCTATTTTGAATACTTGTGCGTCAGGCCGATGTTTTTTCTTAGAACAAGATGGTGTGCCAGATGATTTTTGTTTTCTGGTTTGGGTTAGTTTTTTTTCATTTGAAACATCTCCCGAATCACTACTGCTGCTGGAGTCCGCCATTTTTTTCAGAGAAAGTAATAAGAACGCATGCGCAGTCACTGATAAAAACGGAAGTGACTAGGTTATCGCGCGTGACACAGCGTCTACTCTTAGAAACAGACAAAACCGGGAACGGCATAAGCAAAAATAAAATGCGGTAGCATTTTGTTTTCTCCGTAGCAATGTTAAGGCTGCCGTAGCTCCGTAGCCAAGCTTTATTTTTCGTAGCTGCTACGGCCAAATCGTAGCAGTAGGCAGGTCTGGGTGTGCATAACTGCATAATACCTTTGTACATCGTCCGTACATTGTTAATATTACAGATTAGTCAAAATTTTAAAACATAGCTTCTAGACAAGTTCTCTATTCCCCCAATATGCCTATTCAGTTTCCTTAGTCAAAAATGAACATCTTGTGGTCCTGTGGTTAACCCTTTCACCGCCAGCCATATTTCAGCCCAAAATGTCCATTAAGCTTACCTGGGTAGAGAACAACATCCATCTGCAGTATTGGGGATTTTTCTGTGACATATATAAAATAAGGTCTATCCATACTTCCCAAAACTAAGACAATAGCGTCTTTGGATAATAGACCCCAATTTGATGTCTTTTAGTGACATAGGCGTTAAATCACTGTGGTGCTAAACTGCGACTTTGGCGGTGAAAGGGTTAAGACGTTTGCATGCCATTATTTTAATGCTTGAGTGACCCGGGTTCAAATCCGGGCCATGCCCTTTCTTTCTTTTTCGACGGGAAAATCGAACTGAACGTCGAGTCCTTCGGATGGGGACTTAAAGCTAGTCTGACCTGTGCGCTTAAAAATCCCACGGTAGTTAAAACTGTCGGTAAGAGCAGGGAGAAGTCCCGCTGCCTGGTATGATCAAACAGTTTGACATCAGTTTAACTGATAGCAAAGTTTCCCCAAGACTTTCCCTACCATCCCACCCCTCCCCCGAAAAAAATGGTGCCGCTGCAGTCGCAGCGACAATCTCTCCAGGTGGGAGCACCCCAAATTTCAGAGACAAATCTCTGTTACCAGAATATACCAAAAATACCAATACCAAATACCATTCTGAGAATAAAGATACAGTAAAAATCGTTCAAGTCAAAATTGAAGGAACTGAAATTTCATTTTGAATTAAAAAAGACTTTTCAACATAGAGATTATTATACTGGGACCCAAAGATTATTGTGAGTTATCCAGTGTTTTTGAGTTATCTGTTTTTGAGTTATCAGTTCTCTACTGTATATGTAGTAGAGCTGATTCACTAACCTGCGTTCTTGTCCTCCCAAACGCTGATCCCGTGGGGGTGAAACGTGTCCACATTGAACTTTTCAGTGGAGGTTATTTTTAGCTCCTTGACCCCTTTGTCTGGCTTCTTGAAGTCAAACAAGTAAATGCGCCCTTTCAGATTGTTCCGCTGAAAAAACGCATCAATGGGCGATCCCAAGCTTTGCTGATGATATCCCTGTGAATAAAAAAAGAACAGAATATCTCAGAGGAAAAAAAAGTTTAAAACAATGCTAAATAAAAGGTAACAGAACCCCCCCCCCCACACACACACATTTAGGATGTAGCAAATCAGATGATAAAGAGAGGCACATGACTATATCAGTATATGAGTTGTCAACAACAAGGACACTGTGTGGAGAATATAAAACGGTAGATCATATAAAAAAAAGTGGAGGTTAAATAAAAAGACTTAAATTTATCAACCCAAAAAAGGAATGGTTCCAGCAAAAAAATAGTATAAGTGCATGGCTTTGTACATCGATTTCTCGGCAAATATGTAGATTTACACCCTCCTGCTCTATTTCTTGGTTCTTTCTGTGGTTAGGGTTAGGGTTAGGGTTAGGGTTAGGGTTAGATGGTCTTTTCTTTTGCCACAAGCATGTTTTTTGGGTCAAAATCATTTATTTTTTTGGGAGCATTAAATCGCTGCCAAATAAAAATAGCACTTATGTCCCCTTTTTGCCTTAAAGAGGCCACACTTTTCCCCTATTCTATGCCATCTCCCCTCACTTTTGTCCTTGAACTACAAAGCAGACATTGCAATTCATACACAATTAAGAAGACAAACCAACAGAAGTCAAATACCGAAGTGATGAAGGTGAGCCCATTTGGGAGGGTGTAGAAGTCCTCACTTCCACGTTCTGAAACATAAACACACACACATATATATATGCTTATAATCTGAAAAATAAGGCACAAGTCTTAATTCTAAAATGTTTAATCCTATAGTCAAAAGAGACAGAAATACTTCAGGGCTCCCAATCGTCCCGCAAAATAAGCCCCGGGTCCCAGGGACTCCTTCACTTACAGTATAGAGGGTCCTAGAGGCGGGATAGAGGGTCCCAGTGGCATTTTGCGAATGCTAGAAAGAACTTTTCTTGTGCATCCCTGGGACCCCCTGCACATTCTTTTAGAGTCCTTTAGAATTTTAGTACTTCATAGACCCCCAAATGGGGGTCCCTGGGAGCCCTGTACTTTGAAGATATCAGTGGTTTATAACTTGATGTGGCATGACTGATGACAAGACACAACATAACATAACACAACTTTTTATGACGTAACATTTAGTTATTCATTTCATTGTCTGAATGAAAGTGGACAGAAGAAAAGAAAAGATATATATGAAGGGCAGAGAGAGAAAGAGAGAGTGACAGAGAGAGAGAGAGAGAGAGAGAGAGAGAGAGAGAGAGAGGGGGGGAATATATGTAAGTAGAATGACTAGTGTAAGAAATATCTAATTAATGCAAACAGCTGTGATGTTAGCTTTACTGCCCTTCAATTTTGGTGAACAAAGGTAGCAGAGTGGTTAAAATAAGACATTTGCTTGCCAAATGTAATGCAGGTCTGCAGCGTGAGTGACCCGGGTTCGAATCCCGGCCTTGCCCTTTCTTTCTAGTTTGACAGGAAAATCGAACTGAACGTCCAGTCCTTCAGATGGGGACTTAAAAAGCTAGTCTGACCCATGCGCTTTACGTACGTAAAAATCCCACGGCTGTTGAAAGTCGGTAAGAGCAGGGAGAAATCCTGCTGCCTGGTATGGACAAATTGATAGCTAGGTTTTCCAAGTGTGCCCCCCCCCCCTCCTCACCCTGTGCCCCCCCCCCCCCCCAATTTAAAAAAAAAAAAATTGGGTTGGCGCTGCACTTGCGGCAACACGCTCTCTGGGGGAGAGGAGCCAAAATTTCACAGAGATAAGTCTCTCACTCTCTGTGACTAGAATATACCAAATATACTTAGGACTTAATTTTAACTCTTCTAGTACCATGGGCGAATGTATTCGCCCAGTACATCACTCTACACTCCCACCAAATGCAAAGACATTCACAGCCAAGTACCCTGTCATGCGCTTGTCTACTTTCAGATCTTATGTCAGTGATTGTGTCCGTCAAAGCGGCGTAAGAACACTCGAAAAAAGTGGTCACCTTCCTGTTGTCGGTTGAGATGCAACGGACAACCAAGAACGTCAAAAACATACATGGCGCTAGAAGAGTTAAGAACTGACAGTTATTCACAATTACTTACGGATGTTTTCCATTTTCTTGCACTGTCCAGGGTAATGTTGGTAGAAATGTGAGAATGTCCCAACAAGAACTCTGGAACAAACAGAATGCAGATGGTGTGGTTCTTAAGCAGCCAAATTAGTGACAAAAATAAATCATATTGTTGAAAGTATGATTGTTGCCATTCCATTTTTCTTCCTATTCAAATTAATGTGGTAGCACTTCTGATGATGAGTGAATAGGTAAATAAAACTATATTAATAATCGTTCAATGTCAATAGGGCATTTGCAGCAGGATGGTGACCTTGAATTTCACTGAATTAAAATTAAAGAGTTAAAACTTAAATTAGAGAGTTCACCTCAACTACTGGCAAAACACATGGGCAATTTTGTAGTCTAGTTTACAGTACCAACACCCATGGCAAATGCCCAATTTGATCTACAGATTTATGACTATATTACTAGCTTACACTGTACACAAACTACAAAATGTACACACCCACATATACACACAAAATGCTTTCAATAATCATATGTTAAATCAAGGCAAACACCTGTAAAAAAACACACCAAACAACCCAACCCACACACACACTGTGACTACACAAACAAAACACACACACTTACACACATGTGTGCGCTCACACACACATGCACTCACAGACACACACATGCGCTCACACACACACACACACACACACACACATATTAACTTACACAAGTCTTGCCACATGCTGAGCAGTCACTGCCAGAAGACTGACAACCACAATTTTCACACATGTTCCTCGGCTCAGCATATTATCTGAAGATGAAAATTGAAATTGACAAATAAACATGATAAACTCATTTAACACAAAACACCCTTGCTAACTCTCTCGGCACAGGCGAGTTGCTTCCCCTTACAATGTTTTGAAATTGGGTTCGGAAAACAAAACAAAAATATGAAAGGTAGGGACCAACATTTTCAGAAGAGATTACAATAGCAAAACCATCACACTAATCGATCCTAAAATATCTGATCCTTTAACATTTGCCTTCTATCAACTGACAGAAACAGCTTACATATAGATAATAGAAGGAAGGAATTCTGAATGCTCAAACTTTCAACCCCCAGTGCCATAACTACCTAGTGTTTGCTTGGGATTTTACTGTACCTGCAATAACTTGTTGATGTAATATAATAATAATATGAAGGTAAATCCCGACGACGACGACGACGACGAAAATGGTGTTTTACGTCCTCTTGGTCTGAATCAGACACATATGGGACATTTGTAAATACAAATATGGTGGGAACAATACTGGAGGCAATGCCCGGAGGCAGTACGAAACCAGTAAAGTCCCGATTTTTAAAATTAATACAGATAGGTGTAGCGGTAACCACGCCTCGGTTAAACCTCATCGGCTATGGCACTGCTACAAGTATTTTAGAAGGTAAATCCCTACAAACTCCTTTAGAATTAGAGCAGCAGGTAAAATGTTTACTTTCTGGTGGTAGTACTAAGTTAGTCTTACATTACAGTAATTAATAAATTACCTTCAATAACTTGATGCAATAAATTATATATGTGTACATAAAATGGCACATATAGACTACAAATTCTTGTCAACAGCCCACT
>CM065682.1:54487608-54521556 GCA_017654935.2 Phymorhynchus buccinoides
GAGTGGTGAGACTGTGATGCATACATTGGTGACGTATTTGCAAAGGTCACGAAGAGGACTTTTTTTTTTTTTATTGTAACCGAGGAGCCAGTCCTGTGGGGAACCAAAAGTAACTTTACTATAGCAGTTTTTTAAAATTATAACCGAGTTGCTACTATCCGAGGTCTATTTAGTAATAAAACAGTAGACCTTTGGCCGGGAACCAGTGCTTTCCTTTACTGTAACCGAAATTTCTTATAACCGAGTTTACTATAAACGGGGAGTACTGTACTTGTAAAAACATGGCAACAAATTAGAAAAATGCCATACACCCAAACTGCTACATAGTATTGACAATTATTAAACTACATACACTGGACTATATACTCGTTAAATAAAACGAAACAACAAAGTTTTGCAATATCTCAACAAAAGTTAAGGACCAATTTTGACAAACCGTGATACGTACAATGATGACACCTCAGCTATATTAATGTACATTAAAAAAAATAATTGCATTAATCTTTTGACAAACCGTATAATAAGTACAATGATGACACCTCAGCTATATTAATCAAATTGATACTTTTGACAAGCCGTAATAAGTACAATGACGACACTTCAGCTGTATTAATCTACATTAAAAAGTATAATTATATCTGACCTTTTGACAAATCATGATAGGTACAATTGATGACACCTCAGCTTTATTAATTATGCTAAAAAGTGTAATTGCATTGATGTTTTGACAAACGTGATGAATAGCCTACAATGACACCTCGGCTATATTAATCTACAGTAAAAGTACTTGCAGACTAAGAACTTGGCACTGTCGGCTCCTCTCCCATCTCTACCGTCTGAAGATCTCCCACACGGATAAATCGAGGTCACGTGTGCCCATGCACTTAGCACACATTAAACCCAGTGGCAACGAAAAAGTTGTCATTTGATCAAAATTTACACACACCCATTTTCCATTTATCACACAAAACGCACATACCAAAAATAAGTTGGGTGGCGCGCCTCTGGCTGCGACGCGTTCTCCATGTGGGAGCAACCCGAATTTCACAGAGATGCTTCTGTAACGACCGGTATTACCTAGTAATACTACAGGATTACAGACACCAGACCACATTTTGCAGGACTGCCTTACCTTCGATACCCTGAGATGTGAAATGCCTATTATAGTATTAAATACATTCAACACAAGAAAAACAAGACCCCCCCCCCCCCTCCACACACACACACACACACACACACATAACAACCATCCTGAACTCTCAATTCTGTGAAGTAATTTTGGGATTCAACGCTTGGTGACACTCGGTGGCGTTGGGATGACGAAGACCCTCATGATTCCTCCTCTGGCCTGGCAGTAGCCTACGTCAAAGCAAAGGCCCCATAACCATCATCCCTGCTAGGTGAAGATGAACGTCCGGAAAGGGGATTAATTAGCTCGTGATATTCTTAGTTGGGCGTAGTGAGAGACGGAGGGACTCCTCTCTCTCTCTCTCTCTCTCTCTCTCTCTCTCTCTCTCTCTCTCTCTCTCTCTCTCTCTCTCTCTCTCTCTCTCTCTCTCTCTCTCTCTCTCTCTCTCTCTCTCTCTCTCTCTCTCTCTCTCTCTCCCCCCCCCCCCCCAACTAAGAATATTACTCGCTAAGCCCCTACTGGTTTGATTGCCCCCTGGCAGTGAAATGAGCGTCCTAAGTTGGCTCGTGCACCAGGAGTGACAACCTTGCTATATTGGACTGAGCAATAGTAACTTCAGTTACCATTAACTTTATATTTTGTTCTGTGTTCTAAAGTAAAGTGAGAAAAAGCAAATCAGCACTACATGTATTCATTTAATTTTATTATCTTGTTTTAGAACACAGAACAAATAATATAAAGTTAATGATAACCGGGTTTGTTTCTGAGGTGCAGACATTTTTTTATCAACGCAAAATATTCTGCATTTCAAACGCATCAACTTCTTAGTCCTCGACTAAGGACACGTACAGTGCTAGCAATTCACGGAGAGTTTTCATTCATACTACATGTATTTTTATCCTTTAATGTGGATCTCATCTCAGTAGCCAAAGTAGCAGGCTATTAAAGCACTCCAGGAAAAAAACATGTTTTCCTTGGAAATTTACCCCCCCTCCCCCTTCCGGCCTGGAAAATAACACCCCCCTCACGCAGAAAAAAGTTCCAGGAAAAAAAATGACTGCATCGATTGTCTAATGACATGTCCAGAAACTAGAAAGCACGGACACAAAGAAAACTTACACAAAAGTTGATGACCAAACCCTGCATTACATCATTGAAAGGACCAAACCCTGCATTACATCATTGAAAGATAACAGTTGCTTGCATACTTGTTTTATTTTTATTGAATTAATCCCTAAATCTTCAACACGACAGTTGATACACAATTCTTGTAAATTGACCGTCGCCTCTCTCTCTCTCTCTCTCTCTCTCTCTCTCTCTCTCTCTCTCTCTCTCTCTCTCTCTCTCTCTCTCTCTCTCTCTCTCTCTCTCTCTCTCTCTCTCTCTCTCTCTCTCTCTCTCTCTCTCTCTCTCTCTCTCTCTCTCTCTCTCTCTCTCTCTCTCTCTCTCTCCTCTCTGACATTTTGTGGTGTTTTTGTTTTTTTGCTAGAGTTCTGACAGACAGACATAAGACTACGTGGCTGTATTCCCAATGCTTTTAAAGGAATTGAAAAAAACCCCGACCCTAACCCTAACCCTATGGATAAAAAACCCCGTTTAAAAATACTTGGTGGTCTATATTTGGGGCTGTGGAATTTCCGGTCTTATTGAACGGTCCTTATTATGTGGGGATTTTGTTAGTTTTCGGTTAAAAATGGAAATGATGGTATAAATCTTTGAAAATGAACAGATTGACATCAAATCATAACTAAGTCATATCAAGTCAAAAAAACATGTTGACATTTTTCTTGAAAAAATAAAATCCCGCCTTTTATGGAAAAAAAAGAACTTGGGGGCTTTTTTTAAATTTGCTGCTGTATTACTATTCCAAAAAGTGATGGCGGATAGCATTACACGAAACACTGCCTCTTGGATTACTAGACAGCTCTGTAATATTTATCATCTTGAATTGGTAAAAGAAGTGAGCGTGGGATGAATGATACATCAAGTACAGGGAAGATAAACTCTTTTGAGAAAAATGACAGAGCCACAGTTGGCAAAAAGTCGAACATTAATTCTCAAAGAGATGGTGTACGACCCAACTTGAGCGATTCGGGGACACCCCTCGCGGAGAAAACCTCACTATCAGAAAGTAAAGTGAAGACCTTTGACAGGAGAAATTCACCGAAAACAATTAAAAACCAAAGGCAAGGGAGGGACAGACCTAGGCGTGATGATGACCGCCGCCAAGGTGGACCAGGAAGACATGGAAGACGAACGGATAGTTCATACAACCGGGGTGGATCAGCTGTTTCTGGAGGTGGTAGAGCTCATGCGCCAAGAGGCAACATTTCCACCTCACCATCACCACAGCCATCTGCCAGAGAGGAAGGATACTCGGACAAAAAAGTGCTTGGTAAGTTCAAGTCTGTCTGCCTAAGAAGAAGAAGAAAGAAAATGTGAAGTGAAAATACTGTGAACACAAAAAGTTTCGGATCAACACGACGATGATGGCCTGACCATCGATGATTCGATCTGTCGGTACCGATCTGTCATATAAATTATATCAGAACTTTTATGGCTTTTTTTTTTCAAAAGGTGCCAGAATGGTCAGCTCATTGACCGTGGGCCCTCAAGAGAAGAAGTCAAAATCAAGGTTTTTGAAAACATGTAGATGTCAAACTAGTAGTAGTAGTAGTAGTAGATAGGGACAACACAAGCTGTTAAGAACTAGTCAAAAGAACTTGGCTCAGTATGGACCTATCTCGTTAGTTGTTGCCTGTCTCAGTGTCTGTCGTTTCTGACAATGACTGCCCAATAGCAGAGAGGGCAGATACTATTCTGGCAGGCTGGGCGAGAATTAGTTTATAGTGGAGATGCCTTGCCCAGTGTACATCCCCACTCTCGGCCAAAGGGATTTGAGGACGAGAGTTGGCGTTGGGCAAGGTCCTCAAAGGCCAAGCAATCCCTTTGGCTGCAGCACCAGTGCCGGTGAAAATGCCTCCTCGTTCGAGAGTCAGTCTTTTTTTTCGTTATTAACAGTAGTGAGCTACAAAATCACCCGTGATGCAGCAGAACCTTCAGCATGTTGAAGTTGGCTGCCTAAGGAGAAGAAGAAGAAGAAGAAAATGTGAACGAAGTGAAAATACTGTGAACACAAAAAGTTTCGGATCAACATGACGATGATGGCCTGACCATCGATCTGTCGGTACCGATCTGTCATCATATAAATTATATCAGAACGTTCATGGCTGATTTTTGACTGCGTCATGACATGCTGTGTTCATGAACAAAGATGTTTGAAACATGGAGTTTGTTCGGATATTTAATTTAGTCTAGGTAAACTTTCCCAAATAAGTGCTCGATTGCCTAAAGTTTGCAGACCACAAAAAAATGAAAACTGAAGATAATAAATAATCCTCTTGTTCAGTGTACGTCTTCACTTACTACTTGTTCAGTTGTTGCATCAAACACAGGTGTGATGGATGTGCACAACACACAGTGACAGTGACATGCACACATATACACACACACGCACATGCACACACGCATGCACACACACATACACAGTGTGTATGTATGCCTTGACAGGGATTGGGGAGGAATCAATTTAGTTTAAAAGGACTGTGTCCTAGAATAGTAGATCATGAGAGGCTAGTGTTTTTGAAAACGCATTTTGCTTTGTTGGCGTAAGGGAAGCAAAAAATCGCGTCAAAGAACAAAATGATAAATCTAAGCTAAAAACAATGATAACAATACCAGCAACAAAAACATGCGTTTTTATTCACTAACCAGTCATTTTCAAAGACAGAAGTCTGGCAATTATGTAACAACGCGCTCATTTCGCGCCAAACGCTTCATTTATGTCGGTTAATTGACTGGAATCTGGATATCCAGTGGCCAAGCACCATGAAAGGAAGCAAAGGCTGGAAGGGGGTGGGGAGATGGGGTGGGGGATGGAGTCAGACAATGCCCTTACAGTGATTTTCCCGCCACACTGCACTGCGCCTACGTCACAGCAGTACTGTACGAAATCTGGATAACTAATGAAAGAGAAAGGATGGGATACTTACCTCCTCTGAAAGCAAGTGGCACTTCTCTATAGTCTGTTCCAATGTTTGGTGTAGCAGAACCACTATACGTGTAGGGACCGTAGGACTTCTAATGTCTGATTCACCATCTAGACTCGGATGCGATTTTGAGTGGACGTCATTTTGCGTACGGGTTACGCGTAAACGATGTAAAAATGCGTCAGCGATTTTCAAAACGCGTAAAAAAAAGAAGACTCAAATACGCAAGAAACATGCGTTAGCGCGACCCCTGTCATGAGTAGACCTGGGCCTCATGACACGTTTGGGTCAGACCAGTGATCGGATTGCACTCTCACAAAAGGAATAAACAAAGCCAGTGAAAAAAAAGACAAAAAGACATGAATTGCTGTCATAAATGATACAACTGTATAGCTTACATTAACACAAAAATGTTATAATTGACAAGCAAATTGATATGAATATGTCAACTCATGATATGGGCCATTAATCCACCACCCTCTCTCTACATTAATCCCCCCCCCCCCCTCTCTCTATTAAAAGCCAAACTCTCAATAAATTCTTGGCATAGAATAGACTATAGTAAGCTTACATGTCAAACACACGAGATTTGAAATGTCCAAATGTCAGCACACACACACACACACACACACACACATACACACACACACACACACACACTCACTCCCTCTCTCTCTCTCTCTCTGATAAGGGCAAAAACAAGAAAAGTGCCTGCTTGTTTAATCTAGATCTACTTCGTGCAGTATTCATGTCAAGGAAACGATCACAAGCAGTGCCAACACTGAACTCCCCCACTTCCTTTGCATGCATCTTCAGCATCATGAGACGAGTAACACTAACAGTAAGCTGAGTAACCCTATCATAATTCATACAGACGACTGCGTCTGTCAGTTTTGATCCAGTTTTGCACACTTAAGCCACGCTCGGCTGGCACTCTGCTGACAGGAATGACCACGATACTAAAAGTAAAACAGCCTAGGACTACGTCATTACTTTCACTGATGATAAAGCGCGCGCGTGCGAGGCCTATTCACAGAGATTTCTGTGGACCTATTCCTGTTGCTGACCGAGCCCTGCAAGCAGCAGCTAACCTTGACCCCCTACAGATAGTCATGAGGATACCAGTAGCGAGTGAGCGGATAGCATTTGTTTTTTTTTGGTCGGAAATATTTTACCGGTGCCAACAGATGTTTATCGGTCCCTGGGACCGGTAGCTCAAATTTGTTTTGGTATTCTGCTTTCACAATCAGTATTTTACCGATATATATCGGTAAAATTTTGCGATCACTGGGTCAGACATTGGGACACCATTAGTTATTAAAGCTACTTGACTACTGCATAAGTTTTGATGATCAGGGCTTCTGATTTTCCTTTCTTTTATAATTGTATATAGTTTTAAGAGGTATGCTCACCCCCCTGTTTATTGTTTTAAGGGGTATTTTCACCCCCAGTTTCAAAATTAATGGGTCAAGACCCTACTTCCTACGTAAGTAAAAAACGGCACTTACACAGTTACAGACACACGGGTCTGCCAACCAACAATGCGTCAATATTTACTGTGTCCTGGCAGTTTTTGCACAATCTTTTAAGAATTTTAGAGCTAGGTTGCGACTCTTTATTGTGGCACTAGTCTAGTTTGGCCTAGCAGACTATTGAAATGAGCAACATCGTTATCTTGCTGAAAATTTAATTTAAAAAAACCCACTTGATTGATGAAGCAAAGCATCTTCTGAGAGAGGTCCTAGATAAACTTTTTGTCATCCATTATGCATTAGGCTGACTTACTTAGTTGTTACTACTTAGTGTGGAAAACTATTTATTCGTCTGTAGGCTTACTAAGTGCGACTTACTGTTACAAGCCAACAGCTTGAACAAGGCTACTTCTTTAGTTCTTATCTGTATATGATATTTATAGATTCTGGGCGAGGCTATCACCAGGAAGAGAACAAACTGAACAAGCTGATGAGGCGTGTGTTCAATACTGGTGAACGGGAGAGGAGGTTGACGGCTGCCAGAGCTCTAAAAGATTTCATGCAAACTCCAGAGGGTACAAAGGTCAGTCTTTTGTCACAACCCTAGCTGATTAACCCTTTTGCCGCCAATGTCGCATTTATGCACCACTAAAAGGCATCAAATCAGGCCCTGTTATCCGAAGACCCTATTTTCTTCCATTTTGGGAGGTAAGGACAGCCCTAATGTTAAGAGGAATTCCTCAGATTTGGCATAACTCATAAGGCTGTGTCAGTCAAATTGACATAAGTTAGAACACCAAGGCTACATCAAAATGTGTTCTGCATAGTTATGCGGGGATTGTCTTTAGTCACATGTGGCAAGCTCCAAGCATAAAATTATCAGTCCCAAATCCTCTGAAGTCGGAGTGTGGCTGCTCACGTGGCGGGGTAATCAAAAACGGTCACACACGTAATGTTCTCATCCCTAGCTGGTGCATTTGTATCATAGTGTTCAAGTGCTTCGGCTTTTGGGATGATCCCTGGAGTCTTTAAGCCAGGATACGACAACAACAACAACATAGAACAATCCCCAATATGAATGTTGCAGGTACATTTTTTTCTCTACCCAGTTAAGTTTAATGGTATATTTTCTGAAAAATGGCTGGCGGCAAAAGGGTTAAGCTACAATTATAGTGATTCAGTTATTTTCATTTTTATGAGATTTTGTTGGTATGTTGAAGTAAATCTTGGTTAGTTGTTCAAGTGCTTTGTGTGTGTGCGTGTGCGCGCACATTTTTCTCTTCTAAGGTAATAGTAAAGATCTCCATGGCAGGTGACAAATTAGGGGTTACAGAGGTTGAGGATAGATGAAATTAGAACTTGGCTCAAGAGCTTAATTACATACAACTACAAGGATTGCTTTTTTTTTTTTTTTTTTTCATTTGCCTAAGACTTGACTTTTATTTTTTTTACTGGGTGGAAAGATTGGTGATTATTTGTTGGCTGATTGAAAACAAATTGTTTTCCTTAGACTTAGGGCATTGTGTTTATGAAAATGAGAGTATTGAAACTTGAACTGCATTGTGTGTATCTTATGTTATTCTGTATTTACACGAAACCAAAATGTGTTTCTATCACTACAACCTAATTCATTGAACTTGTCCGAATGAAAACATACAGAATATAGTTATTGATGTTATTCTTCTTTTTCGATTGCTCAGTTTCCTGTCAATTATGAATACAGATCTATATGTCATGACGCCGTTACGCGCCTTACTAAAAAAATAGGCTCACCATGTCCATCTTCGGCTGGGGGAATTTTTTGTAAGACTAGAGTGTCTTGAAAAAAGGCAGGAGAATAGACGGTCAGTAAGGCATAGAAAGATAGTTGGCGACAGTAAGCAAAGGGAAAAGGCAGAGTCAAAGAGAATGACAAATTAACGGAAGTTACAAGCACAGAACTTCCAGAAGGTGGGGAACTATTTTTACGAGACCCCCTGGTGGTATCCTTACGAGGGATTTGATGTTAGAAATGTAATAAATGTGTAATCGTCTGATTTTATTACAAAGACAATGATTTTAAGATGCAAGTATATTCATTTAAAATGGTCCAAACAGTTCGTCGACCGCATGCAAAAGAGACACAAGTCGAAAGACGTCACTTCACATGAGGAAAAAAATCAACATTTTGGTCATTTCGGGTCAAATTACGTCATTTTGTTGGTTCATTTAGCGTCATCATCAGTGTTTTATCTTTGCAAATTGTTGTTTTACAGCTTTGTTAGATAATGCAGCTTGTCGAGATCAACTGACCATGTATGTCGAACTCATCCAAGTTGACTAAGTTTGAGTTACGTCTCTTTTGCATGCGAACGGCGAGTTATTGTGGGTGAAAAAAAAAGAAGAAGAAAAGTTTAAAGCAAGAGAAAGAAGAAAACAACAAATGAAGTGTATCATGGAAGCTTGAACATCTTAGTTTATTGGAATTATTCTTATATATATAATACATGTTTGTGCTCTTGCTTTCTTCTTAATTTGGTTGAAAGTAGGATTGTAATTTTAATTAGGTACCAGTAATTACTTTATATTTACAGTGGATTCTTGACGACTCAAAAACGGATAGCTAAAAAACATTGGGTAGATCACAATAATTTTCGGGTCCCAGTGTAATAATCTTTATGCTAAAAAGTCTTTTTAACTCAAAATATTGGCTATCTGAAAATAAAATTTCAGTCCCTTCAATTTTGAGTTAAGCGACTTTCACTGTATTATCAAGGAGCTCTCTGGGAAAAAAATGTTTCGTTTTTTTTCCTACTTCAGTAGGAATAAACAATGTACATGCTTAATGTCTGATACAAGTGATAGATTGAATACAATGTACTATGTGTTACATGATTTAGGTTCTTTTACAGGCATGTTCTAAAGGAGGGACTGAGATACTTACAAATCTTCAAGGAATCTTTTTTGAAAGGTATGTATGCATTCACCTTACCTGTTGTTTTGTGCATTTGTGCTTCTGAAAACAAACAAAACAAAATAAAGCAAGAACTTGTTTCTGAAAGGAACTAAAAAACAAAGGTATTACACAGATAGTGATGTACCGAGGATCGGAAAGTGATAGGACAAACTGTCCTGAGACAAGAGAAATCAATAGGACAATTAGTTCCTGGCTCTTGCAGAAATCATGACAAAAGCGTTCCAGTGTTTAAAAATTAATCAGACATTTGTCCTGACAGGGGAGAACACAATAGGATATTTTCAGTTTTAATAGGTCAATGGCCTATGACCGGGGCCTCGGGACATCACTGCAGATACACTAACAATACTGACTAGCACTACTTTTAGAATATTTTGTAGTACTTTTTAAAAAAATAGGAAATCCCCCCTTTCTTTTAATTGTTGTTGTCCCACATTCTTTTGCTGTTTAGGGGTAGTAGTTTTAACTTTTTTGCGGCTTTTGTAATCCCAGTGCACAGCCACATTCTGTTTGTCACTTAGGTCTTAAAATTATGATATTTCCTTGTGCTAATCAGTTCTGACAGATTCGGATACCTGCCACTCTGTTCAGGAATGTCTAAGTAACAACATTTTCTGAAAGTTCTTGACAGATTACCAAAGTAAATTTGACAGTTGAGTGTGTACAGAGTTGTGCAGAGCTTCAGATTGTTCAGATTGTGTTTAGATTTCATGGGTCATATGACCCATGGCTGCACAAACTGGGGTCAGTTTTCAAAATGGTTGGCCACTTATGTGGCGTAATGATTTTTGTGTGTGCACACGAGTGTCTGTGTAGAAAATAAAGACAGTTTATCTAGCAAAATGACTGGAGGCTAGCAAGATACCTTTGGAAACAGCCATACCGGAATTCTCATGGAATGGGATGCGCCCTAAGCATCACAATGTGTTGGCATGCGCCGTTATTAAAAAGAATGGGTCAATGACATGGGCGCACCGACAATCTGAAGCTCTGGTTGTGTCAAATTGCCTATCTCGACACAGTGTATGCAGTTCTCTGGATTGAGCTTGTTGGAAATGACATGTTACAATTGAAGAAGAATTCAATGCCTTACTTAAACAACTTGATACACTTACACATGTAATGTATGCTTAAGTGCTTAATTCTTCTACACACGTTCTAGTGCCATGTATTTTTCTACGTTATTGGTTGTCCATTGTATCTCAATCGACAAGGGGGGGGGGGGGGGGGGGGGCAACTATTTTTTGGAGTGCACATAAACACTGACATAAGCTCTAAAAATAGACAGACATGCCAGGGTACTTGGCAGTGAATTTCTTTACATTTGGTGGGAGTATAGAGTGATGTACTGGGTGAATGTATTCACCCATGGTGCTAGTAGAGTTAAATGCACACTCTCTTTCAGGCATGCTTTTATCATGGTAATTGATAGGCACACACAGACATACATACAGACAGACACAGATACACTCTCTCTCTCTCTCTCTCTCTCTCTCTCTCTCTCTCTCTCTCTCTCTCTCTCTCTCTCTCTCTCTCTCTCTCTCTCTCTTTCTTTCTGACCTGCATAGCATAATTATGTGCAAATAGTATTAGTAAATTATGCTTTTGATCAATGCTGACATTGAAACTGTATAAATCATTTTAAATGATTTGTGTTTGAAGGTGCAGTAAAGAACTGAAGCAAGAAGTGGCTGGGTGTATCGGATACATTGGGAGCCTGATGGGAAAGGAGATGCCAGGGTTCGTAAAATAAAATCCATGTTCTTTATTAGGTTGTCCAGTTGTTTTGAGTGTGTGTGTGCGCGCGTGTATACTCTCCGTGTGTGTCTGTGTCTATGTTTTGATATGTAATGAAAAGGAATACTTGTAAGTCATAAGAGTTTTTCATACAATTATCTCTCTCTCCCCCCCCCAAAAAAAAAAAGAAGAAAAAGAAAAAAAAAAGACTAAAAATAGTTATCACATGGTTATTCATATGACACCCTCCACCCACCAACCCTCTCCCAGTAGTTTTTATGCTTGATTCATATTTTTTATTCTGCAATTTGTTTAAGAATTGAGATAAAATACATGCAATAACCTGTCAGTGCTTGATTTTCCATGTAATATTTTTGTGCTTAGAGTTTTGTGTTTGTGTCAAATAAACTTGATAGTTTGAACATGAGATAGTAAGAATAAACCACAAAATGCTTTTTATGCCGTTGTGTTAATTGTTGTATGTGTTTTATATTCCTGTGTATTCTACAGATACTTCGAGTGGCTGTTCTCACACGCATGTAGTGCTATGGTGGAAGATGATGTCAAAATCTGCTTTCTGCAAGCCCTTCTAGAGGTGAGAGAGCCGGGAAAATTACATTAAAAATTTCATGGACATTTTTCTTTAAATTTGAAATGTTTTGTTCACACATTTGTGATCTTAATGTGTTAACCATAAAATATAATTATTGCTTGGAAAGAACAATTGTAATATTTTAGAAATAATGCAAAGAAAACTTATGTCATCTAAAGTGTTTGTCAAGCTGTAATGATAGACGTCATCTAAAGTGTTTGTCAAGCTGTAATGATAGACCTTTTGCTGCAGTGTTTGTCAAGCTGTAATGATAGACCTTTTGCTGCAGTGTTTGTCAAGCTGTAATGATAGACCTTTTGCTGCAGTGTTTGTCAAGCTGTAATGATAGACCTTTTGCTGCAGTGTTTGTCAAGCTGTAATGATAGACCTTTTGCTGCAGTGTTTGTCAAGCTGTAATGATAGACCTTTTGCTGCAGTGTTTGTCAAGCTGTAATGATAGACCTTTTGCTGCAGTGCTTGTCAAGCTGTAATGATAGACCTTTTGCTGATATTTTACTAAGAATCAAGTATGTTCGTCTTAGGGATGAGAGAGTGAAATAAAAACATGTTATAGCAAGTATATAATTTGTCTTTCTGTGCCTATCTTCACATACAGGAAATCAATAATTACTGAAATCATGTAGGATGAACTGAAAGACCTTGAATGATCACACTGTGTCAATAGTTTTGAAACTGAACATTACAGATAAACTTTCTTGTTCATGGGCTGTTGATTTATTTGTCGTTTCTTCTATGTTGATTTTTGACAAACATCTTATATCCTTGAGATATTGTGTGTGTGTGCTTTTTTTTATATCCTTTCTTACATTATAAGCAAACATATTTTGGTAAAGGTCAAGATGTGCCACCCCCCCTACATTCCTCGGTTAATTCCATTTTTCAGTTTTTGCCTTTCTTACCAAACATAAAGCTGTATTTTATGAACCTTTTCAGCTAATTATCTTTTTGGAATACTAACCCTAACCCTAACCCTAACCCTATCCCTATCCCTAACCCTACCCCCCTCTATAAGACGGAAAAACGCAATGAACCACGACTGAGACAAATGTGCGGTGTACTGCAGTACATAGGGTTAGGTTTAGGGTTATTATTCCAAAAAGATAATTAGCTAAACATTTTCATAAAATACAGCTTCATGTTTGGTAAGAAAGGCAAAAACGGAAAAATTGAATTAACCGAGAAATGCAGGGGGGGTGGCACATCTTTACTTTTGCCCATATTTTTTTTAATGTTTCTATGCATGTCCTCTCTTTTTCAGACTTTACGGCATGATGAACAAAGACAGAGCACAGCATCTTTTCTGACTGTAAGTATTATTTAATAACACTTTAAAGTTGATTCTTTTTAATTTTCTTTTTTCAACATTTGAGGGAATAAGCCGACATGATACTGGATGAGTATGCCGATGCCTTTAGAGGAAAATCTCTTTTAAAACTGCACAATCATGAAACTGTTGTTGTTTTTTTAGTTTAGGGAGCTTAAAAAAATAGTGAGTGATGTTATTTTTGTATGAAGCATGAGACTGGAAAAGGAAATAGGACTTTACATGCTGAATTATACTTCCAATTTTTACTTGAATACAGTTTTTACTTTTATGACAATATGGGTTGACTTTAATTTTGTCTCAGATGTTGAGTTGCCAACAGGAAGTAGGGGTCAATAATAAAATGAGTCAAAAATGACACACACATGTATACAAAAACACAACTTTTTCTAGTTCCAATCGACATGTGCATTTACTTTTTATAACAGAGCAAAGCTAAAATCTAAAGTGCTTGCAATGTTTGTGTTTAACCCCTTCACTGCCGAGCCCGTTTCCGGTTCCGGGGCAACTATTTGCCATGCCGTTTTAGGTTGCGGCATTTATCGCAAAACTTCTTGAATAAAAGTGCATATAACCTATACTTTTCTGAAAGGGAATCGAATATACTATCATTTGAGAACACTCTTTCATGCATTCAAACATACTGCGAAAAGCATATGGATAGAAAAAGGGAAACTCTTAGAATTACCCCATGATGGATATTTCCGTGACGGGGCAGTTTATAGGTTACCGAAAGTTGACGGGAATATCCGTGACGGGGCAGTGAAGAGGTTAAAGATATGTATATAGTTATGTTTGTTAATCAAATGACAAATATATTGAGAGAAACTGTGTCTACAGGAGGCGATGGGAAACCTTCAGCAATTACTGGAAGGCGGCTGCAACTCCGAACTCTTGATTGCTGTGGTCGACGTGATCATGTTCATCGCCAAGTTTTACCCACACATCTTCACCTCTAGCTTCAGAGTAAGTACATTGCCTTTTTTGTTGTTATGTACTGTGCATTGATATTGGAGTAACAATGGTTCCTAACAAATTTATAAAAATAAATTAGATGGGGGAGGGGGGGGGGGGGGGGGGGGCAGCTAAAGTTTAGAGAAAAAGAATTACTTGAAAGATAATAATAATTGATAATGCTTGTATAGCGCATAATCTTGCTAGGCAACTCAATGCGTTTTTCGCTCACCATTCGTACAAACATTTCTAACAGACTAGCTCACGTATCCTCATCATTCATCTATATGAAATTAATACATTAGAGAATGAATGACATTAATATCAAAAGCACACTGCATATAATCATAACACAACACACTAACACCCACCTCCCTCCCTACACCCCAAACATCCTCCCCCCCCCCCCCCCCTCTTGGTGCAACACCTGAAGATTTCAAGGACCGCTTATGAACTTTTAAGAAGTTTCTGAGAAGAACGAGTGCAAGAGCTTTGATAGGTGCAGAGAGAAGAAGAGAGGTACTGAGGAAGAGTTTTATCAAAGTGACGGAAAGCCATAGTAGCACCTTATAATATGATGCTTAGTATAATGTAAAATATAAGTCTTTTGTTTTTTCTTACTATCATACTATCACACCAAATACAGTGGACAATGTAGTGGGGTGGCACTGCACCTTATATGATGCTTAGTATAATGTAAAATATACTAATATTTTTCTTCTTACTATCACACAGAACACAGGACATCCTACTGATTCCTAGTGGGGTGGCGCATTGTGGCGCTTAGTATGATGTACGGTAAAATATAGTAACATTGTTTCTTCATACTATCACACAGAACACAGTGGACATTCTAGTGGGGTGGCACTGCACCTTATAATATGATGCGCAGTATAATGTAAAATATATTAACTTTTTTTCTTCATACTATCACACAGAACACAGTGGACATCCTAGTGGGGTGGCACATCGACCTGAGCCAGAAGGAGAGCCTGACCCAGTACGTGTCCTCGGCGCTGGTGTCCTTCAGACCCTTCTGGTCGGCCGACATCGAGTTCACCACACAGCTCCTCCAGCAGTTCCTTGAGGACCTGGATGCTTATGCAGAGGTCGGCTTCTTTGTATTGTCAGCGTTTTTATTTTATTTTTTTGAGGATAACGCTGTAAACTCGGTTTTTTGTTTTTTTAATCTTTTCCTCCAAAGTCGCCTTTTAGCACCAGAATGATTTAATCCCTTTATTGCCAGAGGAAAACAGAAATTATTGATTTTCACATTATAGAATTTAAACCTATTAGATATTCTGAGAAAATGGTCTAGAGATGTGTCCTTCCTGACTTGCCTAAACCAAAAACCATCATTCTAGGACTAGGACATCTAAAGTTATAACATTCAGGCATGGTAGACCTCCGTGAATTGCGGAAAATCCGCGAAAGTTAAAATTTGACCAGAAAAAAAAAAAAAAAAAAAAAGCTGGGGTAAAAATTCGCTTGGGTGCATAAAAATTACGACCTATGCAATCGCTTCGCGGAACTGGATGTGAATGACTGAACAAGCAACTTCCCGCCGAAGTTAGCAGTCGTGCCTGGCCTAGCTCACGCCACACGTTTTCAGATTTGTGATCCTAGTGCTTCTTTTTCTTCTTCTTCATTTTGACGCCCAACTTCATCGTTTTTGTTTAAGTCGACATCTTTCAAATGAAATACAGAATCGGTTGGATATTCTTCCGCGAAACTCACTTTGCCCCCACTACCATGCCTGAACATTATCAATGACATCACACACCACTTAGTAGACACGGGACTGGGCAGGGAAGGGGTTAACACCTATGTCTTTTTCAAAATTTAAATGCAGTAATTTCCGGACTATAAGGCACAGCCTGTTTTACGTTTTTTCACTGAAAATTGGTATTTAACCGTTTCACCACCAAAGGCGCATTTTGGCACCACAATGATTTCACTAAAAGGCATCAGTTAACAAATCCCAAGATTCTGTTGCTCAGTGGCCTGAGGCTGTTGATTTTGGGGAGGTTAGCAAGCTTATTTATCATGTCAAAGAGGAATCCCCAATACTGCTGATGAAATCTTTTCACTACCCAGGTACGTGTAATAGACATTTTGGGCTTTCAGTAATCTTGGACATTATGGAGATATTTATTGTTCGGGAGAAAACGGGTGTAACAAATATGTCTGTAAGGTTAAAGTTATTATTGAGTACATTTGTTGAACTCATTCAATGATTGAAGTAACTTGTTGCTAATACCTCCTGTTTGTTAGAAGGTTTAAATGTGAAGTGAATTTGGAAAACAGTCTGAACTTCAGTTACTTTGAATTGTTTAGAACTTTGAACTTTTACAAAAATTGATGACATGATGAAAACTCCAACAATCATGCTTTTAAAGTGAATATGTGTTTTGAATCAGTCTTTTTTTTAAAAATGTATAAATCATTTATATAACAAGTTTTCTTGAGAGATATTGTACTATTTGTAGTGAAATAAAAGAAATAGGCTTTAAAAATGAAAGTTGTCATAATGCAGCATTTGTTTTAAGATTACCAAAAAATTCTAAAGGTTTGGTCATGTGCCCATTTAATGTTTGTTTGTGTGTGTGTGTGTGTTGTTATTATTAACTTATAAGTCAGAGTCCTGTTAACCTAATGATAAAATTTAGGTTTAAAAAAATTATATTTTGTTGATAATCTTCATCCTTGTAATTTTGTTGTGATGTTTTTGTGCAAACATTTTCGCTATCATTAATTGATAATATTGTTTTTTGACTGATTGCACTGGTTCACACAACCAATGCTTCTAGCTTTACAATCAGGGTTTGACCACAAACACCCCAAGCCAGACATTTGAAGGAGAAAAGCCCAGTCCAGAAGAGCTGACCATCAAGATGGGGGCACTTTTGCACGTGTTCACCACTGTTGTGGACAGTCTGGGGGATGACCTGGCACCTGCCAACAACAAAATCACCAGAGAATTCTCTTGCAAGGTACGTGTTTTGAACGCACAGGCGCAGAGAGGAATTAATATAATTAATGCATGTATTAATATGTATGGTATATGTTTGTATGTATATGTTTGCCATTCCGTGTTCCATGGCCATAATGGCTGAGGTGCGTATGCGTCCGTTTTTCAGTTTTCACTGGTCTCAGCCGACACATTCCGATTTCGGGGGAAATGGTTTCAGTTATGTCTGTCTCTGTTCCTGGTTGACTGTATGTTAACATGATAACGTTTGAATGAAGGATGCTCAAGTTTTGCATGCGCGTAGGTACTTAGGAGAAGAAAATGTGCTGCGCGGCTAGTGATATAGCATCTTAACACTCTTCTTTCAGTGATGACTGTCTGTTTACGTGCCACCATAAAGGACAATAAATCTTGTGACTTGTTTGTTCCTGGCTGACTATGCATGTTAACATGATAACGTTTGAACGAAGGGACCTAGGATGCTCAAATTTGTATTCACATAGGTATTTCAGATGTCTAGGCCAATTTTTAAAAAATTGGTCAAAGGTCAAGGTCACTGGAGCAGAAAATATGCACTGCGGCTGGTGATTTTGCGTCTTTAATGTTCTAGTCTGTTTTGTGTTTGGGTTGGAAGAGCTTGTGTGTATGTTTATATGATGACAATGTTGCAAATGTGCGATGTGCAAGTTTCCTCATACTTCATGTATGTATGCCAATAAAAAAGGAGGGGGGAAAAAAAAAAGACAGTTGTTTTCGTCCATGACTGCCAGATAGCAGAAGGGGTAGATGCAATTCTGGCAGGCTGGGCTAGAATTTGTTTATAGGGGAGATGCCTTGCCCAGGGTACATCCCCACTCTCGACCAAAGAAATCTGAGGACAGGTGGCGTTGGGGAAGGTCCCCAAAGGCCAACCCATCCCTTTGGCTGCAGCATTAGAGCCAGTGCGAAGGCTCTCTCGTTTGAGAGTCATAGTCTTCCACAAAAGACTTTTCCATTTTTGTAGAAAATCATTTATTGTGCAGCTCTCATGTTACTGTTGGCCGTTACCACAGGCTAATGTCAACCATTTTAGCAAAAGGCCACATAATTATGTATGTATATGTAAATACACGCAGCTGTATTGCTATCATAATTCGTGTAACCTGATGATCTGGTATTACGTTTTGATATGATGTTTTGAGCGAAATGGGGGCTATGCAAAAAAGGCTTTAAGGGTATGCACGCTTTTGCTGATAGACAGTGATCTTATATATATTTTCAAAATCTGTATGTCTGTCTGTCTGTGTCTGTGTGTCCCTTATGCACCGCCACAGTTCTCAACCGATCGACACCAAATTTGGCATCAAGCATCCTTGGCACCCTCCGAAGGTCATGCCGTCCTTACTTTTCGGAAACCTCCGCCAAGGGGTCGTGGGGAGGGAGGGGGACCGAAAATTGTTAAGGGGCCATAACTTCCACACCGCAGGTCCTAGAGTCTTGAAACTTGGCATGGATGTACTTTCGCTTATGGCCGTTCTGATGATGGCGTACCAATGAAGGTCAAGGTCAAGGTCAGGGAGATCGGTATGCCTTGAAAGTGGTAGGGGTCTAATGATTGGGTTTTACTGTCCCACGCATATCTCCCGAACTGCTTTACCGAATCGTTTCCAGTTTTGTGTGGTCACCATGAGAGAAGGCATCCGAGCATAAATTATCGCCGTCATGACCTTCACCTTGGTGTATGACCTTGAAAACCGAAAATCTTTAAGGGGCTATAACATCCACACCGTTGGTCTTAGGGACTTCAAACTTGGCATGTAGGTCCTTTGCCTTATGGTTCTTCTGATGATTGCATACCGATCAAGGTCAAGGTCATGGAGATCGGTAGGCCTTGAAAGTGGTAGGGGTAAATTATTTTTATTTTCAGCCACAAAAGTAAAAATATAATATTTTGCGGACCCGGCCAAACCGGTACTCAGCAGTACCGGTACTCGGCGTTACCTGTACAAGTCGTTACTGGTACTAGGCGTTACCGGTACGGGGCGTTGCGCTAGTTCTTTATAAGTGTTATTTTGTGTAACTGGCAGATTTTTTAACACACGTTTTTTGCTTACAGATGCTGTCCAATGTTGTGCTCAGTATGACCACGGCCCTGAAGTATGTCTACATGGAGTCCGTCGTGATTGCAGGTAAATATACTATACTGTTCTGTTCAGTCTTCTATTAAAAAAAAGAGGCATTGATGCAATATTTTGATTGCAGTTGTTGGAAGGAGTGTATCAGTTGGAGTAAAGAACAAAATTAGCAAAAGTTGTATTTTTAATTAAACATTTTTTTTTTAATAATAGTCAATTTGATGTTGGAAGTGTGGATTTTATGTACTCAGGTGAAGCAAATTTTCAACAGAAATTTCATCCAAACAATTAATGTATTCAAAGCTAGCCATAGACTTTCTGTTTAAAGGGCCATTGAGGTAGCGATGATATGAACCAATGTAAGAGAAGAATTAATCACATAAAATGAACAATGGAAATGTCTTCCTTCAAGAGTTTTTGTCTCGTGACTTTCTTTCCCTTCCCTCTCTTCTTATTTTCTGCTCCCTTTCTTTCTCACTCTCTTTGTTTCTCTTATTTTGTCAGCTTCTGCGTCTTTCTCTCTTTTTTTTTAGTTTCTTTTTCCGCTTTCCTGCACTATCATTGAAGATTAGGCTCTTTAGAGTGTTTTTAACTCTCCTGGCGTCATGTATTTTTTGACGTTATTGGTTGTCCTTGACATCTCAACCGACAAGATTTTATTATTTTCCAGTGTGCATGCATTGCTTTAATGGAAAAATCACTGACATACGCTCTAAAAATAGACGTGGTAGGGTGTTTGGTAGTGAATGTCTTTGCATTTGGTGGGAGTGTAGAGTGATGTCTTGGGCGAATGCATTCGCCCATGGTGCTAGAAGAGTTAATGCAACTGAACACGTTTTATGCTGATGTGATAATACCTCGTGATATTGTGTACTGTATATGTACAATGAATGGGGTACGCAGACCTGCCTACCCATACGATGTTTCCGTATTTTGTACACAATTTTGAGCCGCAGTACGGTAAATGGAAAATTAATACGGCAAAAATTTGAACTTAAGGTCTTCTAAGATTGGTCAAAATCGAGTGTTTTTCGTCATTTCGCATGGCGGTTTAATGTTCTGTAATGTTCTGTTTTTGGGTCTCCTTGCAAAATACAGAATTTTGAGAAAAAGTAAGGAATTTTATTTCGTGGAGTACATAGAAAAGAAATTGGGGGTAGGCAGGTCTGGGTACGTGTGTGTGTTTGTGTGTGTGTGCACAACTGCATGCATGTCTCTCTCTGTGCGTGTGTATGCATATATGTGGTTTTGTTTTCTCATACAGCGAACAACTGTGTCAGTGTGCTGTTGACTCACCTGGGCACGGAGGCGCTGTCCTGCACAGACACCTTGCTGCCTTACATCTCCTCACAGACCTTCTTCAGCCCTCTCTGCAGCCGCCAGTTCCTCCTGGCTTTCTTCAATCTGCTCTACAAGGTGTGTTGGCTGATTCTTTTACCCATGAGCTTTCGTCTTTTTTACAGAAGCAGGGATGGGAATTGTCCGCCAAACAGCAAATTTCCGCCAAAATGACATTGCTTTTCAGTCGAAAAACAAGTCTGTCCGCCGAACCCCCCCAAAAAAACAACAACTAAATTTAGCCATTCTAATGCTCTTTTAGGGCTTCAATTACCAAAATAGCTTCAGCATTACCCCCTGGAGCCCTACTAGAGGCCTTCGATCCCTAGACCCCCGCTTTTCAGTTTTTTTTACTTGTCCAATTCCTATGCTTGGGAAGTGACTAGCTATGCAATTTGTGCTCGCATCGTTGTGCTGAATTGCTACGCGTTGTTCTATGTTCAGGGTTCGTACAGGGTCCTTGAAACCTTGAAAAGTCCTGGAAAATTGACATGGCCTTTTCCAGGGCTTGAAAAGTGCTTGAAAAACAGCAAAGGCCCCCAAACTCCTGGAAAAGTCCTGGAATTTTCAGTATCGTCTGACCATGTCCTTAATCTCAATCCATCAAAGTCAAAATCTGTCCTCCACAAAAAATATTGAAGGTTAAAACTAAATTCAAATGAAAAAACCCAAAAACGTTTATGGTCATACCGATATCGCGATCACAGCAGACGACATTTGCGCGAGTTGTCTGCCACTGAAGTTACTTCCCTTTACCGTACTTCCGTTCTCCGGTAAAGGAGACTGCATTTCCAACGATGTTTGGCTGCAAAAAAGAATATCAGAGCTGGTTAGCTCCGTCAACACATGGTTCAAAACTGAAAGTTAATTGCACAGTATGCAAAAAGAACTTAGACATCGCCAGCATGGGCGAGAGTGCTGTAAAAAGCTATTGTCAAGGCCAGAAGTACAAGCAACACAGGCGGAGCTCAGGCGGGAACGAAACCAGCATTGACTGTGGTATGCCAGATTGAGTCCTTGAAATTTAGTAAACTGGTCCTGGAAAAGTCCTGGAATTTTTTGTACACAGATCTGTACGAACCCTGTATGTTAGAATTTGTTTGTTCTTTAGTTTAACCCTTCGACTGCCACCAGTGTACTGACCTGATGACATCACTGATGATATCATCAGATGAAAATGAAGAGGAATAACCCTGATATGCTGGCATTTGTTATAACACAGTCAAGAGAGTTATATCCCCAGACCATTTTGCCAGATTGGCTCTACCAGTTGTCTTTTGTATGGCATGATTTGCCCAATGATTTTTTTATTTTCTCTGGCAGTCAAGGGGTTAATGTTTTCTCACTTCTAGGGATATTTGGTTATCATTGTGATTGACCTGTCTATGCCTCCAGCACTTGTTTTACAGTCAGATTGATAATGAGGCTTTATGCTACTTCTTGACGACACGAAAGCGCAATCATTTTAGGACTGACTTGACCATCCCACCTAGTGACGAGTCAGGGGCAGAGAATTTTCTTTGGCTATCAACTACTAGTAACTACTTCATGACATCCTCCGAAGTCCGAGTGTGGCTGCCTACGTGGCGGGGTAATAAAAAAAACCCGGTCACACACGTAAAGTTCTCATCTCTAGCTGGTGCATTTGTACCATAATGTTCAAGTGCTTCCGCTGTTGGGATGATCCCTGGAGTATTTAAGCCAGGGTATGACAACAACAACTACTTCATCTTTATATTTACAAATGCCCCACATGGCTGAAAGGCCGAAGAGGGTGTAAAACCCTATTTTCATCAACAACTACTTCATGACAGGCAAGGACGATAATCTTATGTAAATGGTGCACGCATCTCGGTGCGCGAGACAGGGGCAGGGAATGTTCAGTATAAAGCCGCATTGATTGTGTGTGGACCTATTCTATGCTGCATGCATGCATTACATTAGTTTTTAGTTAATGTGCTTAACTTTAAATGCCTTTGCCTTTGTAGTTGATAAAAGCAAGCTGCCAGTAAAGACAGTGAACTCTTTTTACTTTTGCCGAATATTTGTTGTGGTATTCTATTGTTATTACATCAGTTTTTGTTGATGGTAGACATGATACATTTTCATCTGTTATTGATGATTTGCATGATCTAGCTTTACATTTTTGTCTTTTTATGATGATTTGCACAATCTAGCTTTGAGGCATTTATTTTTTCATTTGACCATTTTTAACAGGTGGTCAACGCTTATGGAATTCAGCTGCCAGTGGAATTCCTCGCTCATCTCTTTGAATCTGATTCCTTGCTTTTCACCGCTCGCTTCTCGCACCACCAAGAGGTATGTTATTCATCCAAAATGGAACTTCTTTTTCTTTAGGAAGAACAGAACTTGCCGTATGCTTAAGGCAAAAGACATACCGCTGAAAGTATACATGGTTAATTAAAAGAACAATGTTATTGCAATTTTTAGTAATTGTGTAATAAAAGTAGAAAGATGAAAATGCTTCTGCACATAAGAAACACACTAACTCTTCTGTCGCCACATATTATTTTTACATTCCTGGTTCTCTGTTGCATCTCAACCGACAAGAGGGAAGTAGCTATATTTTCGAGTGCGCATGCATTGTTTTAAGGGCAGAAACGGTGACAAAAGCTCTAACAACAAACACATGGCAGGGTGCATGGTAGTGAATGTCTTTGCATTTGGTGGGAGTGTATTGGGCGAATGTATTCGTGCATGGTGCTAGAAGAGCTAAATAGCCTGTGTTTCATTATCCATGAAGTGTAGAATATATGTACTGGTAATGAGAGACTTAGTGCGATTTTTCTCACGCCAGAGGGCATGACGCTCGTGTGGGGCTAATCCTCTCTATATTATTAGTTGGGGATAAAGAAAGAGAGAGAGACAGTGAGTGGTCCTACCATCACTCTCTCTCTCACTACGCCCAAGTAAGAAAATCGCTTGATAAGCCCCTAGTGCATTGACTGCCCTCTGGCGTGACAAATATCGCCATAGGTTGACCATTGTCTTAGAGAAATGTGCTCAATAAGTGTTCTTTATTATTATTATTATTATTATTATTAAGGTGTTTTTCTGCTGCATGATGTCAGGCGTTGAGTCATCTGATGAGTGTCTACCATGCTGTCTTGGGCTTGAAGAGTGTACCCCTGCTGGAGGAGTCGTACAGGTAAGTCAGGTTGAGGTATCAAAACACAATCTTGGAGCTGGAAACATTAGGGTATTGGTTGTGTTTTTTTCTCAGTGAATTTGTTTGTCTATCAATGCTAACAAATAAACAATGTGCAAAGTTTGTTTACTTTTCAAGGTGTATAATGACGTTGATTCTGCTTATAAAAACTCACCACTCTTATCCCCTGTAGAACAGAAGCTTGATTTTTTGCTTTTACTAAGGTGGGTTGTGTGACATGAGTTTGCCAGATTTATATATTGGAGAAAAATACACTGTACTTGTAAACTGACAGCTTGAGTGTTCATTTATTTTTTTATTTTTAAAGTTTGAAACCAATTTAATTTCTGGTCATTGTCTTTATCAGTGAGTGTTATCATTTCAGTCAAATCGCATTTCAAAGTGATTTCATGCCTTTTCGTTCTTGTTGGGAACTGATTTTAGTGTTAGTGATTTTCAGAGGATTGGACTTCATATTGTACCGATGCCTGCTTTGTGCATCGAATTACCGTGTTTTTCGGATCATTAGGCGCTGCTGTGTATAAGGCGAATAGGGCAATTTTCAAGAAAAATCTCAACAAAAATTAAAGTCAAAGGCCCCCTCGTTTATAAGGCGATACACACCTTGCAAAAGAAAGTCGAAGTTTGAAGCCCGTACACGTCCTGTAAACGCTTACCGACCACCATTACTGCTGTCATAAACGAGAGTTGGCTCCCTTCTCAAATAATCGAACTTCCGTTTTTGCGACTTCCGGTTGTTGTGTTTGGACTTTTCTTCGCGAAAACTGGTAGAATTATGGCATTTTAAGCTCTACAACGATGCTTTTTACATCCAATGAAGGGTTATGGCATCTGTTGGACGGTATCTCGGATGATAATAGGGATTTTGAAGCATTTTAACGTGAGTATTCATCGTATCGGCAACTCGTTACCACTTTCGATGTTGTGACTCACAGTAGACTGTACTGAGTACGGCAATCGTTGCCTCTCTTCTCACAATTTTGTTCACTAATAAAACGCCCTCATTTATTACTATTAGGCGCATCGGTCGATATTGGACAAAAAAATATCGCCTTATAGTCCGAAAATTATGGTACCTGTTCTTTGCAGGTTGGTGCTGGCGGACATGGAGATGGGCATGAAGACACTGCTGCCCCAAGAGCACCGCGAGCTGAACCTGGTTGTGGACAACCCATACTCCTCCATCACCTACAGCATGAAGCAGGCCGTCACCATCATCCTCTTCAATCTCAACGCTCTCACGGAGATTGCCAACACCAAGAACAACTTGATTGGGGTCAGTGTTAACCCCTTCCATGCCTGGTCCCATGTCTACTACGGGATGTGTGATGTCATTGATGATGTCATAACTTTTGGTGTCCACAGTCCTGGAATGATGTTTTTTTGGTTTAGACAAGTCAGGAAAGATATATCTCTAGACTGTTTTCTCAGATTGAGTCTAACAGGTCTCTTTTAAATTTTATAATAAGAAAATTGATAATTTCTGTGTTTTCCTCTGGCAGTGAAGTGGTTAATATTTGCGCACAGATGTCATCATGTGCATCTATGATGCTCATATCTTCCATCTGATGCATTGAATTTCAGGCCAGTGCTTCACAAAACGCATCAAATTTACACTTGACGCACAGTTTTAAAAATATATTCTAAATAAAAAGATATAAAGAGAGATCCCTTGAAATGTCCGGGTGACCCTCTAAAAATCTAGAGGCATGTTTCGTGCGCTTATTCTGACCTCCCGATTTCAAAGTTAGAATTAACTGGGGAGGTAAACTTTGATTACAATGACCTGTTTGTGTGAGTTTTTATTATTATTGTCTATCTTTCATGACCCAGATATGGGCCCTATCCTCTCACTTTCATTTCCTCGCTGTTGAGAAACGAGCATCTTTAAATCGTAAGCGTTCCTTGCCCCAGATGTGGGCCCTGTCCCCCAGCATCTTCGACCTGCTGTGCGACCGGCTGGACCCGGCGGACCCCTGGCTGGCGGAGCGGCACCCGACGGTGCAGTACGCCATCCTGCACACGCTGCACGGCCACTGCTGCCGCCACGGGCACTTCGTGTCCAGCAGCAGCCTGCTGTCCTCGTCCGCGGACACCATGGCCAGCCTGAGCCAGGCGAACAGCGAGCACCTGACGCGTGTCCTGCGCCTGCTGCTGGCTGTGCTGGAGGGGTCGCGGGCCTCCTTCGACGTGCGCTGCCTGGTGTTGAAGTGGGTGCACGACATTGTGCAGGGGCTCCAGGCCACGGCGCATGTCTTGGCTGCGCCGCCGTTTGTGGCCGTCGTTCACGCAGTCATTGCTCAAGGTGGGTGTGGGGGTGAGAGTGTGCTGTGTGTGATTTGGAAGGTGGGTGCAAAACATTGTGTAGAGGGTCCAGGCCACTGTGCATGTCTTGGCTGCGCTACCGTTTGTGGCTGTCATTCACGCAGTCATCGCTCAAGGTGTGTTGTAGGGGGTGAGGGTGTTTGTGGTGTGAGGTTTGTCTGGTGTTGAAACGGATGCACAACATTGTGCAGGGGCTCCAGGCCACCGCGCATGTCTTGGCTGCGCTGCCGTTTGTGGCCATCGTTCACACTGTCATCGCACAAGGTGGGGGTGGGGGTGAGGTTTGCCTGGCGTTGAAGTGGGTGCACAACATCGTGCAGGGGCTCTAGGCCACCGCACATGTCTTGGCTGCACCGCCGTTTGTGACCGTTGTTCATGCAGTCATCGCACAAGGTGCATGGCTGTGTGTGTGGTTGTAAATGTGTGTGTCTCTAGAGTATTTGTGTGTTTAGAGTGAGGGTAAAACGAGAGTTAAGGAAATGTGTTAATGCATATTTGATGAGGTTTAGTCATACGGTAGAGTCCCTAAAATCTAGGTATGCTCAAAGGCATAGGGGTTCTCAAGCATCGTTTTGGAATGGCAGTATATCAGGATTTATGCTTGTATTTGAAAGATTTCAAGTTATGGCACTATTTTAAAGTCTCTGAAAGTAAAGAAAAGAGAATAACATGAATCTGGTAAATATTTGATGTTCAAGCTATTGGGTACCATTGTCCTAATGAATTGATTTAGATTTGTTGGAAAGTCATTAAGTCTTTGAAATAAATAAGTCTTTGAAACAATGTAATAAGGTTGTGAATTTAGAAATAGATAATCTGCCCAATGTGCCAGTTAATAGAGAAGCAGCAAGTTGTTGACCACTCATGCACGACTTCACTGAATAAAGTTTGGCAATCTTGTTCTTTAGTCACCCCCCTCATGTTTACAGCCCTCTGATATGTTAGCATTAAACCAAGTTGCCCCCAAATCAAATGTAAGTGAAAGTTTAGTTGATTTCATTATTTATCTAGTGTTTATGATTGTACATTGGTCCCCAGTCTGCTTTTTGTATGGAAAACTTTTTTGTTTATCTGTGCTGTGTGCTGCTTGAATCATTTGTGTTGTTTTGATAGTAACACCTGTTTGCTTTTAACCAGGTTACGACAGAGAAATACAGATCATGATGGCTGCGGCTCAGTGCCTGACCGCGCTGTTTAAGTATGGGGCACCGCTTTCCGTCAGCACAACTCGAGAGTGAGTGCTCATCGTTTTCTTTATGTGCTGTTCAGCAGATTTTCAGTTTTTAAAAAAACAAGCAACAAAAATCCTGGAATGTGTTATGCATCTGTTGCTTGTGTGTGTGTGTGTGTGAGAGAGAGAGAGAGAGAGTGTGTGTGTAAGTTTGTGTGCATGCCAATATTTGCTTAGAAATGTTTCAGTTCACATGTAAGAGATGCTTGTAAAACAATTAACTAACAACTTTCTAATTCATGTTTAGTTGTTGTTTTTTAAAGGGAAAAAACCTTGAGAAATTTGACTTTTTGATATTGAAATACCCTTAAAGCATTATGTGACTTAAAGTGTTGTAAAAGTTGTCCCCGCATATTTCCCATTGGCTGCATGGAGCTGTGCAGTTTCAGGCTGACACACACAAGGCGACAAGTGCAGGAGTTATTTCTTACTGTGTGACTTTGATATTGAAATACCCTTAAAGCGTTATGTGACTTACATTCGCATCGCAACAATTTTGAATTATTAAAAAAAAACTCACAAATAACTCCAGTCATACACACATACAAAACATTCATAAACAAAAAGAGAAATAAAAGATTACAGGTTTTTACTTCAGGTTTAGAGTCAGAGGCTAAATTGTGGTCTAAGGGAGCGAAGTGAGTTTAGAAGTGACCAAGGTATGGTGTGCACACAGATTTACTTCCCTTGAAGCAAATGCATCAAATTAACAGCTATCTATTAATTCCGGACATATATGGCCGGAACGACTTGAATGAGTTAAAGCTTTATTTGACTTAAAGTGTTGTAAAAGTGTCCCTGCATATTTTCCCCCAGGTGCCTGGAGCTGTGCAGTTTCAGGCTGACCGACACACGGCGACAAGTGAAGGAGCTGTTCTTTGCTCTGCTCAAGGTACTGCCTCTGGACGTCACCACCAGGTGAGTGATGCACCTGGAACAGGATTGAGAAGGAAATCTTTCTGTGTTGGTATTGCTTGTGTGTGTGCGCACGTTTGTGCATGCGTACATACTTGTGTGTGTGCATGCATATATGTGAATGTGTGTGTGTGTGTCTGCTTGTCTGTATTTTCTTACCTTGAGACTGCATGTGTATGTGTGTCTGCTTGTGTGTGTGTGCATTTTCTTACCTGTGAGACAGCATATATGTGTGTCTGCCTGTCTGTGTGTATTTTTGCATGTGAGACTACAATGTGCATTTTTGCACATTATCAGTATAATATTTATAGAACCAACAATGATTAGTTGTTAACTTGTCTGTGTGACACAGTCTTTTAAAGTGTCATCGGTACATACATGTCATAACAGGAAAACATGTTAGTACATTATGTGCATTTCTCACATTGTCAGTATAGTAGAACCAATGGTGACTGATTCAGCTCATTGTGAAAGAGCGTTGATTTATCTCATACCAGAATAGCATTGTTTGTGAATGACGCATCTTTTCAGAAAATATTTCTGTTAATTTCTGTCTTCTCTCCATCCACTGTCAGTCAACCCTGTTGATTTTTTGATATTTTTTTAATATAAATAATTTGTGTTTTATGTAGGTATTTTAAATGTGAGTGCGATAAAGTGATTTGTTTTTTAAAATAATTTTAAGTACATGTATCTTTAATATCTTTTGTGTGCGTGGGGTAAACTTTTTTTTTCTTTCATGTAATGTGCGGTGATTCCTGTTGTGTCAGGAGAATAGCGCTATAGAAGATTTATTTATTATTATTATTAATGATTTATCTCTTCTCTCTGCCTACAGCAGCAGCATGGCCTTTGAAGGGGAGGAAGAAGCCCTGGCCCGACAGAGGAAGGACCGGTCAGTGGGGCTGAAGATGGCCTGGCTGGCCCGCCGCAACCACCTGTGCTTCCCCTCCCTGGGCCTGTTCCACTCCCACAACTTCAGACACGTCATCTGCTACATGCTCAACAACGCTCCGCCTGCGTGAGTACACTGGGAAGAGGGTGGAGCTTGGTGTGAGGTATTAGGTATTAGGTACTTTATAGTCACAGAGGCATCTCTGTGAAATTCGGGTTGCTCCCACCTGGAGAGCGTGTCGCAGCCAGAGGCGCGCCACCCAATGTTTTTTGGCTTGCAAGGTTTTTGTGTGACTGATGAGGAAGGAAAGGGGGGGGGGGGGTAAATTGAATGACCAAATGACAACTTTTTCGTTGCCCCTGGGTTTAACGTGTGCTAAGTGCATGGGCACATGGGACCTCGGTTTATTCGTCTCATCCGATAGACTCCACGTTCAGACCGTAAGGCCTAGTGCAAAGTGAGAGGAAAAATCCCCTGTACCCAGGTTCGAACTCGGGTTTACTTGACACAAGGCGAACGCGTTACCTCTGTGCCACTCTACCTTTTGGGGGAATTGGGGAATTATCAGTTAGTGAGGAAAAGACTTCAGTTCAGTTGTTTTTTTTCAGCAGCAACACACTGCCAGGCATCAGCATTGTCAGAGGGTTTGCAAATATTAGAGGATTATGAATGGCTGGCAGAGGATTGGCTTCTGCTGGCAGAGGTTTTGCCTTATCTGCTCAGTGTAAACTTTGCCGTCTAATGTCATTTATTTAATTTTTACAGTTCATTCTTTCAGAATCGATGCTTTTTTTGTCCATGTTGGGAACTAATTTCAGTGTTGATCTTCTAGCTGCAAGGGTCTTGATAGGCCCATGTACCACGCTTTTCAGAGGATTGAACTGCAGACAATTCTGATGCCCGATTGCCCATATGAGTTGTCTGAGAAAGAGGGTATGAGAAGGGAAGGGGCGGGCATCAGTGGAATTAACTTTAGAAGGTAAAAGTGAGAAACTGAAACTCGGGGAAAAAAAAAGATTAATGAAGGCCATCCAAATGATCTAGTGACTTTTACTCAATAGTTAAGTGTTTTTCTATTATTGTGTGCAACATAGCAACATTCATAGCTAGTACAGCGGAATATCCCTTATAAGACCTCCCATTATAAGACTCCCTCCCATACTTCTCTGTGTTTTTCTATTATTGTGTGCAACATAGCAACATTCATAGCTAGTACAGTGGAATCTTCCTTATAAGACCTCCCATTGAGACATTGCCCTTCTTTGTAAGTATTAAAATGACCTCCCTTATAAGACCCCTCCCTTATAAGACCATTTTGGATGAAGAAGAAAGAAAAGTTTTGTTTTACGTCCTCCCGGAATTAACCATGTGGGACACATTTTGGATGATTTTTTAAGGTCTTATAAGGGAGGTTCCACTGTACAAATAGTGGCCAAGTTTGACCGGTGCTGCCTTTAATATGCATTAATGTGGCTGTACCATAGTTGATGAGGTTTAACCAAGGCGTGGTTACTGCTACACCTATCTATATTGTTAAAAACTCGGGACTTTACTGGTGTTGCACTGCCTCCGGGCATTGCAGCCAGTATTGTTCCCACCATCTTTGTATTTACAAATGTCCCAATATGTGTCTATGACCGAGAGGACGTACAACATAATTTTGACCACCATGACCGGTGCTGCCTTTTGTGTTGTGTTGCAGTCAATTTGGTGGGCTTCACTGGCTGCAGGCCATGTTCTACAATGGGCAGCGATCACACAAAGAGGCAGAGAGAGGCCAGGACAACATCCTACTCTCCGATGTACGCTTTGTTGTCTGTCTCTTTCCTGTCTTTTGACATGGGTTTCATTTGCTTACCTTTACAGGATTTGTACTTGTATAAGTCAGGCATGGTAGACCTCCGCGACAGTTTGAAACAAAATTATTAAAAAATGCATTGAAATGGCATGAAAAAGTGAAAAATTTCACTCATTTATTGAATTTTCTTCGGCCCCCTGGATACAGGGCCATTTTCGGCCATTTTCCTTGAAAACCACTTTGCCCCCACTACCATGCCTGATAAGTGTATTTTTTTTTATGGTATTATTTTTATCTGTTAACTTTTATTTTGTTTGTGTTGATCTGATTTTTTAAACAAATTACTGATTTTGAAACTTAAAAAAAAAGAAGTTTTTTTCCATACAAATGTGCTTACGATGCTCATTCATTTAGATGCTTACACTCAATGCTTATAAACGCGTATTAGGGATGGTTTGTGACAATAAGGCCGTGTACACACATAAGCGGATATTCCATGTGGAAACCCGTGCGCAATCCATAAATAAGTGAAACAAAGAAGGGAAAAGATTTGCGCACGTGTCTGAATTTCCCCTATATGCGTAAACTTTTATCCTTCTTTCTTCCACTTATTTAGGTTTTTCCGTACGGAACTTACGCGACTAATGTGAACCCGGCCTAAAGGTTACACAATGCAATATACCGTATTTTCCGGACTACAAGGCGATACTTTTCCCCCAGACTGAGACCCCTGCGCCTTATAATGTGACTGATAATATAGTAAGAAAATAGAGAAACAAAATCTGAATTTTGTGTGAAATTTGGGGGGTGCGCCTTATAATCAGGTGCGCCTTATAGTCAGAAAATTACGGTAATAGTCGAAGCGTCGCAAGTGACTTTAGGTTATGTCATTTCAGCTGGACGCAACGGACTCCCTGATGTGGTTCTGGGGGACCTACGAGACGGCTCACTTCACGGTTCTGTCCCGCCTGCGCACGCCCCTGGGCAAGCCGCAGGACACCTTCATGTCCATTGAGAGCGTGCTGAAAGCCTTTGCCCTTGAGGCCAGGCAGGCCACTGAGACCGAGGAGGATGCTGGAATGGGAGACTCCAATAAAAGTAAGCAGGTTTGGGCTCACAAAGTAAACTGAAGTGAGGCTATGTCAGGCCTGTTTACTCTACATGTTTTCGAGTAGTATTCTACTCAATTTGGATGTCTACTACTCTTCAAAATTGAAAATAATGCTCTTTAATTCTTGATTGCTACTCGTTTTCAGTGAACATTGTTTGATGGTTTAATGAATAAGACCAAAACTACTCATTTCAGCTATCCGGACTACTCGAGACTTGTGTAGGGGGTAAACGGGTCTGCTATGTACTCATGTTCTCTGTTTGTGTGTGTGTGCGCGCACGCTTAGGGCAGTTAAGCATGTGTGTTCAGTATGTCTGTGTTATGAATGCATGCAGAGATATAGTTCTGATGATGTTCTAAGTTGAAATTTTGAGTGATCTGTTGCTGCTGCTGCTAACCTGGAGTATGCAAGCTATTCTCTCGTTTCTGACTTTTGACTGTCAAATAGTAGAGGGGCCAGCTGTTACTCTGGACAGCTGGGCTAGAATTTGTCAAAGTAGAGATGCCTTGCCCAGAGTGCATTCCCACTCTCGCCCAAAAACGATTTGAGGACAGCTGGCTTTGGGGAAGGTTCCCAAAGGCCAACCAATCCCTTTGGCACTAGATCGCTGTACAATGAATGAACCTAACTACTATTGATTTTCAGACGAGAAGGCTGGTGAGTACGGGTGCCTGCAGCGTGTGCACACCCTACTGCAGTACATGGAGCACCTGGAGAGGATCCTCTACAACGCCTATGAAGGCTGTGCTGTGGCCATGGCTACCCCGCCAAAGGTAAACTATTGGGGAAAAAAAGCATACATTTTCACGAAAATTCAGATTACAAAACAACAAACATGGAGAAACGAAATTCATTCCAAAAACTAGTTCAGGAGGAGAGGAAAAAGATTGCAGAATGCTGAAAATATTTGAAGTCTATAACATAGGAATCTAATGAGAAATGCTATGTCCACTAAGGGCACACACACATTAGATAAGGAAACCTCATACGCTTATCTGTAAATAAGTAAAAGAAAAGGAAAAAAATAAACGCCTGGGTTTCTTTTACTTATTTACAGATAAGCGTATGAGGTTTCCTTATCTAATGTGTGTGCGCTTTTAGGTGGAAGATAATGGCGGAAATCGTGAATATGAGAAATAACTGACACTTGTCAGTTGCACAGAAAATCTGAAGAAATTTGTTTTTTTGTGTGTGATTCTGACGCATATTCGTTGCAGGTTTCAAAGAGAAAATGAAAAAACAAAACCAAAACAAGATTTAGTACATTTGGCTGACAAACTGGAACCAGGAAAATAGTTTATGTGAGAAACGCTGGAGACTGATTTGCTGCAGGTTGTGATGGGAAAGGTTGCAAATGGCGAGTTTGTGAAATATTGTGGGGACTCACATATTGTTGTTTTTTTCCTTCAGGTTGTGAAGACGTTTTTCCGCACCAACCGGAGCACATGCCTGGAGTGGTTGTCGCGCATCAGGATGACCATCATGACGGTGGCAGCTCATGCCGGACTGTCGGCCGTGGTCGTGAGACACGCGCATGAACTGCTCCGCAACCTTCTGGATATGGACAAAACTCAGGTCTGTTGGTTATTGTGTCTTGGTCAATGGAATCACCAAACACTCCCTTTGAGAGCACAGATTTTCGATTTTAATTTCTTTTTCAAAAACATCTTTAAAAATTGCAGCAATTATCACAATTATGCACCCTGCATGTTCACCCACACACACAGACACTGACACCCACAACCCACACCCACACACACATGCACACTAAGGTTGTGTGTTGTTGCGTTCCTGGCACCCCTGCTGTGTGTTGTACTGTTCTGTT
>CM065682.1:54522056-54554017 GCA_017654935.2 Phymorhynchus buccinoides
AGCAAAATCAAACTGAACATTTCTTTTGCTGCTCATACATTATGTAAACTGGGCGGGGGAAAGGTCAATGTTTTCATATAACTTCTAACACATATAATAAAACTTCTCACTCTTGTCACAGGCAGGGAGATTGAGCTGCAGGGAGATCAGTCTCAGCATCTGCAGGTAGTTGGTCACATCCTGGTCTTCCGAGGCCCTCAGACGACAGGAGAGCGGAAGCAGGAACGTCTAGTAACAAATTGTTAAACCAATTCAATGTTCACAGGGCTCCCAATCGTCCCGCAAAACAAGGGGTCCCAGGGACTCCTTCACTTACATTATAGAGGGTCCTAGATGCTGGATAGAGGGTCCCAGTGGCACAGCGAATGCTAAAAAGAATTTTTCTATTGCATCCCTGGGACCCCCTGCACATTCTTTTAGAGGGTCCTTTAGAATTTTAGTGCTTCATAGACCCCCAAATGGGGGTCCCTGGGAGCCCTGGTTCAAATTTAGCGACCAGACATAAAATTTTCTTATAAAGTTTCAGCCAGTAAGACAGCAGAAGCAAGAAAACGTATAAGAGATAAGTTACTAAAAATAAAACAATGTTGATGCTCAAGTAGAGTTTAGTCCAGCAATCTTGCTTGGAAATTATGCAAGACTAATAATAATCTACCACCAGTTCACAAGCATAACATATCACTATCACATCAATACCCCCTTCTTTGTGTTGAAAATATCTTAATTCTATTTGCACCCCATCCGTCAATTGTTCCTTCAATCTCTCTCTCTCATACACTCACGCACACACATGTGCATACACACACACACAGGGTGTTCTCATGTTTATTTCCTTCTTTAACTGTTGTGTTATAGATGGCTTGATGTAAAAAAGCAAACCATTATTGCTTATTCAATGTTCCATCTGAAAATACAAATTTTGACTTTGACTTTGACACACACACCAGGCATCAGAATAGACTGAAGTCCAATCCTCTGAAAACCGCGGTAAAAGGGACATCAAGGCCCTAAGTTCAAGAGGGACAACACTGAAATGAGATCCTAACATGACCAAAAAGGCTTAATAAAGTGAAAAATCACTTTGAAATGCTATTGGACAGAAAATGACACTGAATCAAAAGCCAAAACCTCTGTCAGAAATTCTTAATCCTCCTAAATCCTGACAATTCTGATGGCTGCACACACACACACACACAGAAAGCACCTTTCCCCTCCTGTCCTCCAGCTGTCTGCGCAGAGTCCCCACGATGGTGGTTTCCGTCAGCAGCTCTCCAGACAACATGGGCGGCCATTCCAGAGCGGCCAGTCGAAGCAGCCCTTCCCCACTCCGCTCAGCTTGGTTCAGGAAACGGATCACCTCAGCTCTGCGGGCGAGAATCACATGTTCTTTTTTTAAACCTGAAAACACTTTAAAATAGTCGATCTTTTTATGGTCCTTAATATTTATTTATTTTTGAAATGTGGAAAAAGGGTCAATGTTCCCATTTTTACTGTACTGAATATGTCCTTAACCCCTTGACTGCCAGAGAAACAAACACCAAAACCATTGGGCAAATCATACCACGAAAAAGACAACTGATAGAGCCAATCTGGCAAAATGGTTTGGGGATATTAATCTCTTGACTATGTTAGAGGAAAAGTCAACATATCAGGGTTATTCCTCTTCATCTGATGACGTCATCAGTGATGTCAACAGGTCAGTACGTAATACGTTGGTGGCAGTCAAGGGGTTAAGAACCTCAAGACAGCAGAATGTAGATCTAATTAATCAAGTGTAAACTGTAGCTGAGGAAGTTTCAGAGTTTCTTCCTCTATGCCTTTCACAGAATCTAAGCAGTCAGGTGCTGTTAAGTACATCTAACCATTCAAGTCTAAGCTCTGTTTCAGTTTCTTGGCTTGTTCTTCTTGCCATACATTACAGACTCTGAGGCGATTTTTTTCTTCTCCAAGACTGAGACCTAATAATATGACCAATAAAACAGTAAGAAAGTGTAATAACAAAATCTGAATTTGGTGTCAAATTTTGGGGGTGCGCATTATATTTATAATAATTTTATACTAAATTAAGATATTTTTTACTATTTTATTAGTCACATTATAATGCGCAGGGGGTCTCTCAGTCTGGGGAAAAAAAGCATCATCTTATAGTCGTAAAATACGTTAATCTTTCTCTTTCACAAGGGCTAAGCAATCAAGTGCTCTAAGCAGCATTGACAAGAGTTGGATGCACCTTTGCGCTTTCTTTTCCTATGTTACATCATCATGCTTCTCTGAGCTGCAGTGGCCTCTGTCTTAGGCGTTGTTTTGTGTGTTTTTTCAATCAGGAGTGACCTCCTTTTCTTACCTTCCAATACTTTGTCCATACACCCTGATCCACAGCCCATGTCATGCCTTAGTTTTGTAGTTTGCTCCCAGGAAAGCCTTCAAATTCTTTTAGCTTCAATGAGGGGGGAGCAATGTCCCCCTCATTTCCCAACAGGGGTGCTGCCCCTGTAGCCCGCCAGGCACTAGGCAGGCATGGGACCCCTGCTTCTTAGGTTTTTCAGGATTGTGTTGAAGCACCCAGGTATTATTATCTTACCATATTTTATAAGGCAAGCCTATTGTAAGCCCCCACCCCCCCCCCACCCCCCCATTTTTCGTGCGAGAAACAGACAAAATATTTATAAATAGAAAATTTGTTGCTTCTCAAATTCTCATAATCCGGCGATGCTGGAATAAACAAAATCCTGCATTTCAGGACATCCCATGTATATCTACTAATGTCCTGTATGTGTCTGTTCCAGACCGGAGGACATTAAGCAGAATTTCACACAGAGGTTTCCACAGCATCGCCTTCTTAGTCCATAAAATACGGTACTCTGCCCCTACAGGCTGAGAGAGGGGTGGCTGCTACACTGACCTGTGGTTGGTCTGCCTCTGCTCCTCCAGCAGGGTGGCAGCCCGGAGGAACTGGCGCTGCATGTGGGCCAGCTCGGCGCGGGGGTCCCAGTGGTGCAGGTGGCTGGGCTCCGCCTTGTTGCCCTCGCTCAGGCAGGCCCCCGGCACCAGCTCCAGGCTGCACCGCACCGCATCCAGGTCTCCCAGCTCAAAGGAGGCCATCGCCCTGTTAAGGAAGAAGTCGTCGTGTCAGTCATTGGCGGGGGGAAGGGGGGGGGGGGGGGGGGGGGGGAGGTGTGTGTGTGTGTGCTGTGTGCGTGATGGGAGTGTGTTAAGAAGGGGGTAGGGGGGTTGGAGGAGGCCATCGCCCTGAAAAGGAAGTGTGTGTGCGTCTCTCTCTCTCTCTCAGTATCCCACTGTGTGTGTGTGCGCGCATGTGTGTGCGCGCGCGTGTGTGTGTCTCTCTCTCTCTCTCTCTCTCTCTCTCTCTCAGTATCTCACTGTGTGTGTGTGTGTGTGTGTGTGTGTGTGTGTGTGTGTGTGTGTGTGTGTGTGTGTGTGTGTGTGTGTGTGTGTGTGTGTGTGTGTGTGTGTGTCTGTCTGTCTGTCTGTGTCTCTCTCTCTCTCTCTCTCTCTCTCTCAGTATGATGAGTATCCCACTCTGTGTGTGTGTGTGTGTGTGTGTGTGTGTGTGTGTGTGTGTGTGTGTGATGTGAGGCTGTTAAGAAGGGGGTAGGGGGGTTGGAGGGGGATTGGTGGAGTGAAAAGGGGAGGGGCTGACATTTTTTTCACGTCAAAGCTTCAGAAGGAAATTACATCCAAAAATCCAAACCTGAACATTCACAATAAACAAAACTTTTGTTGAGCGGTGGGGGAAGGGGGGACACTTTTTGCGTGAAAGCTACCCGACTTCTTTTGTCATTGCTTTCGAAACTTGTAATCAACGTTTTCTCTCATCACAGGAGATTGTGTGGGCCAATTTTTTTATTTTTTTTTAACTGCAATTAATTCCAAACATTTTTAGCTGCAATTAACTCCAAAAAATGGAAGCCCCATTTTTCGGCACTCCACAAACTAAAAACCACACATACATTTTTTTACAAAATCATGAAAAAGTAGGAATGAATGATGAGGAACCAAGCCTTCAGAGACAGACAGCTCACTTGATGTAGTTGACGTCCACAGTGGAGTGAAATGAGGACTGCAGATGGGTCAGTCCCGTGTCTGCACGCCAAGTGTTCATCTGTTCCTGCCACTGCAGCACCGAGTTCCAGTCATTCAGCTTCAGGTACATCTCCACCACCTAAACGAACAAGAGCGCATCTTAGTAACACTTTCGTGAACAGACAAAGTGAACACATGATCACAGAAACATAAATTTGACTGCCAGAGAAAATTATACAGAAAAAATCATTGGGCAAATCATGACATGAAAAAGACAACTGATAGAGCTAATCTGAGAAAATGGTCTGGGGATATCACTCTCTTGATTATGTCAGAGCAAAAGCCAGCATATCAGGGTTATTCCTCTTCATCTGATAACATCATCAGTGATGTCATCAGGTTAGTACGTAATACATTGGTGGCAGTCAAGGGGTTAAAGAAACATACACTGGCCCTGATACTTCTATGAAACACAGCACAATCAAAACACTCACTAATTACCTGTTTATATAAAAAAATAAAAAAAACAGAATAGAATTGCAAGAGCTCTTTCCCTTTTTCCCCCAAGAATTTAGAAGGAAGATAAATGTAAGAAGCACTCTTTCCCTATTTTTCAAGTTTAAGTGGGCAACATATGTACGGAGTAAAGGAGGTTAAGACTATTTTTCTCTTTTGGAAACATCATGAGCAACATTTCTAAGTAAACAAAAAACACTTCTCAAGTCCACTTGGAACCAACACATCTAACAACAAACCTCATTAGCCATGAAGGAGACAGTGGAAGGCAAGGGGTTCATCTGTTTTGACAGCGGTGGGGAGGATCTGAGCTTGCGGCTGTTCTCCACGGATATCTTCTTGATTAGCTGCTGCTGATGTTCCGGAGAAGATTCAGCCGCCTCTGGGGATTCCTTGGCCTCGTTTCCCTCATCAACGCACAGCGTTGACTTCAGCACTGACTGGTACTCTTTAGCAGCCACCTCATACCTAGAAAAAATGAAGACAATACGGTTACAAACAGTAGAACACATGTTAATAATCCTGACTACCATCTAAAAAATAAATAAAAATAATGACAGAATTCACATGTCTGAATGACAATCTTTTTTGCATCATAAAAAAGTCCATGAAATTGCATTAAATTTCCATCATATCTTTCAGAGCAACGTATTTAACCTAGTCTGTGCAACAACCTGAAAGCATAACAAAAAACATAGAATGTATAACATAACATCTCAATCATTGTAAACTATAGCCCATAAGTCTAGGCAGTGCAGGAATAGTCAGCCCTTCAGCTTTATGTGTCGGGTCCAGTTTAAAAAACAAAACAAAAAAACTATAGAAAGTAACTTTCAGAGCAATGTTGTTACCATACAGATAAAATGCATAGACAAAGCAACAAAGACGAATTAAAAGACGCTAACACTTACTTTCTGCTTGCCCTTTCTGCAGCTGCCTTGATCCAGGCAAACTTTTTGCCGGCGTTGTGGCGACACCAGTTGTAGACACCGTGCACTGCTTCGGGGCAGCTCAAGTCGCACAGGGCTCTCACCAAATATACTACCCCCTGCTCAAACTCTGACTCCTGAAACAATGGTGTTGAAACAGTTTTCGTACCATATTCTTCACATATTGTTAAAAATGTACATATAGTTATTTGATGTTGTACGAATAATATAATCAATTTTGGTGGCGCCTAGTTCTTGTATACCTACGGCACACACACGCATGCACACATCATATGCACATAGATACAAGAACATGCGCATACAACAACTGCATACACACATGCACTCACACAAAAACACATACACACACCAAGCACTTACAAAATCAACTACACACACACACACACACGCACACAAAAACACATACACACACACAAAGGCGCTTCCATATCCATAATGCTACGGAGCAGTTCATGCGCATGTCTCACACATAAACAAACGTAGCACACACATCATAATACACTGCACACTACACACAACCAACAGACACAACACACGCAGGGGTCCAGGAACCAACAACACACAACCTTAGTGTGCATGTGTGTGTGGGTGTGGGTTGTGGGTGTCAGTGTCTGTGTGTGTGGGTGAACATGGGTGCATAAGTGTGATAATTGCTGCCATTTTTAAAGATGTTGAAAAAAAAACCAAAAAAAAAACATTTGCTCTCAAAGGGGGCGATTGGTGATTCCATTGACCAAGACACAACCAACAGACCTGAGTTTTGTCCATATCCAGAAGGTTGCGGAGCAGTTCATGCGCGTGTCTCACGACCACGGCCGACAGTCCGGCATGAGCTGCCACCGTCATGATGGTCATCCTGATGCGCGACAACCACTCCAGGCATGTGCTCCGGTTGGTGCGGAAAAACGTCTTCACAACCTGAAGGAAAAAAACAACAATATGTGAGTCCCCACAATATTTCACAAACTCGCCATTTGCAACCTTTCCCATCACAACCTGCAGCAAATCAGTCTCCAGCGTTTCTCACATAAACTATTTTCCTGGTTCCAGTTTGTCAGCCAAATGTACTAAATCTTGTTTTGGTTTTGTTTTTTCATTTTCTCTTTGAAACCTGCAACGAATATGCGTCAGAATCACACACAAAAAAACAAATTTCTTCAGATTTTCTGTGCAACTGACAAGTGTCAGTTATTTCTCATATTCACGATTTCCGCCATTATCTTCCACCTAAAAGCGCACACACATTAGATAAGGAAACCTCATACGCTTATCTGTAAATAAGTAAAAGAAACCCATGCGTTTATTTTTTCCTTCTTTCTTCTACTTATTTATGGATAAGCGCATGAGGTTTCCTTATCTAATGTGTGTGTGCCCTTAGTGGACATAGCATTTCTCATTAGATTCCTATGTTATAGACTTCAAATATTTTCAGCATTCTGCAATCTTTTTCCTCTCCTCCTGAACTAGTTTTTGGAATGAATTTCGTTTCTCCATGTTTGTTGTTTTGTAATCTGAATTTTCGTGAAAATGTATGCTTTTTTTCCCCAATAGTTTACCTTTGGCGGGGTAGCCATGGCCACAGCACAGCCTTCATAGGCGTTGTAGAGGATCCTCTCCAGGTGCTCCATGTACTGCAGTAGGGTGTGCACACGCTGCAGGCACCCGTACTCACCAGCCTTCTCGTCTGAAAATCAATAGTAGTTAGGTTCATTCATTGTACAGCGATCTAGTGCCAAAGGGATTGGTTGGCCTTTGGGGGACCTTCCCCAAAGCCAGCTGTCCTCAAATCGTTTTTGGGCGAGAGTGGGAATGCACTCTGGGCAAGGCATCTCTACTTTGACAAATTCTAGCCCAGCTGTCCAGAGTAACAGCTGGCCCCTCTACTATTTGACAGTCAAAAGTCAGAAACGAGAGAATAGCTTGCATACTCCAGGTTAGCAGCAGCAGCAACAGATCACTCAAAATTTCAACTTAGAACATCATCAGAACTATATCTCTGCATGCATTCATAACACAGACATACTGAACACACATGCTTAACTGCCCTAAGCGTGCGCGCACACACACACAAACAGAGAACATGAGTACATAGCAGACCCGTTTACCCCCTACACAAGTCTCGAGTAGTCCGGATAGCTGAAATGAGTAGTTTTGGTCTTATTCATTAAACCATCAAACAATGTTCCCTGAAAACGAGTAGCAATCAAGAATTAAAGAGCATTATTTTCAATTTTGAAGAGTAGTAGACATCCAAATTGAGTAGAATACTACTCGAAAACATGTAGAGTAAACAGGCCTGACATAGCCTCACTTCAGTTTACTTTGTGAGCCCAAACCTGCTTACTTTTATTGGAGTCTCCCATTCCAGCATCCTCCTCGGTCTCAGTGGCCTGCCTGGCCTCAAGGGCAAAGGCTTTCAGCACGCTCTCAATGGACATGAAGGTGTCCTGCGGCTTGCCCAGGGGCGTGCGCAGGCGGGACAGAACCGTGAAGTGAGCCGTCTCGTAGGTCCCCCAGAACCACATCAGGGAGTCCGTTGCGTCCAGCTGAAATGACATAACCTAAAGTCACTTGCGACGCTTCGACTATTACCGTAATTTTCTGACTATACGGCGCACCTGATTATAAGGCACTCACCCCAAATTTCACACAAAATTCAGATTTTGTTTCTCTATTTTCTTACTATATTATCAGTCACATTATAATGCGCAGGGGTCTCAGTCTGGGGGAAAAGTATCGTCTTGTAGTCCGGAAAATACGGTATATTGCATTGTGTAACCTTTAGGCCGGGTTCACATTAGTCGCGTAAGTTCCATACGGAAAAACCTAAATAAGTGGAAGAAAGAAGAATAAAAGTTTACGCATATAGGGGAAATTCAGACACGTGCGCAAATCTTTTCCCTTCTTTGTTTCACTTATTTATGGATTGCGCACGGGTTTCCACATGGAATATCCGCTTATGTGTGTACACGGCCTTATTGTCACAAACCATCCCTAATACGCGTTTATAAGCATTGAGTGTAAGCATCTAAATGAATGAGCATCGTAAGCACATTTGTATGGAAAAAAACTTCTTTTTTTTTAAGTTTCAAAATCAGTAATTTGTTTAAAAAATCAGATCAACACAAACAAAATAAAAGTTAACAGATAAAAATAATACCATAAAAAAAAATACACTTATCAGGCATGGTAGTGGGGGCAAAGTGGTTTTCAAGGAAAATGGCCGAAAATGGCCCTGTATCCAGGGGGCCGAAGAAAATTCAATAAATGAGTGAAATTTTTCACTTTTTCATGCCATTTCAATGCATTTTTTAATAATTTTGTTTCAAACTGTCGCGGAGGTCTACCATGCCTGACTTATACAAGTACAAATCCTGTAAAGGTAAGCAAATGAAACCCATGTCAAAAGACAGGAAAGAGACAGACAACAAAGCGTACATCGGAGAGTAGGATGTTGTCCTGGCCTCTCTCTGCCTCTTTGTGTGATCGCTGCCCATTGTAGAACATGGCCTGCAGCCAGTGAAGCCCACCAAATTGACTGCAACACAACACAAAAGGCAGCACCGGTCATGGTGGTCAAAATTATGTTGTACGTCCTCTCGGTCATGGACATATGTGGGACATTTGTAAATACAAAGATGGTGGGAACAATACTGGCTGCAATGCCCGGAGGCAGTGCAACACCAGTAAAGTCCCGAGTTTTTAACAATATAGATAGGTGTAGCAGTAACCACGCCTTGGTTAAACCTCATCAACTATGGTACAGCCACATTAATGCATATTAAAGGCAGCACCGGTCAAACTTGGCCACTATTTGTACAGTGGAACCTCCCTTATAAGACCTTAAAAAATCATCCAAAATGTGTCCCACATGGTTAATTCCGGGAGGACGTAAAACAAAACTTTTCTTTCTTCTTCATCCAAAATGGTCTTATAAGGGAGGGGTCTTATAAGGGAGGTCATTTTAATACTTACAAAGAAGGGCAATGTCTCAATGGGAGGTCTTATAAGGAAGATTCCACTGTACTAGCTATGAATGTTGCTATGTTGCACACAATAATAGAAAAACACAGAGAAGTATGGGAGGGAGTCTTATAATGGGAGGTCTTATAAGGGAGATTCCGCTGTACTAGCTATGAATGTTGCTATGTTGCACACAATAATAGAAAAACACTTAACTATTGAGTAAAAGTCACTAGATCATTTGGATGGCCTTCATTAATCTTTTTTTTTCCCCGAGTTTCAGTTTCTCACTTTTACCTTCTAAAGTTAATTCCACTGATGCCCGCCCCTTCCCTTCTCATACCCTCTTTCTCAGACAACTCATATGGGCAATCGGGCATCAGAATTGTCTGCAGTTCAATCCTCTGAAAAGCGTGGTACATGGGCCTATCAAGACCCTTGCAGCTAGAAGATCAACACTGAAATTAGTTCCCAACATGGACAAAAAAAGCATCGATTCTGAAAGAATGAACTGTAAAAATTAAATAAATGACATTAGACGGCAAAGTTTACACTGAGCAGATAAGGCAAAACCTCTGCCAGCAGAAGCCAATCCTCTGCCAGCCATTCATAATCCTCTAATATTTGCAAACCCTCTGACAATGCTGATGCCTGGCAGTGTGTTGCTGCTGAAAAAAAACAACTGAACTGAAGTCTTTTCCTCACTAACTGATAATTCCCCAATTCCCCCAAAAGGTAGAGTGGCACAGAGGTAACACGTTCGCCTTGTGTCAAGTAAACCCGAGTTCGAACCTGGGTACAGGGGATTTTTCCTCTCACTTTGCACTAGGCCTTACGGTCTGAACGTGGAGTCTATCGGATGAGACGATAAACCGAGGTCCCATGTGCCCATGCACTGATCACACGTTAAACCCAGGGGCAACGAAAAAGTTGTCACTTGGTCATTCATAATTTACCCCCTCCCCCCCCTTTCCTTCCTCATCAGTCACACAAACCTTGCAAGCCAAAAAACATTGGGTGGCGCGCCTCTGGCTGCAACACGCTCTCCAGGTGGGAGCAACCCGAATTTCAGAGATGCCTCTGTGACTATAAAGTACCTAATACCTAATACCTCACACCAAGCTCCACCCTCTTCCCAGTGTACTCACGCAGGCGGAGCGTTGTTGAGCATGTAGCAGATGACGTGTCTGAAGTTGTGGGAGTGGAACAGGCCCAGGGAGGGGAAGCACAGGTGGTTGCGGCGGGCCAGCCAGGCCATCTTCAGCCCCACTGACCGGTCCTTCCTCTGTCGGGCCAGGGCTTCTTCCTCCCCTTCAAAGGCCATGCTGCTGCTGTAGGCAGAGAGAAGAGATAAATCATTAATAATAATAATAAATAAATCTTCTATAGCGCTATTCTCCTGACACAACAGGAATCACCGCACATTACATGAAAGAAAAAAAAAGTTTACCCCACGCACACAAAAGATATTAAAGATACATGTACTTAAAATTATTTTAAAAAACAAATCACTTTATCGCACTCACATTTAAAATACCTACATAAAACACAAATTATTTATATTAAAAAAATATCAAAAAATCAACAGGGTTGACTGACAGTGGATGGAGAGAAGACAGAAATTAACAGAAATATTTTCTGAAAAGATGCGTCATTCACAAACAATGCTATTCTGGTATGAGATAAATCAACGCTCTTTCACAATGAGCTGAATCAGTCACCATTGGTTCTACTATACTGACAATGTGAGAAATGCACATAATGTACTAACATGTTTTCCTGTTATGACATGTATGTACCGATGACACTTTAAAAGACTGTGTCACACAGACAAGTTAACAACTAATCATTGTTGGTTCTATAAATATTATACTGATAATGTGCAAAAATGCACATTGTAGTCTCACATGCAAAAATACACACAGACAGGCAGACACACATATATGCTGTCTCACAGGTAAGAAAATGCACACACACACAAGCAGACACACATACACATGCAGTCTCAAGGTAAGAAAATACAGACAAGCAGACACACACACACACATTCACATATATGCATGCACACACACAAGTATGTACGCATGCACAAACGTGCGCACACACACAAGCAATACCAACACAGAAAGATTTCCTTCTCAATCCTGTTCCAGGTGCATCACTCACCTGGTGGTGACGTCCAGAGGCAGTACCTTGAGCAGAGCAAAGAACAGCTCCTTCACTTGTCGCCGTGTGTCGGTCAGCCTGAAACTGCACAGCTCCAGGCACCTGGGGGAAAATATGCAGGGACACTTTTACAACACTTTAAGTCAAATAAAGCTTTAACTCATTCAAGTCGTTCCGGCCATATATGTCCGGAATTAATAGATAGCTGTTAATTTGATGCATTTGCTTCAAGGGAAGTAAATCTGTGTGCACACCATACCTTGGTCACTTCTAAACTCACTTCGCTCCCTTAGACCACAATTTAGCCTCTGACTCTAAACCTGAAGTAAAAACCTGTAATCTTTTATTTCTCTTTTTGTTTATGAATGTTTTGTATGTGTGTATGACTGGAGTTATTTGTGAGTTTTTTTTAATAATTCAAAATTGTTGCGATGCGAATGTAAGTCACATAACGCTTTAAGGGTATTTCAATATCAAAGTCACACAGTAAGAAATAACTCCTGCACTTGTCGCCTTGTGTGTGTCAGCCTGAAACTGCACAGCTCCATGCAGCCAATGGGAAATATGCGGGGACAACTTTTACAACACTTTAAGTCACATAATGCTTTAAGGGTATTTCAATATCAAAAAGTCAAATTTCTCAAGGTTTTTTCCCTTTAAAAAACAACAACTAAACATGAATTAGAAAGTTGTTAGTTAATTGTTTTACAAGCATCTCTTACATGTGAACTGAAACATTTCTAAGCAAATATTGGCATGCACACAAACTTACACACACACTCTCTCTCTCTCTCTCTCTCACACACACACACACACAAGCAACAGATGCATAACACATTCCAGGATTTTTGTTGCTTGTTTTTTTAAAAACTGAAAATCTGCTGAACAGCACATAAAGAAAACGATGAGCACTCACTCTCGAGTTGTGCTGACGGAAAGCGGTGCCCCATACTTAAACAGCGCGGTCAGGCACTGAGCCGCAGCCATCATGATCTGTATTTCTCTGTCGTAACCTGGTTAAAAGCAAACAGGTGTTACTATCAAAACAACACAAATGATTCAAGCAGCACACAGCACAGATAAACAAAAAAGTTTTCCATACAAAAAGCAGACTGGGGACCAATGTACAATCATAAACACTAGATAAATAATGAAATCAACTAAACTTTCACTTACATTTGATTTGGGGGCAACTTGGTTTAATGCTAACATATCAGAGGGCTGTAAACATGAGGGGGGTGACTAAAGAACAAGATTGCCAAACTTTATTCAGTGAAGTCGTGCATGAGTGGTCAACAACTTGCTGCTTCTCTATTAACTGGCACATTGGGCAGATTATCTATTTCTAAATTCACAACCTTATTACATTGTTTCAAAGACTTATTTATTTCAAAGACTTAATGACTTTCCAACAAATCTAAATCAATTCATTAGGACAATGGTACCCAATAGCTTGAACATCAAATATTTACCAGATTCATGTTATTCTCTTTTCTTTACTTTCAGAGACTTTAAAATAGTGCCATAACTTGAAATCTTTCAAATACAAGCATAAATCCTGATATACTGCCATTCCAAAACGATGCTTGAGAACCCCTATGCCTTTGAGCATACCTAGATTTTAGGGACTCTACCGTATGACTAAACCTCATCAAATATGCATTAACACATTTCCTTAACTCTCGTTTTACCCTCACTCTAAACACACAAATACTCTAGAGACACACACATTTACAACCACACACACAGCCATGCACCTTGTGCGATGACTGCATGAACAACGGTCACAAACGGCGGTGCAGCCAAGACATGTGCGGTGGCCTAGAGCCCCTGCACGATGTTGTGCACCCACTTCAACGCCAGGCAAACCTCACCCCCACCCCCACCTTGTGCGATGACAGTGTGAACGATGGCCACAAACGGCAGCGCAGCCAAGACATGCGCGGTGGCCTGGAGCCCCTGCACAATGTTGTGCATCCGTTTCAACACCAGACAAACCTCACACCACAAACACCCTCACCCCCTACAACACACCTTGAGCGATGACTGCGTGAATGACAGCCACAAACGGTAGCGCAGCCAAGACATGCACAGTGGCCTGGACCCTCTACACAATGTTTTGCACCCACCTTCCAAATCACACACAGCACACTCTCACCCCCACACCCACCTTGAGCAATGACTGCGTGAACGACGGCCACAAACGGCGGCGCAGCCAAGACATGCGCCGTGGCCTGGAGCCCCTGCACAATGTCGTGCACCCACTTCAACACCAGGCAGCGCACGTCGAAGGAGGCCCGCGACCCCTCCAGCACAGCCAGCAGCAGGCGCAGGACACGCGTCAGGTGCTCGCTGTTCGCCTGGCTCAGGCTGGCCATGGTGTCCGCGGACGAGGACAGCAGGCTGCTGCTGGACACGAAGTGCCCGTGGCGGCAGCAGTGGCCGTGCAGCGTGTGCAGGATGGCGTACTGCACCGTCGGGTGCCGCTCCGCCAGCCAGGGGTCCGCCGGGTCCAGCCGGTCGCACAGCAGGTCGAAGATGCTGGGGGACAGGGCCCACATCTGGGGCAAGGAACGCTTACGATTTAAAGATGCTCGTTTCTCAACAGCGAGGAAATGAAAGTGAGAGGATAGGGCCCATATCTGGGTCATGAAAGATAGACAATAATAATAAAAACTCACACAAACAGGTCATTGTAATCAAAGTTTACCTCCCCAGTTAATTCTAACTTTGAAATCGGGAGGTCAGAATAAGCGCACGAAACATGCCTCTAGATTTTTAGAGGGTCACCCGGACATTTCAAGGGATCTCTCTTTATATCTTTTTATTTAGAATATATTTTTAAAACTGTGCGTCAAGTGTAAATTTGATGCGTTTTGTGAAGCACTGGCCTGAAATTCAATGCATCAGATGGAAGATATGAGCATCATAGATGCACATGATGACATCTGTGCGCAAATATTAACCACTTCACTGCCAGAGGAAAACACAGAAATTATCAATTTTCTTATTATAAAATTTAAAAGAGACTTGTTAGTCTCAATCTCAGAAAACAGTCTAGAGATATATCTTTCCTGACTTGTCTAAACCAAAAAAACATCATTCCAGGACTGTGGACACCAAAAGTTATGACATCATCAATGACATCACACATCCCGTAGTAGACATGGGACCAGGCATGGAAGGGGTTAACACTGACCCCAATCAAGTTGTTCTTGGTGTTGGCAATCTCCGTGAGAGCGTTGAGATTGAAGAGGATGATGGTGACGGCCTGCTTCATGCTGTAGGTGATGGAGGAGTATGGGTTGTCCACAACCAGGTTCAGCTCGCGGTGCTCTTGGGGCAGCAGTGTCTTCATGCCCATCTCCATGTCCGCCAGCACCAACCTGCAAAGAACAGGTACCATAATTTTCGGACTATAAGGCGATATTTTTTTGTCCAATATCGACCGATGCGCCTAATAGTAATAAATGAGGGCGTTTTATTAGTGAACAAAATTGTGAGAAGAGAGGCAACAATTGCCGTACTCAGTACAGTCTACTGTGAGTCACAACATCGAAAGTGGTAACGAGTTGCTGATACGATGAATACTCACGTTAAAATGCTTCAAAATCCCTATTATCATCCGAGATACCGTCCAACAGATGCCATAACCCTTCACTGGATGTAAAAAGCATCGTTGTAGAGCTTAAAATGCCATAATTCTACCAGTTTTCGCGAAGAAAAGTCCAAACACAACAACCTGAAGTCGCAAAAACGGAAGTTCGATTATTTGAGAAAGGAGCCAACTCTCGTTTATGACAGCAGTAATGGTGGTCGGTAAGCGTTTACAGGACGTGTACGGGCTTCAAACTTCGACTTTCTTTTGCAAGGTGTGTATCGCCTTATAAACGAGGGGGCCTTTGACTTTAATTTTTGTTCAGATTTTTCTTGAAAATTGCCCTATTCGCCTTATACACAGCAGCGCCTAATGATCCGAAAAACACGGTAATTCGATGCACAAAGCAGGCATCGGTACAATATGAAGTCCAATCCTCTGAAAATCACTAACACTAAAATCAGTTCCCAACAAGAACGAAAAGGCATGAAATCACTTTGAAATGCGATTTGACTGAAATGATAACACTCACTGATAAAGACAATGACCAGAAATTAAATTGGTTTCAAACTTTAAAAATAAAAAAATAAATGAACACTCAAGCTGTCAGTTTACAAGTACAGTGTATTTTTCTCCAATATATAAATCTGGCAAACTCATGTCACACAACCCACCTTAGTAAAAGCAAAAAATCAAGCTTCTGTTCTACAGGGGATAAGAGTGGTGAGTTTTTATAAGCAGAATCAACGTCATTATACACCTTGAAAAGTAAACAAACTTTGCACATTGTTTATTTGTTAGCATTGATAGACAAACAAATTCACTGAGAAAAAAACACAACCAATACCCTAATGTTTCCAGCTCCAAGATTGTGTTTTGATACCTCAACCTGACTTACCTGTACGACTCCTCCAGCAGGGGTACACTCTTCAAGCCCAAGACAGCATGGTAGACACTCATCAGATGACTCAACGCCTGACATCATGCAGCAGAAAAACACCTTAATAATAATAATAATAATAATAATAAAGAACACTTATTGAGCACATTTCTCTAAGACAATGGTCAACCTATGGCGATATTTGTCACGCCAGAGGGCAGTCAATGCACTAGGGGCTTATCAAGCGATTTTCTTACTTGGGCGTAGTGAGAGAGAGAGTGATGGTAGGACCACTCACTGTCTCTCTCTCTTTCTTTATCCCCAACTAATAATATAGAGAGGATTAGCCCCACACGAGCGTCATGCCCTCTGGCGTGAGAAAAATCGCACTAAGTCTCTCATTACCAGTACATATATTCTACACTTCATGGATAATGAAACACAGGCTATTTAGCTCTTCTAGCACCATGCACGAATACATTCGCCCAATACACTCCCACCAAATGCAAAGACATTCACTACCATGCACCCTGCCATGTGTTTGTTGTTAGAGCTTTTACCGTTTCTGCCCTTAAAACAATGCATGCGCACTCGAAAATATAGCTACTTCCCTCTTGTCGGTTGAGATGCAACAGAGAACCAGGAATGTAAAAATAATATGTGGCGACAGAAGAGTTAGTGTGTTTCTTATGTGCAGAAGCATTTTCATCTTTCTACTTTTATTACACAATTACTAAAAATTGCAATAACATTGTTCTTTTAATTAACCATGTATACTTTCAGCGGTATGTCTTTTGCCTTAAGCATACGGCAAGTTCTGTTCTTCCTAAAGAAAAAGAAGTTCCATTTTGGATGAATAACATACCTCTTGGTGGTGCGAGAAGCGAGCGGTGAAAAGCAAGGAATCAGATTCAAAGAGATGAGCGAGGAATTCCACTGGCAGCTGAATTCCATAAGCGTTGACCACCTGTTAAAAATGGTCAAATGAAAAAATAAATGCCTCAAAGCTAGATTGTGCAAATCATCATAAAAAGACAAAAATGTAAAGCTAGATCATGCAAATCATCAATAACAGATGAAAATGTATCATGTCTACCATCAACAAAAACTGATGTAATAACAATAGAATACCACAACAAATATTCGGCAAAAGTAAAAAGAGTTCACTGTCTTTACTGGCAGCTTGCTTTTATCAACTACAAAGGCAAAGGCATTTAAAGTTAAGCACATTAACTAAAAACTAATGTAATGCATGCATGCAGCATAGAATAGGTCCACACACAATCAATGCGGCTTTATACTGAACATTCCCTGCCCCTGTCTCGCGCACCGAGATGCGTGCACCATTTACATAAGATTATCGTCCTTGCCTGTCATGAAGTAGTTGTTGATGAAAATAGGGTTTTACACCCTCTTCGGCCTTTCAGCCATGTGGGGCATTTGTAAATATAAAGATGAAGTAGTTGTTGTTGTCATACCCTGGCTTAAATACTCCAGGGATCATCCCAACAGCGGAAGCACTTGAACATTATGGTACAAATGCACCAGCTAGAGATGAGAACTTTACGTGTGTGACCGGTTTTTTTATTACCCCGCCACGTAGGCAGCCACACTCGGACTTCGGAGGATGTCATGAAGTAGTTACTAGTAGTTGATAGCCAAAGAAAATTCTCTGCCCCTGACTCGTCACTAGGTGGGATGGTCAAGTCAGTCCTAAAATGATTGCGCTTTCGTGTCGTCAAGAAGTAGCATAAAGCCTCATTATCAATCTGACTGTAAAACAAGTGCTGGAGGCATAGACAGGTCAATCACAATGATAACCAAATATCCCTAGAAGTGAGAAAACATTAACCCCTTGACTGCCAGAGAAAATAAAAGAAAAAAAATCATTGGGCAAATCATGCCATAAAAAAGACAACTGATAGAGCCAATCTGGCAAAATGGTCTGGGGATATAACTCTCTTGACTGTGTTATAACAAATGCCAGCATATCAGGGTTATTCCTCTTCATTTTCATCTGATGATATCATCAGTGATGTCATCAGGTCAGTACACTGGTGGCAGTCGAAGGGTTAAACTAAAGAACAAACAAATTCTAACATACAGGGTTCGTACAGATCTGTGTACAAAAAAATTCCAGGACTTTTCCAGGACCAGTTTACTAAATTTCAAGGACTCAATCTGGCATACACAGTCAATGCTGGTTTCGTTCCCGCCTGAGCTCCGCCTGTGTTGCTTGTACTTCTGGCCTTGACAATAGCTTTTTACAGCACTCTCGCCCATGCTGGCGATGTCTAAGTTCTTTTTGCATACTGTGCAATTAACTTTCAGTTTTGAACCATGTGTTGACGGAGCTAACCAGCTCTGATATTCTTTTTTGCAGCCAAACATCGTTGGAAATGCAGTCTCCTTTACCGGAGAACGGAAGTACGGTAAAGGGAAGTAACTTCAGTGGCAGACAACTCGCGCAAATGTCGTCTGCTGTGATCGCGATATCGGTATGACCATAAACGTTTTTGGGTTTTTTCATTTGAATTTAGTTTTAACCTTCAATATTTTTTTGTGGAGGACAGATTTTGACTTTGATGGATTGAGATTAAGGACATGGTCAGACGATACTGAAAATTCCAGGACTTTTCCAGGAGTTTGGGGGCCTTTGCTGTTTTTCAAGCATCTTTCAAGCCCTGGAAAAGGCCATGTCAATTTTCCAGGACTTTTCAAGGTTTCAAGGACCCTGTACGAACCCTGAACATAGAACAACGCGTAGCAATTCAGCACAACGATGCGAGCACAAATTGCATAGCTAGTCACTTCCCAAGCATAGGAATTGGACAAGTAAAAAAAACTGAAAAGCGGGGGTCTAGGGATCGAAGGCCTCTAGTAGGGCTCCAGGGGGTAATGCTGAAGCTATTTTGGTAATTGAAGCCCTAAAAGAGCATTAGAATGGCTAAATTTAGTTGTTGTTTTTTTGGGGGGGTTCGGCGGACAGACTTGTTTTTCGACTGAAAAGCAATGTCATTTTGGCGGAAATTTGCTGTTTGGCGGACAATTCCCATCCCTGCTTCTGTAAAAAAGACGAAAGCTCATGGGTAAAAGAATCAGCCAACACACCTTGTAGAGCAGATTGAAGAAAGCCAGGAGGAACTGGCGGCTGCAGAGAGGGCTGAAGAAGGTCTGTGAGGAGATGTAAGGCAGCAAGGTGTCTGTGCAGGACAGCGCCTCCGTGCCCAGGTGAGTCAACAGCACACTGACACAGTTGTTCGCTGTATGAGAAAACAAAACCACATATATGCATACACACGCACAGAGAGAGACATGCATGCAGTTGTGCACACACACACAAACACACACACGTACCCAGACCTGCCTACCCCCAATTTCTTTTCTATGTACTCCACGAAATAAAATTCCTTACTTTTTCTCAAAATTCTGTATTTTGCAAGGAGACCCAAAATCAGAACATTACAGAACATTAAACCATCATGCGAAATGACGAAAACCACTCGATTTTGACCAATCTTAGAAGACCTTAAGTTCAAATTTTTGCCGTATTAATTTTCCATTTACCGTACTGCGGCTCAAAATTGTGTACAAAATACGGAAACATCGTATGGGTAGGCAGGTCTGCGTACCCCATTCATTGTACATATACAGTACACAATATCACGAGGTATTATCACATCAGCATAAAACGTGTTCAGTTGCATTAACTCTTCTAGCACCATGGGCGAATGCATTCGCTCAAGACATCTCTACACTCCCACCAAATGCAAAGACATTCACTACCAAACACCCTACCACGTCTATTTTTAGAGCGTATGTCAGTGATTTTTCCATTAAAGCAATGCATGCACACTGGAAAATAATAAAATCTTGTCGGTTGAGATGTCAAGGACAACCAATAACGTCAAAAAATACATGACGCCAGGAGAGTTAAAAACACTCTAAAGAGCCTAATCTTCAATGATAGTGCAGGAAAGCGGAAAAAGAAACTAAAAAAAAAGAGAGAAAGACGCAGAAGCTGACAAAATAAGAGAAACAAAGAGAGTGAGAAAGAAAGGGAGCAGAAAATAAGAAGAGAGGGAAGGGAAAGAAAGTCACGAGACAAAAACTCTTGAAGGAAGACATTTCCATTGTTCATTTTATGTGATTAATTCTTCTCTTACATTGGTTCATATCATCGCTACCTCAATGGCCCTTTAAACAGAAAGTCTATGGCTAGCTTTGAATACATTAATTGTTTGGATGAAATTTCTGTTGAAAATTTGCTTCACCTGAGTACATAAAATCCACACTTCCAACATCAAATTGACTATTATTAAAAAAAAAATGTTTAATTAAAAATACAACTTTTGCTAATTTTGTTCTTTACTCCAACTGATACACTCCTTCCAACAACTGCAATCAAAATATTGCATCAATGCCTCTTTTTTTTAATAGAAGACTGAACAGAACAGTATAGTATATTTACCTGCAATCACGACGGACTCCATGTAGACATACTTCAGGGCCGTGGTCATACTGAGCACAACATTGGACAGCATCTGTAAGCAAAAAACGTGTGTTAAAAAAAATCTGCCAGTTACACAAAATAACACTTATAAAGAACTAGCGCAACGCCCCGTACCGGTAACGCCTAGTACCAGTAACGACTTGTACAGGTAACGCCGAGTACCGGTACTGCTGAGTACCGGTTTGGCCGGGTCCGCAAAATATTATATTTTTACTTTTGTGGCTGAAAATAAAATTTTTTTACCCCTACCACTTTCAAGGCCTACCGATCTCCATGACCTTGACCTTGACCTTGATCGGTATGCAATCATCAGAACAACCATAAGGCAAAGTACCTACATGCCAAGTTTGAAGTCCCTAAGACCAACGGTGTGGAAGTTATAGCCCCTTAAAGATTTTCGGTTTTCAAGGTCATACACCAAGGTGAAGGTCATGACGGCGATAATTTATGCTCGGATGCCTTCTCTCATGGTGACACACCACCACACAAAACTGGAAACGATTCGGTAAAGCAGTTCGGGAGATATGCGTGGGACAGTAAAACCCAATCATTAGACCCCTACCACTTTCAAGGCATACCGATCTCCCTGACCTTGACCTTGACCTTCATTGGTACGCCATCATCAGAACGGCCATAAGCGAAAGTACATCCATGCCAAGTTTCAAGACTCTAGGACCTGCGGTGTGGAAGTTATGGCCCCTTAACAATTTTCGGTCCCCCTCCCTCCCCACGACCCCTTGGCGGAGGTTTCCGAAAAGTAAGGACGGCATGACCTTCGGAGGGTGCCAAGGATGCTTGATGCCAAATTTGGTGTCGATCGGTTGAGAACTGTGGCCGTGCATAAGGGACACAGACAGACAGACATACAGATTTTGAAAATATATATAAGATCACTGTCTATCAGCAAAAGCGTGCATACCCTTAAAGCCTTTTTTGCATAGCCCCCATTTCGCTCAAAACATCATATCAAAACGTAATACCAGATCATCAGGTTACACGAATTATGATAGCAATACAGCTGCGTGTATTTACATATACATACATAATTATGTGGCCTTTTGCTAAAATGGTTGACATTAGCCTGTGGTAACGGCCAACAGTAACATGAGAGCTGCACAATAAATGATTTTCTACAAAAATGGAAAAGTCTTTTGTGGAAGACTATGACTCTCAAACGAGAGAGCCTTCGCACTGGCTCTAATGCTGCAGCCAAAGAGGGATGGGTTGGCCTTTGGGGACCTTCCCCAACGCCACCTGTCCTCAAATCCCTTTGGTCGAGAGAGTGGGGATGTACCCTGGGCAAGGCATCTCCCCTATAAACAAATTCTAGCCCAGCCTGCCAGAATTGCATCTACCCCTTCTGCTATCTGGCAGTCATGGACGAAAACAACTGATTGGCATACATACATGAAGTATGAGGAAACTTGCACATCGCACATTTGCAACATTGTCATCATATAAACATACACACAAGCTCTTCCAACCCAAACACAAAACAGACTAGAACATTAAAGACGCAAAATCACCAGCCGCAGTGCATATTTTCTGCTCCAGTGACCTTGACCTTTGACCAATTTTTTAAAAATTGGCCTAGACATCTGAAATACCTATGTGAATACAAATTTGAGCATCCTAGGTCCCTTCGTTCAAACGTTATCATGTTAACATGCATAGTCAGCCAGGAACAAACAAGTCACAAGATTTATTGTCCTTTATGGTGGCACGTAAACAGACAGTCATCACTGAAAGAAGAGTGTTAAGATGCTATATCACTAGCCGCGCAGCACATTTTCTTCTCCTAAGTACCTACGCGCATGCAAAACTTGAGCATCCTTCATTCAAACGTTATCATGTTAACATACAGTCAACCAGGAACAGAGACAGACATAACTGAAACCATTTCCCCCGAAATCGGAATGTGTCGGCTGAGACCAGTGAAAACTGAAAAACGGACACATACGCACCTCAGCCATTATGGCCATGGAACACGGAATGGCAAACATATACATACAAACATATACCATACATATTAATACATGCATTAATTATATTAATTCCTCTCTGCGCCTGTGCGTTCAAAACACGTACCTTGCAAGAGAATTCTCTGGTGATTTTGTTGTTGGCAGGTGCCAGGTCATCCCCCAGACTGTCCACAACAGTGGTGAACACGTGCAAAAGTGCCCCCATCTTGATGGTCAGCTCTTCTGGACTGGGCTTTTCTCCTTCAAATGTCTGGCTTGGGGTGTTTGTGGTCAAACCCTGATTGTAAAGCTAGAAGCATTGGTTGTGTGAACCAGTGCAATCAGTCAAAAAACAATATTATCAATTAATGATAGCGAAAATGTTTGCACAAAAACATCACAACAAAATTACAAGGATGAAGATTATCAACAAAATATAATTTTTTTAAACCTAAATTTTATCATTAGGTTAACAGGACTCTGACTTATAAGTTAATAATAACAACACACACACACACACAACCAAACATTAAATGGGCACATGACCAAACCTTTAGAATTTTTTGGTAATCTTAAAACAAATGCTGCATTATGACAACTTTCATTTTTAAAGCCTATTTCTTTTATTTCACTACAAATAGTACAATATCTCTCAAGAAAACTTGTTATATAAATGATTTATACATTTTTAAAAAAAAGACTGATTCAAAACACATATTCACTTTAAAAGCATGATTGTTGGAGTTTTCATCATGTCATCAATTTTTGTAAAAGTTCAAAGTTCTAAACAATTCAAAGTAACTGAAGTTCAGACTGTTTTCCAAATTCACTTCACATTTAAACCTTCTAACAAACAGGAGGTATTAGCAACAAGTTACTTCAATCATTGAATGAGTTCAACAAATGTACTCAATAATAACTTTAACCTTACAGACATATTTGTTACACCCGTTTTCTCCCGAACAATAAATATCTCCATAATGTCCAAGATTACTGAAAGCCCAAAATGTCTATTACACGTACCTGGGTAGTGAAAAGATTTCATCAGCAGTATTGGGGATTCCTCTTTGACATGATAAATAAGCTTGCTAACCTCCCCAAAATCAACAGCCTCAGGCCACTGAGCAACAGAATCTTGGGATTTGTTAACTGATGCCTTTTAGTGAAATCATTGTGGTGCCAAAATGCGCCTTTGGTGGTGAAACGGTTAAATACCAATTTTCAGTGAAAAAACGTAAAACAGGCTGTGCCTTATAGTCCGGAAATTACTGCATTTAAATTTTGAAAAAGACATAGGTGTTTAACCCCTTCCCTGCCCAGTCCAGTGTCTACTAAGTGGTGTGTGATGTCATTGATAATGTTCAGGCATGGTAGTGGGGGCAAAGTGAGTTTCGCGGAAGAATATCCAACCGATTCTGTATTTCATTTGAAAGATGTCGACTTAAAACATAAAAATGATGAAGTTGGGCGTCAAAATGACAATATGAGAAGAAGAAAAAGAAGCACTAGGATCACAAATCTGAAAACGTGTGGCGTGAGCTAGGCCAGGCTAACGACTGCTAACTTCGGCGGGAAGTTGCTTGTTCAGTCATTCACATCCAGTTTTCCGCGAAGCGATTGCATAGGTCGTAATTTTTATGCACCCAAGCGAATTTTTACCCATTTTTTTTTTATTTTTTTTTTTTTTTTTTTTTTCTGGTCAAATTTTAACTTTCGCGGATTTTCCGCAATTCACGGAGGTCTACCATGCCTGAATGTTATAACTTTAGATGTCCTAGTCCTAGAATGATGGTTTTTGGTTTAGGCAAGTCAGGAAGGACACATCTCTAGACCATTTTCTCAGAATATCTAATAGGTTTAAATTCTATAATGTGAAAATCAATAATTTCTGTTTTCCTCTGGCAATAAAGGGATTAAATCATTCTGGTGCTAAAAGGCGACTTTGGAGGAAAAGATTAAAAAAACAAAAAACCGAGTTTACAGCGTTATCCTCAAAAAAATAAAATAAAAACGCTGACAATACAAAGAAGCCGACCTCTGCATAAGCATCCAGGTCCTCAAGGAACTGCTGGAGGAGCTGTGTGGTGAACTCGATGTCGGCCGACCAGAAGGGTCTGAAGGACACCAGCGCCGAGGACACGTACTGGGTCAGGCTCTCCTTCTGGCTCAGGTCGATGTGCCACCCCACTAGGATGTCCACTGTGTTCTGTGTGATAGTATGAAGAAAAAAAGTTAATATATTTTACATTATACTGCGCATCATATTATAAGGTGCAGTGCCACCCCACTAGAATGTCCACTGTGTTCTGTGTGATAGTATGAAGAAACAATGTTACTATATTTTACCGTACATCATACTAAGCGCCACAATGCGCCACCCCACTAGGAATCAGTAGGATGTCCTGTGTTCTGTGTGATAGTAAGAAGAAAAATATTAGTATATTTTACATTATACTAAGCATCATATAAGGTGCAGTGCCACCCCACTACATTGTCCACTGTATTTGGTGTGATAGTATGATAGTAAGAAAAAACAAAAGACTTATATTTTACATTATACTAAGCATCATATTATAAGGTGCTACTATGGCTTTCCGTCACTTTGATAAAACTCTTCCTCAGTACCTCTCTTCTTCTCTCTGCACCTATCAAAGCTCTTGCACTCGATTCTTCTTCTCAGAAACTTCTTAGAAAGTTCCTAAGCAGGTCCTTAGAAAATCTTCAGCGTTAATGCACCAAAGAGGGGGGGGGGGGTTGGGGAGGAGGGACTGATGTTTGGTGTGTAGGGAGGGAAGGTGGGTGTTACGCTAGTGTGTTGTGTTATGATTATATGCACGTGATGCATTTTGCTATTAATGTCATTCATTCTCATAATGTATGTAATTTTCATATAGATGAATGATGAGGATACGTGAGATAGTCTGTTAGACAGCATGTTTGTGACCGACCCTGGTGAGTGAAATACAACCCCCCCTCCCCCCCCGCATTGAGTTGCATTAGCAAGATTATGCGCTATGTAATAAGCATTATCAATTATTATTATCTTTCAAGTAATTCTTTTTCTCTAAACTTAGCTGCCCCCACTATCACCCCCACCCCCCCCCCCCCCCCCCCACCCCCCCCCCCACCCCCCCCCCCCCCCCCCCCCCCCCCTCCCCCGCTATCTAATTTATAATTTTTTATAAATTTGTTAGGAAAACCATTGTTACTCCAATATCAATGCACAGTACATAACAACAAAAAAGGCAATGTACTTACTCTGAAGCTAGAGGTGAAGATGTGTGGGTAAAACTTGGCGATGAACATGATCACGTCGACCACAGCAATCAAGAGTTCGGAGTTGCAGCCGCCTTCCAGTAATTGCTGAAGGTTTCCCATCGCCTCCTGTAGACACAGTTTCTCTCAATATATTTGTCATTTGATTAACAAACATAACTATATACATATCTTTAACCTCTTCACTGCCCCGTCACGGATATTCCCGTCAACTTTCTGGGTAACCTATAAACTGACCCCGTCACGGAAATATCCATCATATGGTAATTCTAAGAGTTTCCCTTTTTCTATCCATACGCTTTTCGCAGTATGGTTTGAATGCATGTAAAGAGTGTTCTCAAATGATAGTATATTCGATTCCCTTTCAGAAAAGTATAGGTTATATGCACTTTTATTCAAGAAGTTTTTGCAGAATACAATTGCACTCGCAACCTAAAACTGCCCCTTGGCAAAAGGTTTGGCCCACGGAACCTGAAAATTTACACTGGTTAGCTTCTTGGTCTACGTGAAGGGGTTAAACACAAACATTGCAAGCACTTTAGATTTTAGCTTTGCTCTGTTATAAAAAGTAAATGCACATGTCGATTGGAACTAGAAAAAGTTGTGTTTTTGTATACATGTGTGTGTCATTTTTGACTCATTTTATTATTGACCCCTACTTCCTGTTGGCAACTCAACATCTGAGACAAAATTAAAGTCAACCCATATTGTCATAAAAGTAAAAACTGTATTCAAGTAAAAATTGGAAGTATAATTCAGCATGTAAAGTCCTATTTCCTTTTCCAGTCTCATGCTTCATACAAAAATAACATCACTCACTATTTTTTTAAGCTCCCTAAACTAAAAAAACAACAACAGTTTCATGATTGTGCAGTTTTAAAAGAGATTTTCCTCTAAAGGCATCGGCATACTCATCCAGTATCATGTCGGCTTATTCCCTCAAATGTTGAAAAAAGAAAATTAAAAAGAATCAACTTTAAAGTGTTATTAAATAATACTTACAGTCAGAAAAGATGCTGTGCTCTGTCTTTGTTCATCATGCCGTAAAGTCTGAACACCCCCCCGCATTCGCGGTATAATTCAATTTTTCCGTGTTTGCCTTTACTTACCAAACATGAAGCTGTATTTTATGGAAAATGTTTAAGCTAATTATCCTTATGGAATAAAACCTTAAAACTAAACCCTATGTATGCCAGTACCCCGCAAATTTGTCTCAGTCGTGGTTCATTGCGTTTTTCCTGTCTTATAGAGGGGCTAGGTTAGGGTTAGGATAGGGATAGGGTTAGGGGGTTAGGGTTAGGGTTAGTATTCCAAAAAGATTAATTAGCTGAAAAGGTCATAAAATACAGCTTTAGTTTGGTCAAGAAAGGCAAAACTGAAAAGAAAAAGGAAATTAACCGAGGAATGTAGGGTGAGGTGGCACATCTGACCTTAACCATAAATATGTTTTGCCTATATGTTAACGAAAGGATATAAAAAAATCACACACACACAATATCTCAAGGATTATAAGATGTTTGTCAAAAAAAATCAACCATACGAAGCCAAAGTAAAACGATGCACACAAAGGTCAAATCAACCTCAGCCCATGACAAGGAAAGTTTATCTGTAATGTTCGAGTTTCAAAACTATTGAGCACAGTGTGATCATCAAGGTCTTCAAGTTCGGCATCCCCGTACATAGAATTTCAAGTAATGTTATCTGATTTCCTACGATATGCAGTGACTAAGTGATTGAAGGAACAAAGTAAGGAAGGAAAGACAAAATATATGGTAATTATAGGCTATGCAAAGTGCATATAACATGTTTAGTTCAACATCTCTCCTCGCAAAGAACGAAACAATACTATATAAGACGTTATATGTTACTGCTATAGTTTGAAACATATCAGCAAAGGATCGGTCAAGCATTCTGTTGGGACCCCACCCGGGGTACGAACACATATTCATATTCATAAAAGCGAACGGTTGTCACACCGGACGATTATAAGATTCTACTATTTTGATAACACATGCCACCTACCTGGATGACAGGCAAAAGAGCGCCCTAAGGTATATCATTACACTTGACATAGACATGGCCTGCAGCAAGTGATCATTGACAATGAAATCCTTGCAAAGCGGGAAGGATCCAGGAAAGGTTATCTTACAGGGGGGTCTTGACCAAACTAGCACCCCGTTAGCACTAGCGAAGCCCTCAAAAGTTACAAAGCGGGCTTCTATCATTTAAAGTTTGACAAACACTGCAGCATTTGCACGAAGCAAAAGGTCAATTCTATTCACAGCATTATATCAGAACTAGCGAAAACTCCACATATTGCCCCCGGTGCAGCACAAAGCCACCACCATGAGATGGGCTCACTAACATTATGCAGCTTGACAAACTTCAGATGGCATGCAGTACAAACAACCCTGAAACAGGAAGTGGTATATAATTACAGCATTGACAAACACCCCTGCAGCAACAAAACGGTTCTATCATTCAGCTGACGTTGCACAAACACTTAGATGATGTCTATCATTACAGCTTGACAAACAATTTAGATGACATAAGTTTCTTTGTCATTATTTCGATAAACGAAAGTATCTAATCAGAAATGGATGGTTCATGTATTCAAGCAAAAAGTATAATCTGTAATATTTTTGTATCCAGTTGCTTTACGAAGTTTGTCATCATAACACAATTAAGATCCCCGACAACAATTCACCTGGGTATTACTTAAAATCACAGCAACTTGCTTCTGGACAAAAAATCAATATATCAGCAATAGATTTGCAAATATCGTGGCTTAGGTGTTTGTACCATGGTCACATGTTACGGAGTCAAGCAAACAAGAAAACCATTTCAAATTTATGTGAAGAAATATAAATGTTACACAAATGATTAATTTGATATTACAGTATAATATATTCCACCGGCTTGACGTATGTTTTATACAGTTCTGTTCCACCTCTAAGAAACAAGCACCGCTTGCCAGAAAGCAGATTTTGACATAGCCCTCTTCCACCATAGCACTACATGCGTGTTGTTAGGTTCAAGGAACTTTAAACATACCCTTTGATGAGTAACAGCCCCTCACTCGAGAATAGAGGAAGAATATCATGAGTAAGAAAATGAGCGACATGGAATAAGCTATAAGTAGACACAAATACAGAGACATAACACATAAATTAAGGGCACAACACACGTTGTGCGTAAACCAACATTAGAACACAACAAGCAGATTTTGTGTGGCAAGCAGATGCTTTATATTGCCACCATCACCATCACGTATCTCGTCACTGATCTCAAACGCACCCTAACAGCCACAAACACGACCATTTATTTGACACCAATACACCACACAAATACACAATACACTATATGCAAAAAGTTAAATTGGCTAATCTTACAGGGAAAGACAATATGCTCCAACCACATGAGCGAGCTAGGCCACTACATGTCAGCTCAGCTTTATATTTGTCCATGTCCCACAGTTTTATCTCAATTCTTGGAAAACAAAAATTAGCAGAATACACGATAAAAAAAAATATGAATCAGCGACAGCATAAAAACACTTAGGCTTCTGGCAATTCTTGTGGCATGAGTCGGAGGGCGTCTCGGGGGTGTGTGTGGATGAAAAACCAAAAAAAAGGCGCTGTCCAATGTTTTTGTCCTCGGTTCATTATGCGACCCAACATTTACAGCCACAGTACCTCAACACAGTGTCGATGCATAGAACTATTTGAATATGTCTCTTACTTTTTTTTTCTTTTTCCTGTCTTCAGTTACACGTTTTTATGAAAGTACACGCTGAAAGGCAGGAAGCGATGACCAGGGGGTGACTGAAACATTCTGCTCCAAGATCCAGATGGGAGTAGGTGAACGATCCATGTCGAAACGAAGCACGGTGTGAGCGTAGGAAGGAGAGCTGGTGTGTGTGTTGCTGATGCATGAGAGTCTTTTTTTTCCAGTCCAGAGAACTCTTCGAGAGTATAATTGTCACATGAAAAATAAACTGGCTGTAGTTGATTGCCTGCCTTTCAACCTACCAGTGGCATTCCTTTTCATTACATATCAAAACTGGATCCACTTAAGGACACACGAGCAACACCACCGCTCCGAGAGTATACACGCGCGCCACACAACACTCAAAACAACTGGAACTACCCCCTAATAAAGAACATGGATTTATTTAGAACCCTTGGCATCTCTATTTGCCAACAGGCTCCCAATGACGTAACATCTCAAAGATGGTTCCACACCCGTATAAAGCAGTACTTTCTTGCTTCAGTTGCTTTTTAGTCACTGAGACACCTTTGACGCGAAGAACAAGTGATACATGTTTAAATGATTTTATACAGTTCTGAATGTCAGCATTTGATCAAAAGCATAATTAACTAATACTATTGCACATAATTATGCTATGCAGGTCAGAACGAAGAATGGACGCGACTCCCCACCACCACCACCCGACCGAATCTCTCCACCGTCCTTCCAGCTACCACAATCTGTCCTATCCCCGAGATAGCCAGAAAGACGATGACCGGTGAGTTCCGATGACCCACACCCCTCCAGCTCCCCCCCCTGTCTTGACTCCTGGGCCGCCGCTGTCTGAGTGGACAAGCCATGGATAGGAGAGTGAGAAGCGAATCTGTACGTCAAAGCCTTGAGAAAAACTCCCCCACTACCACCAGCCACTGGTGCTGTCCCCTGCCTCACTGTGCCCCCGACTCTCCACTGGCCCTCACTCCCATACTCGTATCAGGAAAAAGGTCAGGAGCATCTGCAGATCCCCGTTTTCCACCGTGACTGGCACTCCGACGGAGACTGTGTGGGTTGCCGACTGAGGGGGGAGAGTGACCCAGACCAGATTGAAGGGACAGTGCGCACCACAAAACGCAAGAGAAAGGGTTTGCACAGTGAGGATAAAAAAAAACTCGGCCGAAATACAGTGCCCCCAAACTCTACATCCAGCTCTTGGGAAAGGATCTGCAGAGAGAACTCAGTGAGCGATTCCGTCCAAAATTGATCCTTCCACCATGTGTGACGGTCAGTTCGACCAGCAGTTAGTGTGTCTGCTGATCCAAGACGAGATGCACCAACTCCGTTTTCGTGAATCCAGACTGAAAACTGCCTGTCCCTTCAGCAACAACGAGTTTCTGTCAGACCCCAATACCACACCTGAGACGTTCAAGTTGCCTGGTCATCAGATTGAAGAGTCTGGGTCAGTCAGGACGAGGAGTTTGGGGGCAAACTGATAGTGTGTTAGGCTCATCTGCCAGCTTGCATTTCAAGGCAAACGGTGTGGACTCAACGCATAAGCTGTTGCCTATTTCGGCCACTTGATGTCTCTGCAAAACCAGTAGTGTCCCGTTCGTCGCCATCAAGGGTGGCGGACAGAACAAAGGTGGGGAAAGGTGAAAGACTGGGTTAAATCAAACTCGAGGCGACTGTTGCCTCGGATCTCCATGTGAATGGGCAAAGACGTGTACGCGACCAAACAGACAAATGGTGAATTCAGGTGACAGCTGTCCTCCATTGATCAGCTAGTGGGATCAGTGTGTCGTGTAACAACCCGTGTCACGCCGACTGACATACATGTGCAGCAGCCCACACCCCATCCGCCCCCTCCCAAAGCAGCCCACTTCCCAAAGAGGAGTTAAATGAACGCAAGCGAGAGTGAACAGGCAATCCTCCCACTTCTCCCCTCCCCCAGCACTACTGGGTAGCCCCCCCATGGGCAGTGACCTATTCCTATGACCGGGGGGGAGGCACAGGAGGCACAGCTGAATGGAGGGACACTGCTCCCCGCTGCCTCCCCCCGACATTCAGAAGAAATGTTGATCCATCAGCGCTGATGTGCCATCCAGGAGCAGGGACCGGTGCTGGATGTGGGATGGAGGATGGCTTGCCACCTCGGGGCTTTGGCAGGCCGATCCCGTTGCCAGTCAGCTGGTTTGAGTGCTAGAACCCTGACTGACCGTTGATAGCTGCTGCTGCTCACTTGCGGCCGATCCTTGGCACTCCTAGCTCTCTCCTGAAACATCAACAGACCAAGCACTGTGAATATGTATTTATTGTTCTTCAAATTATCTTAGAATCCAACACATGA
>CM065682.1:54554517-54557017 GCA_017654935.2 Phymorhynchus buccinoides
CTGTCCCTGTAACGTTAAGCAATCCTGTTGGGCAAGAACATCCCCCTCATCCGATCTCGGAAAGGAAATGAAGCAACCACTCTGGCAAATTAGGGGAAGAGACGGAATCGAAAAGAGAGGATAAAGAAGAAATGAACAAAAAAGAAAAGAAAAAGGAAAAGATAGGTTGGATGGTAGAGGAGACTCCAAGGGCAATGCACAGTACAGTGGAACCTCCCTTATAAGACCTCCCATTATAAGACTCCCTTCTTTTACAACAATATCTGTATCGTTAAACATTCGGGACTTTCCTGGTGTTGCATTGCCTCCGGGCATTGCCTCCAGGATCGTTCCCACCATCTGCATATCTACTAATGCTACATATGTGTCTGTTTCAGACCGGAGGACGTTAAACGGATTTTTTTCTTAAGACTCCCTCCCACATAAGACCTACTTCTCTGAGACATCGCCCTTCTTTGTAAATATTAAAATTACCTCCCTCATAAGACCTCATTTTGGATGATTTGTTAAGGTCTTATAAGGGAGGTTCCACTGTATATGGTTGAAGAGCCGTTGTTTCAGCTTCCGAGCCAACTCTTTTCCAATGACATTAGCACTCCCACGCAGTTCCCGTCTCTCTGTATACTAGGGGAAGACGGGGTAAAAAGCGCATGGGCGGGTAAGAAGCCCACCCCAATTATCTCATGAAATAAAGAAAATTTCAGTCAAATTTGCCCATGAGACGAATGCTAGACATTAACGCTCGTCTCATGGGCAAAATGAGACTGAAATTTGCTTCATTTCATGAGATAATTGGGGTGGGCGTCTTACCCGCCCATGCGCTTTTTACCCCGTCTTCCCCTATACTGGGCATCACAAGATCCTCTTTTGCTAGTCTTGTACAAGAGTTGTGGAGGAGATCTATTCAGGCAAGGTCGCAACCCAGGTCAACCACAGAAGCGCAATTAACTCATTCGCATCGCAACGATTTTGAATGATTTTTAAAAAAAACCTCACAAATCACTCCAGCCATACACACAAACAAAACGTACATAAACAAAAGGAGAAATGAAAGAAGATTACAGGTTTTTACTTCAGGTTTAGACACAGGGAAGTGGTAGATCAGGCTTTTATATACAGAGACTTTATATAGAAAAACTCTCTGCACCGATTGGTTTTCCCCACAACAAACCACTTCAAAGCCAAGTTCAGAGGCAAAATTGTGGTCTAAGGGAGTGAAGCGAGTTTAGAAGTGACCAAGGTATGGTGTGCACACAGAGTGAAGCGAGCCTAGAAGTGACCAAGGTATGGTGTGCACACAGATTTACTTCCCTTGAAGGAAATGCATCAAATTGACAGCTATCTATTAATTCCGGACATAATATAGCCGGGACGACTTGAATTAGTTAATAATAATTATCGCGCCAGGATCGCCCATCTTGTAGCAAACTCGACACAGCTAAACACATACTTGGCGATCAGAGTACTAATGGTCTCAATGCACGTTAACATTTTTCGTTCTTTCCCTATGGTAACATAGTGATATGCCGGTAATCGTATGACTGGCATATCACTGTGTTGCCATGGGGAAAGATTGAAACATGTTAATATGTATTGAAGACCTGAAGCAGAATATCATATTAAGACGTGTCAGAACTACCCACCAGTCAGTTTGTTTGCGGTACTGTCAAAAACACCATGTACAGATAGTCTGGAAAACGCTGATAGATTACATTATTATTTTTTAATACAGAAAATAGATAGCTACAGAGTCACCCATCAAAAATAAAAGTGCTGCAAGGTAATCAGAAGACAACTGTCAAAAACACCATGTACAGATAAACTGGAAAACGCTGATAGATTACATTATTATTTTAATGCAGAAAATAGATAGCTACAGAGTCACCCATCAAAAATAAAATTGCTGTAAGGTAACCAGAAGACAACGAAAAAGCACGAGTCGCCTAACAGAAAGTGAAACGGCTATATAATAGAGCTGCATAAAGTGAAGTGAAATCGCAAAAAGACAAACCTAACAGAAAGGGAAACAGCAACAACAGTGAAAGGTATTGCTCGCAAATGAAGAGCTTAGAGGACAATGGGGTCGCAGAGCTTTATGAAGTTGATAGCAGGGAACTATGTAATCGTCCACGGGGAGAGTGGGGTACCAACCACAACTCCATAAGCGATCAATGAGAGACTTAGTGCGATTTTTCTCACGTCAGAGGGCATGACGCTCGTGTGGGGCTAATCCTCTCTATATTATTAGTTGGGGATAAAGAAAGAGAGAGAGACAGTGAGTGGTCCTACCATCACTCTCTCTCTCTCACTACGCCCAAGTAAGAAAATCGCGTGATAAGCCCCTAGTGCATTGACTGCCCTCTGGCGTGAAAAATATCGCCATAGGTTGACCATTGAAGTGTGACTTTCATTGATTGGATATGGACATTTTGCCACGCTTTCCCGCATAAATGCTGTTCTTCAGATAATATTGTGTTAGAAAACTCGGCAAAGTTGTAGT
>CM065682.1:54562017-54567017 GCA_017654935.2 Phymorhynchus buccinoides
TGATCATCCTTCCCTCTGAAGGCTAGGCCCAGACACCGTGAGTGATTGGAATCCATCTGATCTCCGCTCCTCACCTGAACACAGCCACCGTGACTAATCAGTGATTGACCACCGTGACTAGAGAGAGTGATTGACAACTTCTGGACAGATGAGACAGAGAGAGAGAGAGAGAGAGAGAGAGAGAGAGAGAGAGAGAGGAGAGAGAGAGAGAGAGAGAGAGAGAGAGAGAGAGAGAGAGAGAGAGAGAGAGAGAGAGAGAGAGAGAGAGAGAGAGAGAGAGAGAGAGAGAGAGAGAGAGAGAGAGAGAGAGAGAGTATTTCTCGGTTAATTCCAATTTTCCGTTTTTGCCTTTCTTACCAAACATAAACCTGTATTTTATGAACCTTTTCAGCAAATTATCTTTTTCGAATAATAACCCTACCCCTACCCCTACCCCCCCCCCCCCCCCTATAAGACGGAAAAACGCAATGAACCACGACTGTGACAAATGCCGCGGTGTACTGCACTACACAGGGGGGTGGGGGGTGGGGGGTGTATCCTATTAGATAATGGCCTTTATAATACTGATAGTTGTCAGAAAACACAATCAGCAACAATGTCAATATCAATGGACATAATCATATTAATCCACCCTGTTCGATGTTATCTTGCCTTTTTCGAATGGCATAAAATAGGTATAGCGAGAGAGAGAGGGAGAGAGAGATATATAAGCCGTAGATAGATAGATAGAGAGAGAGAGAGAGAGAGAGAGAGAGAGAGAGAGAGAGAGAGAGAGAGAGAGAGAGAGAGAGAGAGAGAGAGAGAGAGAGAGAGAGAGAGAGCGAGAGAGCGAGAGAGCGAGAGAGAGCGAGCTTGCTAGCTAGAGAGACAGAGACAGAGAGACAGAGAGACAGAGAGACAGAGAGAGAGAGAGAGAGAGAGAGAGAGAGAGAGAGAGAGAGAGAGAGAGAGAGAGAGAGAGAGAGAGAGAGAGAGAGAGAGAGAGAGAGAGAGAGAGAGAGAGAGAGAGAGAGAGAGAGAGAGAGAGAGAGAGAGAGAGAGAGAGAGAGAGAGAGAGAGAGAGAGAGAGAGAGACCGAGAGCGAGCGAGCTTGCTAGCTAGAGAGAGAGAGAGAGAGAGAGAGAGAGAGAGAGAGAGAGAGAGAGAGAGAGAGAGAGAGAGAGAGAGAGAGAGAGAGAGAGAGAGAGAGAGAGAGAGAGAGAGAGAGAGAGAGAGAGAGAGAGAGAGAGAGAGAGAGAGTAGAGAGAGAGAGAGAGAGAGAGAGAGCGAGCGAGCGAGCTTGCTAGCTAGAGAGAGAGAGACAGAGAGAGAGAGAGCGAGCGAGCTTGCTAGCTAGAGAGACAGAGAGACAGATACAGAGAGAGAGAGAGAGAGAGAGAGAGAGAGAGAGAGAGAGAGAGAGAGAGAGAGAGAGAGAGAGAGAGAGAGAGAGAGAGAGAGAGAGAGAAATACTGGAGCGGGACAGTCTACTACCACCATCCGGCATAACCTGTAGTGTGCGTATCGGCAGTTTGCTTCCTTCCCATTTCTCTGCCCCCCCCCCCCTCTCCGCCCCCCCCTCTCTCTCTTCCAATCCATTGTCTGTATGTGCGCTCCGACCAGCCACTACAGCACCACCACAGCAGGCCAGGCAGAGACAGAGTCAGAGATTTGCTGCTGATGTTTGCTGCTTTATTCTCACAGTGCCGGACCTCCCAACGTTGACGTGCAATTTCATTTTCTGTTAAAAGAAAACCCACAAGTTTGTTTTCTGCAATTTTGTTTGCGTGCTTCTGGGTTTTTTTATTTTTTATTTAGTTTTATTTTCGCTTCTCGTCCGATGTCTCCAGTTTATTTTCGTTTCCAGCTCGTGATGTTATTTTGCCAATCTTTTTTCTGCTCGGTCTGAGTGCGAAATTTAAAAGTTATTTTTGGGTGATTTGAAAAAAAAAGAAGACCCCCCCCCCCCCCCCCAACCAACAACATCTGTAGAATCAGCAAAAATAATAGATGGAACGACATTGACAAGATGAATACAAGGAGGAAGAAGAACAAAAGTCAAAAGCATCAGCATCAACTTGTACTAATGTGTGTTACTTTTTGCTAAGCCTTTTTACATTCAATGTCAATTTAAGCACTGATTATTCTTTTTGTGCGGGGAATCTCAATGGGATTTTTAAAGCTGTGTCCATTACAGTGAAACAGTATTATAATACGAGAGTAAAATTGTAGGCTTCTTTTTGCTAAAGTAAAAACAACAACCCACACACCAAAGAATAGTCTTTCCTGTTACGACGTTTAACAACAATTAGACAATTATTTTTGTTAGCCAAGTGATGTGAAGCGGATGATTAGTTGACGAAATATCGGTGATAAAAGGCATTTTCTGATAAAGGCAATGGCTCTTTATGTTTTTGTATTGTATGACCCATTTTAAATTGATACGTATGATACCTTTATAATGTGAAAATCCATCAAAATATCAACATTGTTCAGAATCAAAGTACTTGTGTTCATGGCGATCACTGAGATAAAATATGATTGGACACTCATTCAACATCGATCCTGTGACAACGTCTGCAAGGTCTATGGATTCGTAAAGTACAAGGCTGCTTTTAAAACACAATTATTTCACTGAATGAGTCGTGACAGTACTTACACAAAATCATGAGTGATTATTTTCAGTCCGTGTTTCTTTCTGGAAATTATTTGTCAAGATTCGTCTTTTTAATTATTATTTTAAAGACAGATCAGTCTGCTACAGGGGGAAGATTATCTCATTAAAAGAAATAACACAGCAGTAGTAGCGCGGATGAAGTGGAGGAGTAAATGTTTTAGTAGATTTAGTAGATTTTTGCTTACCTGGAATTCTGATTAACGCCCAGTCATAAACTGTTATTTGTATGGGGCATCATATTCTGATACGTAGCTTAAATAACGTTTGACATTTCAGTATATTTGTAAGGAAGTAATTATGCAAGTATTTCAAACATAATTTTCATCGTATTCTTATTAATATGCACACCAATCAAAGGCTTCACCTGTAAAGATGTTCTGAAAATGACCAGAGTGAACTACCCAATATTATCCAGTACAGTTCATCATTCATCTTAGCATACTTCATGGCCACAGTTTTTGTTCCAATCTTGGACACAATTTATCTGAATAGTAGTCCTAATTTACGAAAGAGACCCATGGCTTAACTTTATCTGTGGACTGGGGTCTCCATGGGTGATCAGTTACTACTGGCGTTGATCGACACCATCCCCTAAAGGGTCGAGGGACCTGCCCCACAGTCTACTGAGCTTCCGGCGGAAGTGACGAAGCTGGCGCCATGAGTTTACTCTGGCAGAGGCTCTACCGGAAGTGGAAGGAGTCGCAATGCGAGGTGGCGCGAAAAAAGGCCGGTATGGCGGCGGCCAACTTTTTCGGCAAACTCAGCGGCAACAAGAAGAGAAAATGGTGAGAATTTGTGATCTGTATCTGTATCTGTATCAGTTACGTTGAAGGAGCCTATAAAGGCTATTACTCAATAACGAATGGTGCGATGGTGACGTGATTTTGGATGAAGAAAGAATGGATGTGATACAACATTTGTTTCATTTTCTTGTTTGTTACTGTTCTGTCTTTTTGCATGAAAGTCTGCATGCCTGTTATTTTGTCTCTGTCTTGTTTTTCTATGTTTAAATGTTTGTGTCTGCTAGTTTGTAGCGCTTTTGCATAACATTTTCTCTGTATTTGCGTACGGGTATTGTGTGTGTGTGTGTGTGTGTGTGTGTGTGTGTGTGTGTGTGTGCGTGCGTGTGCGTGTGTGCGTGTGTGCGTGTGTGTGCGTGTGTGTGTGTGTGTGCGTGTGCGTGCGTGTGCGTGTGTGCGTGCGTGTGCGTGCGTGTGCGTGCGTGCGTGTGTGTGTGGTAGTGTGTGTGTGTGTGTGTGTGCGTGTGCGTGCGCGCGCGTGCGAGTGCATGTGTGTTTGTATGTGCTTATGTGGCGTGTGTGTGTGTACCTGTGTGTATGCGTGCGTGTTTTTCCTGTGTGCGTTTGTATATTGTGCGATGCTCTGTCATGAGATGTGAAAATAGGGTTTTACGCCCTCTTCGGCCTTTCGGCCATGTGGGGCATTTGTAAATACAAAGATGGTGGGAACAATACTGGAGGCAATGCCCGGAGGCAGTGCTAATCCAGTAAAATCCCGATTTTTTAATAATAAAGATAGTTGTAGTAGTAACCACGCCTCGGTTAAACCTAATCGGCTATGGTACCACCACAAGTGTTTGATGATGCTCTGTCATAAAAATAAGTCTGGTTTAAATAGTTCTTGATCCTTTGAAATGGGATGGGGACATCCTCTACTGTGTGGCACACGTCCTCTCTCTCTTTACCACTCTTGCTGCCTCTTCTCATTTATCTCACCTTTCCACGTTTCTGTTACTGTCTTTGTCTTGTTCGTTCTAAGTAGAGTTGAGAGCCGGTTAAAAACTCCGAACCGGTTTAAAACCGGTTTTCCCTCTTCGAACCGGCTTTACCGAACCGGTTTTTTTTAACCAGTACTCGCATCACTAGTTTCACCTATGCAAACGTATATGTATTTGTCAGAATGTTCACACACACGCACGCACGCGCACACATACACACTCACACACAATAAAGAAACTTATGACTTATGACTTATGACACACACACACACTCAACTCAACACTCAGCCAAAGTCAAAGCCATAGACCACCACAAACTAGAAACAGCTACTCTTGGTTTACAAACACCCAATCTGCGCTGAGAATCATTTAATTTTTTTAAATTACTTTCAGTTAGCAGTTAAAAACCCGGTTCACCGCAACTCGAACCGGTTTTTCGAACCGCGAAAGTTTAGCACCGGTTTGTCGGTTCAAAACGGGTTTCCCCCCCCACCTCTTGTTCTAAGCCTATTACTTGGTCTAGACTAGAACACCTATACCTAAGGCGATAATCAGCAAATTGCCACCAACCATTACAGCCACTTCGATCGTGCACGTTTTGCTTTG
>CM065682.1:54577017-54584517 GCA_017654935.2 Phymorhynchus buccinoides
TGCTAAAAACATTTATTGCCGAAAACAAGTCCCTCCGCCGCTTTTTCACGCATCCCGTGGAGTAACTATACCTCTCTGAAAAAGTTACGGGTCACACAATCTTTTGCATAGTCATATTTTTCTATTTGTGCTCATGCATATTCAGGCAACGAGTAGCTGGATTTTTTTTTATATGAACGCCTCTGTTTTTAAACAACCTGTGATAATTGTTAGAAAGGATTTTGTTCTTGCAAATTAATCTTGTCGTTTTATTCTAAAGGCCCTAATCTGCGAAACGGAAAGGGTTAAAATAGTGTGCCGATTTGAGAAAAACCCGCCATGGTTTTTTTTAGTAGGCTTACAACATCTGTAAAAGGTTTTACTGGAATGCAAAATGTCGCAAATCCGTATAAGAAATTAGTATTAAATGATGTTTAAGGAATTATAAACGGGATTTAGTCCGTTTATGTCCAAGCATTAAGTTGTATCTTATGAACTTTTTGAGCTAATTATCTTTGTTAAATAATTAATCACAGTCATGATAAAGGCCATTATCTAATAGGACCCCCCACTGTGTAGTGCACTACACACAACATCCGCGGAGCATTTGTCGCAGTCCTGGTTCATTGCCCTTTTTTCCCGTCTTGCCTTTATCTTCTACTATTATTGAATGCATGTGTTTAATTATGTAAATGGATGAAAATTATTGTTAAATATAGCAAGCGATAGAGAACGAAGTACTCAATCTGCAGTAAGAAAGGCAAGACTGAAAAAAATGGAAAGAACCGAGAAATGGAGGAGGGGGGCGCATCTTTTTCTTTACCAAAAAACCTAATAAAGCAAACAAACAAAAACAAACAAACACGTAAAAAGAGACAAAAGAACAACAATGCTCACAACCGTACCACCAGGAAAGTTATTCAAATATGTTATAAGCACACACTACTGAGAGGTGGCATTGACTCCAATAATTAAGTAGGGTGAACCAAGAAAGCTCAATATATTGCAAACTGTAAAGTTCAAAGCTCGGAGCGATAGGCAATGCTCGTAATATTCAAACCTTTTCAAACTACGTAAGCATAATATACCCAAATAATATGATTCATAACTGGAACAAGCTGGAACAAGAAACAATACGCGTATGCCCAGAATGAGCCGCGTATAACCTTGAATGGGAGGAAGTGTGTGTGTGTGTGTGTGTGTGTGTGTGTGTGTGTGTTGTGTGTGTGTGTGTGTGTGTGTGTGTGTGTGTGTGTGTGTCCAATATATATATATATGTGTGTGTGTGTGCGTGTGCGTGTGCGTGTGTGTGTGTGTGTGTGTGTGTGTGTGTGTGTGTGTGTGTGTGTGTGTGTGTGTGTGTGTGTGTATCCAATATATATATATATATGTGTGTGTGTGCGTGTGTGTGTGTGCGTGTGCGTGCGTGTGTGCGTGTGTGCGTGTGTGTGTGTGTGTGTGTGTGTGTGTGTGTGTGTGTGTGTGTGTGTGTGTGTGTGTGTGTGTGTGTGTGTGTGTGTGTGTGTGTGTGTGTGTGTGTGTGTGTGTGTGTGTGTGTGTGTGTGTGTGTGTGTGTGTGTGTGTGTGTGTGTGTGTGTGTGTGTATCTCGAAGACAGAGTGTGGAATCGAGTGAAAAACTGCGGGATGAGGAAGACATGTTGCCGTACTCACTCGTAGACTAGACACAACTTGGTTGTGTTTTTTACCTGCACGTCATGTCATGTGCAGTGCGGGTAAACTTTTAGACAGGGAAACTCCCATCATTGACAGGTGGATGCCAATAAACTTGTCTGGTACCATCAGGAACGGTGTGTGTACGATACATTGATACACTGACGACGATCTTGCTATAGATATACATGTAATGCTGTTGTGCGTTTATGCAGACTACCAAGGATGATGAAAATGATGATCATGATGATGATGAATGTGGTGATGATGATGATGATGATGATGATGATCATGATGATGGTGATGAACCTGAAGAAGAAGAGGAAGATGATTGTGGGTTGATGATGATGATGATGATGATGATTATAATGATTGTGGTTGTGGTTGTGGTGGTGGTGGTGGTGATGATGATGATGATGATAATGATGATGATAATAATGGGGATGTTGATAACGATGATCACACATGTACACAGACACAGACACTGACACACACACACACACACACACACACACGCACGCACGCACGCACGCACGCGCGCACACGCACGCGCACACACACACACACACACACACACACACACACACACACACACACACACACACACACACTCTCTCTCTCTCTCTCTCTCTCTCTCTCTCTCTCTCTCTCCCTTTCTCTTTTACACTCTATCATACCATTCTATCTAACTTTAAATAGCCCATCATTTCATTAAATACTCACAGGGGCTTACACATGCACACAGAGATTCACATTCACACACAGTCTAGCCACTCTGCCAGTATATGCACAGTCATACACACGTGAATAAACGTAACACAACACAAATAATTATACTAAGCACCCAGGCACACACATATGCACACACACACACGCACGCACACGCGCACATCAAACACACACACAGACAAACACCATAACATTACGCAGACACACATGAACCTCAAACGCACCCACACAGTCTCTCTCTCTCTCTCTCTCTCTCTCTCTCTCTCTCTCTCTCTCTCTCCTCTCTCTCTCTCTCTCTCTCTCTCTCTCTCTCTCTCTCTCTCTCTCTCTCTCTCTCTCTCTCTCTCTCTCCCCCCCCCCCCCCCCCCTAGTCCTCAATCGCATATACACAGTCTCTCCTCTCTCTGATTCTGTCTGTGTCTGTGTCTGTCTGTCTCTGTGTCTATCTCTCTGTCTCTGTCTCTCTGTGTCTCTCTCTCTGTCTCTCTCTCTCTCTCTCTCTCTCTCTCTCTCTCTCTCTCTCTCTCTCTCTCTCTCTCTCTCCTCTCTCTCTCTCTCTCTCTCTCTCTCTCTCTCTCTCTCTCTCTCTCTCTCTCTCTCTCTCTCTCTCTCTCTCTCTCTCTCTCTCTCTCTGCCTAAGATCTTCATCCTCGTTAAATAAAGTTTTTTAGTGTTCAGTGTTCTCTCTCTCTCTTCGATTTCATCTAACGGAACGTACATCCACGTGGAACTCAATCAGCCGAACATTCCCCTTTCTTCATTCATTAACAGGTCCCCGTCTTTTGTTCGGTTCATTTGATCTTCGGACGAAGCCCTATCTATAGGGCCTAATGGCAGACTTCCAGACCCCCCCCCCCCCCCACCCACCCCGTAATTCTCTTCACCACCTCCTTTCTTCCCCCCCCCCCCCCCCCCACTCCCACATACCCAGGTGATTAGACAAAAGAACGATTAGCGGAAAGATTTAAACACATTTTTGTCTGGGGGGAAGAACGCTAACAGCACTGGATGGAATGACAGAATCACCTGCAGTTCTTCTTCTGCTACTTTTAACTCCGTTTTATTACCACCAGATGGTGCTCCAGCCGAAGTCGGACTTGCTGGGCCTAACTATTTCTTAGTTAGGCGCATAACGGCAGCATGACGCATCTGCGCTCGTAATTGACAGGAAACTGTATGAGCGATCGAAGAAGAAGAAAAAGAAGAAGGTGGTGCTAACGAGGCTTTGATGAGTTTCAAGACCTCGGGTAGAAAAAGATATACTTTGCACGAGCTGATAACTGAGCGTGCGTGCGTTCTTGCGTGAGTGCGTGCTCATGCACAGAGAGAGAGAGAGAGAGAGAGAGAGAGAGAGAGAGAGAGAGAGAGAGAGAGAGAGAGAGAGAGAGAGAGAGAGAGAGAGAGAGAGAGAGAGAGAGAGTGTGTGTGTGTGTGTGTGTGTGTGTGTGTGTGTGTGTGTGTGTGTGTGTGTGTGTGTGTGTGTGTGTGTGTGTGTGTGTGTGTGTGTGTGTGTGTGTGCATGAGCACTCGTTTGATGTAGTTATGATTATTGAGCTAAACCGATGTGTTGATTTAATTGGTGTTGATCAAAACTTACGAACTCAGTATTACTATTTTGCTAAAACTGATAAACTGATACGGTTACGTATAGGTAATGGGCCTGCTACGCTACATACGATTCGCTGTCAGTGCGATGCGATTGTGACGATGCGAGTCATGATTCACGTGAAACTCATGTATTGGGTCTACATGAGTACATAGAGCGCGAAAGTAGTAGAATTATTTTTAGACGGAAGTATTTCACGTGAATCATGACTCGCATCGTCACAATCGCATCGCATTGACAGCGAATCGTATGTAGTGTAGCATACCCGTAAACTTTTCAATACCGCATGTGCTTTGAATAAGCCTTTGCTGCTTTCGTGAAATTGTTTGCTACAGATGTTTGTTGTTTCTTGTGTTTCTGTCGTCAGAAAATAAAGCCATGTAGAGAATATTGTTTGTGCATGAATAACATCGTTGAGAGAGAGAGAGAGAGAGAGAGAGAGAGAGAGAAGAGAGAGAGAGAGAGAGAGAGAGAGAGAGAGAGAGAGAGAGAGAGAGAGAGAGAGAGAGAGAGAGAGAGAGAGAGAGAGAGAGAGAGAGAGAGAGAGAGAGAGAGAGAGAGAGAGAGAGAGAGAGAGAGAGAGAGAGAGAGAGAGAGAGAGAGAGAGAGAGAGAGAGAGAGAGAGAGAGAGAGAGAGAGAGAGAGAGAGAGAGAGAGAGAGAGAGAGAGAGAGTTGAATGAATGAATTGATTTTTATTTATAGAGGGTAATGAAAATTTATAGAGAAGAGAATAAGAAAAGAATACATGCTTTTTTACATCCAGAGAGAGAGAGAGAGAGAGAGAGAGAGAGAGAGAGAGAGAGAGAGAGAGAGAGAGAGAGAGAGAGAGAGAGAGAGAGAGAGAGAGAGAGAGAGAGAGAGAGAGAGAGATATGGAGAGAGAGAGAGAGAGAGAGAGAGAGAGAGAGAGAGAGAGAGACGCTTCAGACGCTTCAGAATCGTTTGTATTGACATTGACAAGTACAGTCCTTATGTTAAGGGGGATTACCATATTTGCAGCGTCAGGAATTCATGCAAAAAACGAAAATGAGTAAATGTATCATGAATAAAGGCAAACTGAGTCAACGTTGGACAAAATATAACAACATAATACAAGATATTAGAGAGAGAGAGAGAGAGAGAGAGAGAGAGAGAGAGAGAGAGAGAGAGAGAGAGAGAGAGAGAGAGAGAGAGATATATATATATATAGAGAGAGAGCAGCTTAACACACAAACCCAGACACAGGAAACACACACCCTCACCCCCCCCCCCACCCTCACCCCCCCACCACAAACCGTTAATAGGCCTAAAACACACAAAATGAGAAGACAATTGAATAACAAGACACAAAACAGAAAACAAATTTCTCAGACATCACTTTCAACAACATCATCGTCATTATCATCATCAACAACAATAACAACAACAAACAAAACAGCACGTAACTACATAAAAACGCATCAAAACAGCACGTAACTGAATATTTTTTTAATATATATATAGCCTTGGGGTTCGGACCCGTGATTTGAGCGCGCGCGATCATGCGCATACGAGCGCACAGAAAAATTCATGACAATTGTGTTATAGACCATTCATCAAGAAATGTTGTGACAAAAACTGCATTGAAATACATGCAAAACTTCGCGAGATATTAGCGATTATGTGTTTTGGGGTTTGAACCCCGTAACTGGCGCGACCTTGACCTTAATGTAAAACTAAATACATCAGTGGATAGTTTGCATCTTGGCAAACTAGCATACCAAATTTGATGATGATAGACTGAATAGGTTTTGAGAAAAATGGACGAATAGCCGGACGGACACCGGACGGACGGACGGACGGACGGACGGACACCGGACGGACCAGACAGAAACAATAGTTCCCCGAACCTTCGGCTCGGGGACTAACAACAACAACAACAACAACAACAACAACAACAGCGACAACATAATCGATAAACAAACGCATTACGAGTCAACACAGAAAATATCAATTCGAAACCATAACCTACCACGTTTTAAATACTTATTTTCTTTGACAGAAAAACAACAAATGCATTTGAAATTCTGGGAACATTTGCATAGTAAACATCCCAGGGATTGTGAAAAAGAAAAGGAAGGATTCGAAGTTGATACTGCTCACCTCAGTTCTGACAAGTCTCTGGATCTTCCAGAACGGACAGACAAATTCAGCCATGATCCATCACTGACGAGTCTGCTGGTTCTTCTGGGCTTTTCCCGACAGTCACGTAATACCCTCCTTCTTATGTCATAATGGTTTTTAGCCTGTTCGAACTTTAATGCTATCAATTTGGATCTGTTTCTCTTTCTGTCTGTCTCATCTCTGTCTGTCTGTCTCTCTGCCTTCTGACAGTCACGTAATACCCCCTTCTTATCTGACTATGATTTGTTTTAGCCCCTTTGAACTTATACGCCATCAATTTGGGATATCTTTTTTTCTTTCTCTCTCTGTCTTCTGTCAATCACGTAATATTCCCTTCTTATCTCATCATTTGTTTTAGTCTGTTTGGAATTTTATGCTGTAAATGTTGATCCGTTTCTCTCTGTCTGTCTCTGTACCTCTGCGTCCTGGCAGTCACGAACAAAGAACACAAAAGCGAGAACACAATTCATGGCATCAATTCAGTAAACAGTGAATAAGGCGAAATAGCACTGAAAAAAACGGCGATTTGACACTGCTATGCGGTTTGGACCAAAGACGGCGAGTACGGCGAGTAGACAGACACCTATACGGCGAGTAGACAGACACCTATACGGCGAGTAGAGAAACGGCGAATCGGGACCCTCCCCAGTCACGTAACATCCCCTTGTTATCTGATACATTTTTGAACTTTTACGCTATGTAATACTGACAGGTCTGCGCGTTGGTTGGGTACTTGTGTACCCCCCCTCCCCCCCCCCCCCCCCCCCCCCCCCCCCCCCCCCCCCCCCCCCCCCCCCCCCTCCCCCCCACACTCCTTGAAATCGTAGAGATCGTAAAGAAATCACGTTATGCTTGCGTCATTGTTTGCGTCATTTTGAGGGGCACGCACCCCCCCCCCCCTTTGATACTCTATATTTAGATATCTTTCTCACCCTGTCTTTCAATCTCTCCGCCTACTGGCAGTCACGTAATATCCTTCTTATCTCATAATGGTTTTTAGCCTGTTTGAACTTTTGCAATATAGATTTGGATCTCTCTCTCTCTCTCTCTCTCTCTCTCTCTCTCTCTCTCTCTCTCTCTCTCTCTCTCTCTCTCTCTCTCTCTCTCTCTCTCTCTCTCTCTCTCTCTCTCTCTCTCTCTCTCTCTCTCTCTCTCTCTCTCTCTCTCTCTCTCTCTCTCTCTCTCTGTCTCTCTCTCTCTCTCTCTCTCTCTCTCTCTCTCTCTCTCTCTCTCTCTCTCTCTCTCTCTCTCTCTCTCTCTCTCTCTCTCTCTCTCTCTCTCTCTGCCTTCTGACGGTCACGTAATATCCCTCATTCTGATCCCATAATGGTTTTTTTATGTTCTGTTTGAGCTTTGATGCTATAAATTTGGA
>CM065682.1:54589517-54592017 GCA_017654935.2 Phymorhynchus buccinoides
ACAATGAAACGAACGCAAAGGCATAACCAGAGACCAGCGGTGACAAGGGAGACAAATCAATTTGTGTTTGTTGAAAGCCCTTTCGACCACGCGGGATTTCATACATTTTTACAAATTAAAAAACACTAAAAAGAATTTATAAAGTGAAATATTAGATTTTAGAGGAATGTTCTTCAGCTGATAATAAAATCCTCATTCGTTCAGTAATTCATTTCCGTCCATAACGCGCGCGCGCACGTGTGTGTGTGTGTGTGTGTGTGTGTGTGTGTGTGTGTGTGTGTGCGTGTGCGTGCGTGTGCGTGTGCGTGTGCGTGTGCGTGTGCGTGCGTGCGTGCGTGTGTGCGTGTGTGTGTGTGTGTGTGTGTGTGTGTGTGTGTGTGTGTGTGTGTGTGTGCTCGCGCGCGCGTGTGTTTGTGAAGTCAAATGAAGTCAAAACGATCTTTAATGAGGATGAAAGAATAAGCTTGAGCAGCTTTTAAAAAAACAACAACAAAAAGCTGTGTGTGTGTGAGTGTGTGTGTGCGTGCGTGCGCATGTGTGTGTGTGTGTGTGCTTCAGTGCTTGCGCGCGCTCGTGTATGCATACGCACTGGCACATTTCGGCCTTATATGAAGCACCCTAAGGGTGCCAGAATTATCAGCTGTGTGATCAGAACCCCAAAGAGAAGAAGAAGAAGAAAATATATGTTATGTATGAACAAAGATGCGTGCATACCGCCGATAATGTTGCTGTTGCTGTTGTTGTACCCTGGCTAAAAAACTCCAGGGATCACCCCAACAGCCGAAGCACTTGAACGCTATGGTATGAATTCACCACCTAGAGATGTGAACATTACGTGTGTGACCGTTTTTGATTACCCCGCCACGTGGGCAGCCACACTCCGACTTCGGAGGAACCGCCGATACTAAAAGAAGGGGGCGTTCTGGTGATCAGTTTCTTACTGGCATGTCTACCACAAATGAAGGAAAAACACGAACAAACAATGCGCAAATAATCACACATCCAATACAACAATGCGTTATACGGTGACGTGTACGCCTGATATATATAATTGAATGTGTGGGGCTGCGAGATTAAGGCTGGAAGAAGGGAGAAAGGGGAATGGGGGAGGGGGAGGGGCGTGGAGGAGAGAAAAAGAGCGAGCGAGTCTGTGGAGAGAAAAAGAGCGAGAGAGTCTGTGGAATAGAGAGAGAGAGAGAGAGAGAGAGAGAGAGAGAGAGAGAGAGAGAGAGAGAGAGAGAGAGAGAGAGAGAGAGAGAGAGAGAGAGAGAGAGAGAGAGAGAGAGAGAGAGAGAGAGAGAGAGAGAGAGAGAGAGAGAGAGAGAGAGAGAGAGAGAGAGAGAGAGAGAGAGAACGGACAAAAATGACACCGAAAAGCAATCAATGAATGAATACAGTTTCTTCATTGGTTCTTTTTGACTCTGACCTATTTTTTGTCTTTCTCAAATGAAAAATGGCTGAATCTGAAATAGTATGTACTTTTTGTTTTGCCTTTAGATAATTATATAGGCATCTTACTTTTATTCTTCTGTCGTGCTTTCGGGTTTGATCTTACGTTTTGTAAGGGCGCACGTGCACATAATGACAATATTGACGTCGAAAAGACACTGGATAGAAATTCGAATCTCCCATGAAAAGACACAACAAACAACACAAATTAGTGTAAAGTGACGTTATTTTATTCACAAGAGACAAAACAAAACTACTGGATATTTCGGCGAATGCGCCTTTATCTTTTTATCCCATGAAAAGAGATCAAAGACAGATGTTGTAGATAATAACAGGAATATATTTTTTTTAGCTGTTCCGATCATTAAGCTGAACATGTTGATGTTGTTGGTGATGGTGGTGGAAGTTTTGACACATCCATTTTCCTTTCTCTTTTAGCACGGTTGTTGACGGATGGCGCAGTAGGACAGCAGGTGTACTTTAGACACCCAATGTCACGTTTACGACCCTCAGTCTCAAAGTCTGCTTCTTTCAGTGTTATAAATACAACCCTAGGCTGATCGTGTCCTATCCCTTTCCAGAGAATGGCAGAATGTTGCTTCTCAGTGAAAATAGTTCAATGCGAAAATGTGAGGGGGTGGGTGGGGTGGGTGGGGGTGGGGGGGGGGGGGGTGTGCGTAAAGTCAAGATGGCCAGATATCATAGAAGGAAGGAAAGGTAAGCCCTTCTTTATGAGAGAAAGACATGAAAGAGGGCTACGAATTAAAAAAAATTCTGAAGATAAAGAAAGACAAAAGCACTTGAATCGGTAATCAATAATTCAGTTTCATTTCAGCTTTGATTTTCACACTCGACATCTGAAGAGATTTTTTTTCCTCATGTTCAGATGGAAAAGGGGCTTAGCATTCGACGGCTAATTTGAAAATTTACTATACGTTTTGGGAAAATGATGGGAAAGATGATAGGGGGTGATGACATAAATGTTTTGACGAGAATGATAAAGAAAGACAGTAGATATTTAAACAGTAGCAGCGTAAACGATTCCTTTAGT
>CM065682.1:54604517-54607017 GCA_017654935.2 Phymorhynchus buccinoides
GAGAGAGAGAGAGAGAGAGAGAGAGAGAGAGAGAGAGAGAGAGAAAGATCGACAGACAGACAGAAAGACAGACAGACACACAGGGACAGACAGACAGACAAACAGACATAGAGAGACAGAAACAGCGAGTCTACCACCATCGAACTGAAACTAAGCAGACTGCACCAACATAACAGTGGTTTGAAGAAATCAACGAAACGGAACTCTTCAATTGAAACCCAAGCGAAACATCACAACAAAATCTCAGCCTCACTAAAAAAGAAGAAGTAGCATTTTATGGAAACCCCACACGAAGTTTAATCAAGCTCAACCTTTAACCAAGACAATGAATCGAACCAAACCAGCCTGTTTCTTCTTCGAGTGTTTGTCTAAAAAGCATGTAATTACCGGGACCCATTCCCTAGCGTACACGGACAGAGTGCTTGCATTAACAGCAAGCGAGGAGCAAACATCATTGCTGCATTTTCGGGGAGATGCTATAATTGAGATGCTCTGTGGGAGGCACATCTTGTTCTTTGGCACATTTAAAGAGGGGCACCCTGACGGATGAGTTTTTGTGTGCAAGAAACACGTCCAGATGACGAGGAAAACACCCTTTACAGAGATCGCAACACTCTCGCTTTGCTCTGGTTTCCTAGAAACAAACCGTCAGATCGGCGATTCCTCCTTGGCGGAGGTACTGTAAGTCAATTTTTTTTCAGTGAAAGAGAAGGCATTCTAATGGCCGCCTGAGTTTAGACCAAATCGTTTGCACGGAATTTTCACAATACAAGCTTTTTTATTTTTTATTAATAGTTTACCTAAAGGAGTTTCGCTCACAACAAAGAAAATAGCTCCACATTTTTTTTTTTTACTGCACTACAAAAAAGAAAACGTTTCAAGCACAATGAGCGACCTCCACCCACCCCATCCAACATGGCTTCTCTCTCCAGCATCACCGCCAATAATCGCCGTTTTTGACAGTTTGATTTCTAGGAAACCAGAGCAAAGTGAGAGTTCCGATCCTTGAAAAGGCCGTCTTTCTGGTGATCTCGTCGTGTTTTTTGAAAAAACTCATCCGTCAGGGTGCACCTTTAATGCGTTTGGTATTACGCAATCTCCTGTTGTTATGGTTCTGCCTGTTTCTGTTCTTGTCCAGTTGTTTGTAATTCTGTCTTCTTTGCCTCTTAACAAACCACCCGCTGTGATGCCTTTTTCAATGTTTCTTTTTGTTGAAATTATTTTCAGTCTTCTTCTTCTTCTTCTTCTTCTTCTTCTTCTTCTTCTTCTTCTTCTTCTTCTTCTTCTTCTTCTTCTTCTTCTTCTTCTTCTTCTTCTCCTTCTTCTTTGTTCGCTCACACAGTTTCCTGTCATATGAGCGTAGATGCGTCATGCTACCGCTATGCGCCTAACTAAGAAATAGTTAGGCCCAGCATGTTCGACTTCGGCTGAAGAAATCTTTTGTAAGCATTTATAGCACACACACAAAAAAAAGGCGGGATAATAGACCAGCAAGATAGAAAGATAGCAGATGACAGTAAGCAAAAGGAAAAGGCAGAGTCAAAGAGAGTGACAGATTAGAAGAAGTTACGAGCGCAGAGCTTCCAGAAGGTGGTGGAACTATTTGTGCGAAAGACACCCCCCCGGTATCCCCAAGGGGGGTTAGTTTAAGTCGAAAACCTAATTTTTTTCCCTTGCCATTTTTGTTCGTCTTGGTTCTTTTGGTTGTTATACAGCAACAGTGCTCAACATACCTCCCAACCATTTTCCAGGTTAGGTTAGGTTAGGTTAGGTTAGGTTAGGTACATTATAGTCACAGAGGCGTCTCTGTAAAATTCGGGTTGCTCCCACCTGGAGAGCGCGTCGCAGCCAGAGGCGCGCCACCTTTTTTATTTTTTATTTTTTGCATGCGATTTTTGTGTGACTGATGAGGAAGGAAGGGAGGGGGATAAATTTTGACAAAAATGACAAGTTTTTCGTTGGCACTGGGTTTAATGTGTGCTAAGTGCATGGGCACACGTGACCTCGGTTTATCGTCTCATCCGAACGACTCCACGTTCAGACCATAAGGCCTAGTGCAAAGTGAGAGGAAAAATCCCCTGTACCCAGGTTCGAACTCGGGTTTACTTGACACGAAGCGAACGCGCTACCACTGCGCCACTTTACACTGTTATAGAATCGGAATCATAGATCTTCTCCTTGTGGACTGCTGATTTCGGGGTCTCCGACCAGACAAACCGGAGTGTGGCTGCGAGTTGGGATTAGGAATGAGCCTCGAAGGAGCAACGCCACTGTACGGCCTCGAATGTGTAGTGGGACACCCCCCAAGTATTTATTAAACTAAAATGAAGGTTTTTTTTCTTCTTCTTTGGAAAGTTACATTTGCTTTTAAGATTAATTCATTTTGCGAATTGAAAACGGTCGGCTTTGTGGGCTATTACCCCAACCGGGTAGGTTATGTTTGAACTGTGTATTCATGTATCTGCTATCTGTCCTCAGCACAGAGAGAGAGAGAGAGAGA
>CM065682.1:54612017-54614517 GCA_017654935.2 Phymorhynchus buccinoides
GTGATACCCTTTAATTGTATGTGCTTGAGCCCGTTAATGACAGTTGTAATAATAATATTAATAATAATAATCATAATAATAATAATAATTAGCATTTATAGCGCCTAATCTTAAAAAAGCCTTAAGCGCTTACAATAATAAATGAATAAACCAGCCAGCAATATAAATAAATAAACGACAACAATATATTATACACACACGCGCGCGCGCCCGCGCACGCACGCACGCACGCACGCACGCACGCACGCACGCACGCACGCACGCGGCCTTGTTAAGTATAAATATTTCTTAAAACGTGTCCAAACATGGAATACCTACCCATGCACGTGCCTACCTGCGCATGTGAGTGTACGTACGTGCGCGCGCGCGCGCGTGTGTGTGCGTGTGTGTGCGCGTGCGCGTGTTTGTGTATGTGTATTTGTGCGCACGCGCGTGCGTGTGTTCGCAGGCGTGGGTGTGCATGATGACCATCGCCTCTCAACCCTCCTCCCACACAACCTTTTTCTCATTTCCCCGAAGATAATAACGCACGTCAGCACTTTGTAAGATGTCATAAACATCAGGGCATCCGTAAGGGCCGGAGTAGTAGAAGCAACGGGGGTGGGGGTGGGGGTGGGGGAACTGGGGAATAGATGGAAGAACCCTGCGAGGGAGACATGACAGGGATAAAGGGATTCCACCCACTCTCACCTCAATTTAAGGGATCACCCTCTGTCAATACAGCATCTCGCGCGGTGTTCCGCAATCTTTGTTTTTGTTTAGTCTTGTTTGCTCTACACCCCACGCATCTCCTCGAGTTTTGTGAAGAGGACGACTTCACACAGAAGAAAAGACAGAAAGGGGATGTAGTGGGTGTGTGTGGGGGGTCGGGGTGGGGGAGGTGGTTTACAAATCCTTTTCTCCCAGCAGTCTGTCTTTGGAGACAGACTTGAACAATACAACCCTCCATGTGGATCGTGAAAGCGTTTGCTAAACCACAAAGACATTCCCCCTCCAGCCGTCCACCACCCACCACCCACCATTAACTCCACCACCACCACCACCACCCTTAATCAAAATTCGAACCTTCGGGGTAAACTCGTTATCCGGACAGTCCTTGAGAAAGGGTAAGGTGGGTTGTTGTTTTTTAGAAAGAAAACAAAATGTGGAAATTGGAGAACAAGTGATTGTGAGGAGAGAGAGGGAAACTCGAATGTTTGAAACTCGAATGTTTATTGAGGATAACTGAATAAGCACTAAATATGGCTTTTTTCATCAGGTCCTCAGACAAAGCAAGCAAACAAACAACAATTAAGCCATAAGCAACAACACAAATAAACTACAATCAAAACAGGCTAAAGAAATAGGGAATATGCATGAACAAATACACACACAAACACACACACACATATGCAAACACATGCACGCATATGCATACACATTTTTTATCCACATGTTATCTCATAACATGTCATTCAATAGGGTAATAATGATATTACCAATTAATAGGGAAAGAAAATATAACCAGAATTTAAACGCATAGAATGAAATCATTTGTGTTCCTGCGTTTAAACATACATTCATTGGATGCAAGTCACATATTATTATAGAACACTTAATAAACAAGCTATTTATGTTGTATGATTTTGAAAAATTCAGCTGTTTTCATGCCTTTCCGTCTTCCACTATTTCTGCCATACGTTCACACACTATTCATTGATTAAGAATCACTGATTTCAGAATACCAAGAACGACTGAAAAACAAAAAACAAACGTGTTTATTTTCAATTACAATTCACGTCTCCAGGAATCACATTATTTACATCATATTCTTGTTAAACGTAGTTGGAAACTACATTATTTGACATTGTTTTGTGACTCCATTTCCAAAATAATTTTCTCGTTAAATATTGTCCAAAACTAACTTTATTACACATTTTTGTGTGTGACTCCATTTCCACACATCCCACTGCAAAGCAAATGATTACAAAATGTCCCAATAAAAATGGCGGACTGACAACTACTTCCGGTTCCGGTTTCCGTCCTTGATGGCGCCTTGCAATGACAGTTCTTTTTCCTTTTATTAATTGTTCGACTGCTTGTTCGTTTACAATTTGCCGTTCAAGATGTTATGGAGAGGTATTCGAGTCATGTAAGTTTAGCTTTTTTGTGCTTTTACATTTCACGGGAAAAACCCGAAGACAAACAAATAATTATATGGAAGAAAGGGAAAAGGAAGTGGCGCAAGATAAATTTGCAATGACGAACATGATGGGTAGTTCCAAAACTCTCTCTCTCTCGCTCTCTCTCTCTCTCTCTCTCTCTCTCTCTCTCTCTCTCTCTCTCTCTCTCTCTCTCTCTCTCTCTCTCTCTCTCTCTCTCTCTCTCTCTCTCTCTCTCTCTCTCTCTCTCTCTCTCTCTCTCTCTCTCTCTCTCTCTCTCTCTCTCTCTCTCTCTCTCTCTCTCTCTCTCTCTCTCTCTCTCTCTCTCTCTCTCTCTCTCTCTCTCTCTCTCTCTCTCT
>CM065682.1:54619517-54629517 GCA_017654935.2 Phymorhynchus buccinoides
TGATTTTTTCTTTAATTTTCTCAGGCAGTCAAGGGGTTAAAGTAAGGCCGATCCTTACTTCCCAAGATTAAGAGAATAAGGTCTTTGGATAACAGGCCCTGATTTGATGCCTTTTAGTGACATGGGTGTTATATCATTGTGGTGCAAAAATGCGACGTTGGCGGTGAAAGGGTTAATGCATTTGTTGGAGTACAGGATAAAATAGTGGACTGGCCAAAGGACTGAGGCGTATATGGAGTAAGTGCTCTGTAACTTCAGTGTCAGGATTAGTCTACAGTTGACTGATGACAGTTTCCTGAAACGAGAGCAGGAAAAGAAAAACAAAAATATATATATATTTTTTTAGAGAAGAGTGTAAATGTAGTAGGGGAAAAAGAAGGATTAACATCGTTAGATAAAGAAGATGATATGGAAGAAACAAGAAGAAGAGAGGATTACCTAGTACGGGAGATTTGACGTTGGAAATGTGGGAATGACGGTATCTATGCGTACAATGTCATCACTAATGCGATCAAACGTTAAACGACCTCTACTCCATCCACCGCTACCCCCCAAAAAAAAACCCCAACACACAACAATAACACACACACACACACACACACACACACACACACACACACACGCGCGCTCACGCACACACACACGCACGCACACGCGCACGCACACACACACACACACACACACACACACACACACACACACACACACACATACACACACACACACACACACACACACACGCACACGCGTTGATTAAAAGGTATAATTAAAACGCATGCTTGGATCGAATTAGCAGCAATCAATAAAGACCACTGGGGCACCTAGCCATCAAAGCAACAAGATTAATTTCGTCTTGGGTCTTTCTTGTCTTTCTATGCTTTATATTTGAACAGTATCCTCTATTTCATGCTAGGCTGTTTGCAAGATATCCCCCCCCCTCCCCCACATTGAACAAGTTAAGAAAGCCATTGAACAAGCCCTCCCAGTTTTTCATGATTGAGTTTGCATACAGACATGCTAAAATCAGGGAGAACGGGGCGATCGATGGCAGGATTTACTTTCTCGCCAGCATGATCCAATTTTCATAGGTTGACCAGACTTGACCCTTCTCATCATGCCGACGTCTTTGGTTTATTACATCTCTTCTGATGTTCTGAACCCAATCTAGGCGTGCTAAAGAAAACATTATGTCCGAAAATGGTTGGGTATAGGCCTACTAGGTTCCGTGGAAAGCAATTCCGTCTATTGGATTCCGGTGGCTATAATTATCATAAGCTGCCTTTTTGGGGGGAATAAGATGGGTTTGTGAATAGCCAATCCGAAAGTCGTTGTCTAGAAAAAGAAAAGAAAAGAAATCAGCTTTAAAGAAACAACCCCCCCCCCCCCCATCTCCTTTTTTTGTAGTTTGACTTTTACACTTTAATTGTTAGTCTTTTAATCTTGTTAATCTTCCTTTCCCACTTTCTTTTATTGTCATTTTGATTTGCAAACAACTGTGTTGAATGATATTGATGCTGGTCAGGTACTTTTGTTCTGCCGGTTTAAAAACGAAATTCGGGGGGGGGGGAGAGAGAGAGAGAGAGAGAGAGAGAGAGAGAGAGAGAGAGAGAGAGAGAGAGAGAGAGAGAGAGAGAGGGACCCTGTCACAGAGAGAGAGGGACCCTGTCACACACACACAGAGAGAGAGAGAGAGAGAGAGAGAGAGAGAGAGAGAGAGAGAGAGAGAGAGAGAGAGCGGGACCCTGTCACAGAGAGAGAGAGAGAGAGAGAGGAGATAGAGAGAGAGAGAGATAGAGAAAGAGAGATAGATAGAGAGAGATGAGATAGAGAGAGGGACCCTGTCAGAGAGAGAGAGAGAGAGAGAGAGAGAGAGAGAGAGAGAGAGAGAGAGAGAGAGGGGGGGGACCCTGTCACACAGAGAGAGGGACCCTGTCAGAGAGAGAGAGAGAGAGAGAGAGAGAGAGAGAGAGAGAGAGAGAGAGAGAGAGAGAGAGAGAGAGCCGCGGGACCCTGTCAGAGAGAGAGAGAGAGAGAGAGAGGGAGAGAGAGAGAGAGAGAAGAAAGATAGATAGATAGAGAGAGAGGAGATAGAGAGAGGGACCCTGTCAGAGAGAGAGAGAGAGAGAGAGAGAGAGAGAGAGAGAGAGAGAGAGAGAGAGAGAGAGAGAGAGAGAGAGAGAAAGAGAGAGAGAGAGAGAGAGAGAGAGAGAGAGAGAGAGAGAGAGAGAGAGAGAGAGAGAGAGAGAGAGAGAGAGAGAGAGAGAGAGAGAGAGAGAGAGAGAGAGAGAGAGAGAGAGAGAGAGAGAGAGAGAGAGAGAGATGCCTCTGTCATTAAAAACTCATTTCACACTGTCCTCTTCTTATGTGAAAAGTTCATTGCAGAGCCGTTAATTTCAGTCACATGCATCGATTATGGTTTGTTGCCTTCCACGCACCGACAACCAGAATATTCAAACATAATTATATAGCTATCGTCATTCAACGATATAGAATGGTTTGTAACAGGCATTTCTACATACTTAGAACATTTTAGATCTTTATCACGGTTCCCGCCAATTTCGTTGGATTTTGTTTTGTTTTTGCTGTCACATCTTCTGAGCCGCACAGTGGCGTTGCTCCCACGCCGCTCATTCCAAATCCCAAATCGCAGCCACACCCCGGCTTGTTCAGGTCGCAGAATCCGAGGCCAGCAGTCCAAGGGGAGCGAATCTATGTTAGGCCGTCAGGAGGCAACCAACCGAGGAGACACTGCTCTGCTGCTGAGTCACTTCGGTGGAGTTCAGTGGAGCCTGTTCAGGACACCACCTACTAAGCCCCCAATTGACGACACTATTCTCTTAGTCGCGGAGCCAGCGTGAGTGAATTCCTCCTCTGAGGGCGCCACCACGACCGTCCACAGACAGCTTCCCAGAACACAGTGATCCCCATGACTTTGACCCGAACGCACCAAGGCATAGACTGGATTGGAAACCGAAACTGAGGTCACCATGAGAGCAGGGCATGCAAAGCCACAAAATTTGAGACATTTTTCTTTTTTAATGATTGATGGCAATGAGGCGGTTGACTATGATGATGACGATGGTGCTATGGAGTTCTGTATCGGTCTGAGACTACGTGACAGGGCTGTATTCTACGCTTCCTTTCAAAATGATATTCCGGCGTTAACCAGGCCCGAGAACTACAGACACCTGCAGTGTTGGTCTTGAAATTAGAGCAACACTCTCAGAATCGCATCCTTTAAACGGATGAAGCTCGACTGTGTGGTTACAGTCTTCCCATTGAGCCCATAGCCACTCACTCTGGGTAGGAGTTGGTCCAGGACCGAAAATAACATCGCCTCTGATGGTACTCGATCCCAAGACCTCCCAGCCAGTAGTCCGCGACGCTAACCACTACGCCACGGCGGCTGGTGTGACGGCTGGTGTGCCATTCACATCTCTTCTATCCCCTTCAAGATGTCTGTGCCAGCAATTTAAAAAAATGCAATGAAATTCAGGCTGGAATCAAATAAATAGTCTAGAAGGAGAAAGATCGAAAGGATGGAGACTACGATAACTTTTTTTTCTTGCTTTGAACTGATCCACTTTCATCCCATATGAGGAGTCTACCGACTGCAAATATACACATCATTTCGCAATAATTCGATTCTAGCTAAAATTTCATTATGATATTTGCTCACTAAACGTCTCATCCCAGCTTCTCTTCCCGGCAAAGACGACGATTGAACACAAACAAAACTTGGTCGTCGACAAGCCCTTTTCACTCTCCCTGCTCCTTCTTTCTACCCTGGGATGAAAAGAGAAAGCGAACCGCGGCGACAGAACCAACACTATAAATACTTCTTCTTATGTCTCGTGTAGACATCCTTTCAGCGACAGACTTCAGGAACATCCAACCCCCTCCTGGCATTCCACTCCCCCCCTTTTTTCATTCCTTGTTCATCATTATGTCATTCCCCTTTTCAATCCCAACTCATTCCCTTTCTTTTGCCTTGTCGAAGTAAACTCGTTCAGTCTGAAAAGAAAAATCAAACAAAACTTTTGGTGTGAGTAAATTTGCAAACCAGACAGACTTTGAGAAGGAGAAGAGGTGAAGAGAAGAAAAGACGAAAGAGAAATGTTTGCTTGTTTGCGAATGAAACAGGAGGGGGGGGGGGGGGGGGGGGGGTAATGTACACAGCGACGCTGTGTGTGTAGAGTGGGGGGGGGGGGGGGGGGGGGGTGGTGATGGTGTCTGGAACCAAAATGATGGAAATGAACAGAAAAAGAAATTTAAAGTTCTTCTTCTTCTTCTTCTGCGTTCCCAGGCCATATGGTCATAATGGGCAAGGTACATATGTGTCCGGTTTTCAGTTTTTACTGGTATCCCCGCTGCGTACAGCTGACACGTTCCGATTTCGGAGGAGCTCAAAGGAGACATTTGTTTTGAAGATTATTTTTTGGAAAAAAGGCAGGAGAATGGGCCAATAAGTCAGAACAATAATAGATGATAGAAAGCGAAGGGAAAAGGCAGAGTCAAAGAGAGTGGCAGATTAGAGGAAGTCACAAGCACGGAACTTCCAGAAAGTGGGGGAACTATTTTTTTATGAAAGAACCCCCGGTCACGGGGAAAGATTTAAAGTAATGTCTGCATTCAGTGTGAAAGAGACCGTACAATTGGAAGACGACAGATGACAATCACCTTGGGGTATTTTCCAGAAGGCGCTATCATACTTCGTTAGTGTTTTGGTAATAATACCTTCGGGCTTTTACCCGTCGAATTTATACAATTTGGTGGAGTGGTTTTACAGAGATATCAAATTTGGTACGATTTTGACTATTGCTATCCCCAAATCCTGTCAAAATGTTTGCTTACAAAATGTCACGATACCGGCTTAGCCCATTAGCCTTCCCTTCCTTCTCCTTCACCCTATCCATCTAACATGACACATCTTGAATGAAAAAAGAAGCAGTCAGCAGCTTAAAAAATAAGTTTGGAACTTTTTTTCCCCACTGTTGTTGTCCAGTTGTGTCCTTGTATTATTCCATAATTATTATGTTTGCAGTTATAGACAATCAGAAACAATTATAAAGAAATAAATGAAAAAAGGAGTCGTATAAATCAAACATAAAAATGCATTAACCCTTTCACCGCCAGCCATACTTCAGCTAAAGATTTCTATTAAATTTACCTGGGTAGAGAACACAATCCATCTGCAGTATTGGGGGATTCTTCTGTGACAGATATAAAACAAGGTCTAACCTTCCTTCCCAAAACTAAGACAATAGGGTCTTTGGATAATAGACCCCACTTTGATTCCTTTTAGTGACATAGGTGTTAAATCACGGTGGTGCTAAAATGCTACTTTGGCGGTGAAAGAGTTAAAGGACATTGTATACTTTGATTGCATACAGTCGTGTATAAGCTATCATAATGGACCAGTTAAGAACAAATAATATGGTCACCACCACCCCCACCACCACCACCACCACCACCACCACCACCACCACCACCACCACCAACCACCACCATAACAAAATTCAAAAATAAAACGACACCGTTCAAAAACTTCTACTACTCGAAAACTTCTGAAGTATTCATTTCAAAACAAATACACCATGACCCCCACCCCCACCCCCAACTCCCCAAACACACTCCATTCCTACTGTTATTTTCTCCGCCCCCCAGCAGTGTTAGGATTGCCGCATTCTTCTCACTTTATTCGAATTTCACCCGGTCCGAGCTCATAATGTTCTCAATATAACTGGAACTCACGCTCTTGTAGGCCCTATTTCTTCCGTATAATAGTACTCCACCAACACCCTAAACAAGCAGCCTCCTCAGTCTTCCAGATCGCTTGCGGATTATCTCTGGAACGAAGATGGTATGTGATGGTGCGTGGTGTTGTTGCGTGTTTGTCCACGTAAGAATGCAAACGTGAGTGTTTTACATACGTACGAGAATAAATTGTGTTTGTGCGTCCATTTACAAAGTGCTTGTAGCTGTATAGTTGTATATACTTGCATATGTTCATGTGTGCATATGTACGCGCGCGTGTATGCACACGCGTGCGTGTGTATGTGCGTGTGCGTGTGTGTATGCGTACGTACGCACACAAATGCGGGCATTTGTGTGTGTGTGTGTGTGTGTGTGCATGAGCGTGTGGCCTTACATTCAAAATATGTACGTTTACTTAATTTTCTTATTTTTCTATTGATACTGACGGGAGAAGTTCCCAAAGATAAGAGGTTTGGAAAGCAGATAGGAGAAAAGCATGTTCACATAGTAAGACCTGTTTAGGGACTAGATTTGTCTACAACCAGGATTTGAATACAAAACAAGTACAACAAGCCACAAAACAAAAGGTAAACAGTAAAAAAGCACTTTTATTTACAAGTTCCTCAAGGGAAAAAAGAAGAGCAAGAAGAAGAAGAAGAAGAACAGAGAGAGAGAGAGAGAGAGAGAGAGAGAGAGAGAGAGAGAGAGAGAGAGAGAGAGAGAGAGAGAGAGAGAGAGAGAGAGAGAGAGAGAGAGAGAGAGAGAGAGATGTAAATTTTATACATTTTATAAATATTAGGAATGAATAATAGCACAACAACAAACAAACAAACACAGAAAAAACAGCGTTTTGACGAGTACGACAACATGCCCTCGGCCGCATTTATCTCCTGCAGTTATCCACTGGGTTTGGAACTCTCTTCCTTCTCCTCCTTTCTTGCGTGTACGCACGGAAACTGTAACTGCAGAGATGTGAAAGATTCGACAATAATCCACGCAGTGGTTCGCAAGATATCGCTTGGACAGACAATCAAAGGAACAATAATGTCAAAGGTGAAGGTCAAATTTATGAAGGTCAAGGTCATCAATATCTCAGCAATTAGCACCCCGCGTTACGCGTTAAGCTAATGTACCAACTTGACAAATTTGGGCATTGTAGCAGTGAAGATGCGAAAGATATGGCCCAGACAACGCATTGGCGTGTTCAAGGTCAAAGGCCAAGGCCAAGAATGGAATAACCATTCAGCATCCAACGTTACGTGTTTAAAGCTAATATAGGCCTACTAACTTGATAAATCTTTGCAACACCGATACCAAATTGAACAAGCTGAGTGTAAATCAAATAAGGAACTACTCTCACACGAGAAGACACGTAAAACGTAAAGGAATAAACACACAGTAAGTATATATCCATGCAACTATCTTTCCCACTCAAGCATCTCTCTTCACTTCACCAACCTCTTCTATCTCTTCGCCGCCCCCCCCCCCCCCCCCCCCCGGGTTTCCCTCAGTCTATACATGTCTTCATTGGTACGAATTAGTCCATTATAGGATTGAAGAGATAGCTCTGGGACACACCAGAAGCCAGACTGAAGCCCTGCAAGTTGACATGTTTGCCAAACGCTCCAAGAAACACGAGACCGATTACACGGCAGATAGACTGTCTAAAATAAGAGGTATCATTCATTGGACAGGAGTAATTCGATGTCTTGGAGTCAAAACGGATAACATATTATTGAACATAATTTTATTATTACGAAAACTAATAACTTGTATAAAAAAAAGACCGCTGAAATATAAAAACCATAACCCCCTTTTTATATTTCTGCAGTCATTGTTTGATGCAAGTTATTGTCCTTTGCCGATCTACGATCGCAAAGGAGTATGTTTTCGTTCGTGTATGTTTCTTTTTTTTCTTCTTTTTTTCTCTTCTGTCTGCCCCAAGGATATCTCTCGAACCGCTTGACAGAATCGCTTCACATTTTGTGTGGTGGTGTGTCACCATGAGAGGAAGGCATCCGCGCATACATTATCGCCGTCGTGACCTTGACCTTGGCGTATGATCTTGAAAACTGAAGGAAAAGGTGACTGAAGGAATGGGTGACTGAAGGAATAGGTGACAGAAGGAAAGGAATAGGTGACTGAAGGAATAGGTGACTGAAGGAATAGGTGACTGAAGGAATAGGTGGACTGAAGGAATAGGTGACAGAAGGAATAGGTGACTGAAGGAATAGGTGACTGAAGGAATAGGTGACTGAAGGAATAGGTGACAAGGAAGGTGACTGAAGGAATAGGTGACTGAAGGAATAGGTGACTGAAGGAATAGGTGACTGAAGGAATAGGTGACTGAAGGAATAGGTGACAGAAGGAATAGGTGACAGAAGGAACAGGGGACTGAAGGAATAGGTGACTGAAGGAATAGGTGACTGAAGGAATAGGTGACTGAAGGAATAGGTGACAGAAGGAATAGGTGACAGAAGGAACAGGGGACTGAAGGAATAGGGGACTGAAGGAATAGGTGACAGAAGGAATAGGTGACAGAAGGAATAGGTGACTGAAGGAATAGGGGACTGAAGGAATAGGACTGAAGGAATGACTGAAGGAATAGGTGACAGAAGGAATAGGTGACAGAAGGAATAGGTGACTGAAGGAATAGGTGACTGAAGGAATAGGGGACTGAAGGAATAGGTGACAGAAGGAATAGGTGACAGAAGGAATAGGTGACTGAAGGAATAGGTGACAGAAGGAATAGGTGACTGAAGGAATAGGTGACTGAAGGAATAGGTGACTGAAGGAATAGGTGACAGAAGGAAAGGAGGGGACTGAAGGAATAGGTGACTGAAGGAATAGGTGACAGAAGGAATAGGTGACTGAAGGAATAGGTGACTGAAGGAATAGGGGACTGAAGAAGGAATAGGTGACAGAAGGAATAGGTGACTGAAGGAATAGGTGACAGAAGGAATAGGTGACTGAAGGAATAGGGGACTGAAGGAATAGGGGACTGAAGGAATAGGTGACTGAAGGAATAGGTGACTGAAGGAATAGGTGACTGAAGGAATAGGTGACTGAAGGAATAGGTGACTGAAGGAATAGGTGACTGAAGGAATAGGTGACAGAAGGAATAGGTGACTGAAGGAATAGGTGACAGAAGGAATAGGTGACTGAAGGAATAGGTGACTGAAGGAATAGGTGACAGAAGGAATAGGGGACAGAAGGAATAGGGGACTGAAGGAATAGGGGACTGAAGGAATAGGTGACAGAAGGAATAGGACTGAAGGAATGACTGAAGGAATAGGTGACTGAAGGAATAGGTGACTGAAGGAATAGGTGAGGTGACTGAAGGAATAGGTGACAGAAGGAATAGGTGACTGAAGGAATAGGTGACTGAAGGAATAGGTGACTGAAGGAATAGGTGACTGAAGGAATAGGTGACTGAAGGAATAGGTGACTGAAGGAATAGGTGACTGAAGGAATAGGTGACAGAAGGAATAGGTGACTGAAGGAATAGGTGACTGAAGGAATAGGTGACTGAAGGAATAGGTGACAGAAGGAATAGGTGACTGAAGGAATAGGTGACAGAAGGAATAGGTGACTGAAGGAATAGGTGACAGAAGGAATGAGTGACTGAAGGAATAGGTGACTGAAGGAATAGGTGACAGAAGGAATAGGTGACTGAAGGAATAGGTGACAGAAGGAATGAGTGACAGAAGGAATAGGTGACAGAAGGAATAGGTGACAGAAGGAATAGGGGACAGAAGGAATGAAGGAATAGGGGACTGAAGGAATAGGGGACTGAAGGAATAGGTGACAGAAGGAATAGGTGACTGAAGGAATAGGTGACAGAAGGAATAGGTGACAGAAGGAATAGGTGACTGAAGGAATAGGTGACTGATAGGTGACTGAAGGAATAGGTGACAGAAGGAATAGGTGACTGAAGGAATAGGTGACAGAAGGAATAGGTGACAGAAGGAATAGGTGACTGAAGGAATAGGTGACTGAAGGGAATAAGGTGACTGAAGGAATAGGTGACTGAAGGAATAGGTGACAGAATAGGTGACATAGGTGACAGAAGGAATAGGGGACTGAAGGAATAGGGGACTGAAGGAATAGGTGACTGAAGGAATAGGTGACAGAAGGAATAGGGGACTGAAGGAATAGGGGACTGAAGGAATAGGTGACTGAAGGAAAGGAATAGGTGACTGAAGGAATAGGTGACAGAAGGAATAGGGGACTGAAGGAATAG
>CM065682.1:54637017-54639517 GCA_017654935.2 Phymorhynchus buccinoides
GAGAGATAGGGTGGGACTCCTCACCCTCTCTCTCTCTCTTTCTTTATACCCAACTAAGAATATAGAGATGATTAGCCCAACTCAAGCGCTATGCCCCCTGGTGGTAACCCCCCCCCCCCCCCCCCCCCGCTAAGTCGCTCATTTCTGTAAAGGGTGTTTTCCTGGTGATCTCGACGTGTTTCTTACAAAAACTCATCCGTCATGGTGCCTCTTTAAAACTGTAACTAATGGTCCTCTTAACCTAGGGGAAGACGGGGTAAAAAGCGCATGGGTGGGTAAGAAGCCCACCCCAATTATCTCATGAAATGAAGCAAATTTCTGTCTCATTTTGCCCATGAGACGAGCGTTAATGTCTAGCATTCGTCTCATGGGCAAATTTGGACTGAAATTTTCTTTATTTCATGATATAATTGGGGTGGGCTTCTTACCCGCCCATGCGCTTTTTACCCCGTCTTCCCCTATCTTTTCCTCCTATCTATCAATCCCAACCTCCTCTGCCCTGTCCTAATAACGATAGTTCCAGAGTACAAGAGTACTAGTTTTCTTGCTCATAGTGTAGCGTGCAGATGTTCAAAGCCTGATGGTCTGGAAAACGATGCACCAATCATTCAAAGAGACTCTTTTCCTGTGAGCACCGGAAATGTGTGGTAACTTCGGTCAAGCACCGCTTGATTCAAACTAATTAAGGCTTAAAAGAGAAACGCTGATATAATGGACTGGTTTGGGGGTCCCTTAATTAAAAAGAAGGGCGGCAACTGTAGACCAAGACCCGTAATGAAAGCTAATTACGGACTGTGCTCCTGCTTTAAGCACTATAACCAGCTTTCTGCTATAACTGAAGTTGGCTTCAGAAGATTCTTGTGGGGGGTTTTCTCCACGAAGAAGGCTAGAACTAATAGGAAGCGGATGGCTTGAGAAAAGAGAATGACAGAACACCCCCCCCCCCCCCCACCACCTTACCGGTATGTTGGTGGCTCTTTCATTGGGGGTGTCCCATTGGGACTAATCCCGCTCGGACTAATACCCCTCGGACTAATCCCAGTCGGACTAATCCCATTCGGACTATTGCCATTCGACCTAATTGCTTTGATTTGCATAGCTTTTCCCATTCGGTCTAATGTCTGCTGAGCATTTGTATCATTGCATTTCTGCGTACCCAGGTATTCCTTGTTTTTCAGATAGGTTAGGGATAGGTTTAGGGATAGGGCTAGGGATAGAGTTAGGGATAGGTTTAGGGATAGGGTTAAGGTTAAGGTTAGGGTTATGAATAGGGTTAGGGATAGGTTTAGGGTTAGGAATAGGGTTAGGGATAGGCTTAGGGTCCATTTAGTGTCGACATACACAAAAGATAAAAATTGAATATAATTAATTTTTTTAATTATTATTTTATTTTGTAATAAATTCGTCGAAAAGACTTTAGTGTTTATTATTATTTCTTACACTAAGCGTATGTATGTAGTTCGAGCGGTACAGATAAAATGTTAGTCCACACGGGATTAGTCCAAGTGGTATGTCCACCATGACTGTCAGCGGTGTGATCAAAAGAGTAGTCCGAGCGGGATTAGTCCCAACGGACCCTCTCCCTGTCATTCTTATTCATTTGTGAGTCGTGACGCACAGGTGGAGAGACGTTTGATGTCGTAGGAATACGTGCTAGGTTGGTAGGATGGCATCTGCTACCTCTCTTTAAAACTGTAGGCTAATTTTATTTTACAATTCTTTGTTGTTGTCGTTGTTGTTGCTGTTGCTTTTGCTTACAAACACATAGGTTATGACAATTGTGATTGAATTATTGTTTTCGTTGTTGTTGTTGTTGTTGTTGTGTGTGTGTGTGTGTGTGTGTGTGTGTGTGTGTGTGTGTGTGTGTGCGCGTGTGCGTGCGCGTGCGTGTGCGTGCGCGCGTGTGCGTGTGCGTGTGCGTGCGCGTGTGCGTGCGATGATTTTTTATATATTTTAAAACCTTCCGTGGTCTTCCTAACTTGTCATTGTAAAGCGCATATAGACTAGCATTTTAAATGGATTATTGCGCTATATAAATCAAATTATTATTAAATTAGTATAATTATTTTATCGTCAAGGCAAAATAACATTTCCCTGCCACGGACTAGAAGACTACAGCAGGCGTTTTCAATTCATAATTATACCATCATCATTCATACCCAAATTTCCCCGTGGGGATACCGGGGGGTCTTTCGTAAAAATAGTTCCCCCACCTTCTGGAAGTTCTGTGCTTGTAACTTCATCTAATCTGCCACTCTCTTTGACTCTGCCTTTTCCCTTTGCTTTCTGTCATCTACTATCTTTCTGACTTATTCCTGCTTGAAAAAAAAAAATCTTCAAAATAATGTTCTCCTATGAGCTCCTCCGAAATCGGAATGTGTCGGCTGTACGCAGCGGGGAGACCAGTGAAAACTGAAAACCAGACACATACGTACCTTACCCATTATGGCCATATGGTCTGGGAACGCAGAAGAAGAAGAGTAAAATACCCCCCCCCCTT
>CM065682.1:54652017-54672017 GCA_017654935.2 Phymorhynchus buccinoides
GTGTGCGTAGGAGTGTGAGTGTGTGCCTGTGTGTGTTTTTATGTATATTTTATTCACTTATTTTACTGGAGACTGGAGCTGAGAGGAAACTTTGCTGGAACTACTTGATGCTTGTGATTACGCTGTGGACCTTTGAATGACCTATTGTGACCATGTGGGTCTGTGTGTGCGTAGGTGTGTGTGTGTTTTTATGTATAACTAGCGCAACGCCGAGTACCAGTAACGCCTAGTAACGGTAACGCCTAGTAACGGTAATGCCAAGTACTGGTAACGATGAGTACAGCAAATTTGAAGCGATTTGGTAAAGAAACGGTGGAGTTATAAGGCCCCGTTTCGCGTTGGCGCTGCTCTGAGAGTGATGCGCTCTCCCTAGTAACGGTAACGCCTAGTAACGGTAACGCCACGTACTGGTAACGCTGAGTACAGCAAATTTGAAGCGATTTCGTTAAGAAACGGCAGAGTTATAAAGCCCCGTTTCACGTTGGCGCTGCTCTGAGAGTGACGCGCTCTCCCGATTTTCTTCAAATTTGCTGCCAGGCTTTGCCCTGGTGACAGCAAGCCTGACAGCAAATTTGACGCGATTCAGTTGAAAATCGGCGGAGTTATAAGGCCCGTTTTGTATCATGCTGCTGTTATGCGCCTAAGTAATGGATTCGCTTCCGGTTTGACACATTGATAGTCACCGTCCCCGGACATATATCTGCCAAATTTGAAGGCAATCGGTCCAGAAATACCGGAGATACGGGCGCTCAAAGGCCGTCAGATGCGCGTTTCGCGCATTTGCAAAACCGCGCAAATGACACGGCCGCCTCGGTTGCCGTTGCCATCACCCCGTTAGGGCTCACAGCAAATTTGAAGCGATTCGGTCGAAAAACGGCGGAGTTATAAGGCCCGTTTCGTGTTTCAGACACACACACACACAGGCACACACACACACACACACGGACACACGGACGGACACTTGGCTTTTTACTATATGATTTAATCACTTCCTTTGCGAATTAAATATGTACACACGGCATTTGCTTTCCGTATCTTAAATGATGTGAAACGTGATGGAGGCTGAGAAAAGAAATGCTGTTATGAGAACCGTGATTGTAGGAATCGTGATTCTGGGAATCGTGATGCACCGTAAAATACAGCTTAATGTTTGGTAAGAAAGGCAAGTGTGAAAATGCGGGGATAGCTGAGAAATGTAGGGGGGGGGGGGGAGGGGGGTGGCACATCTTGAGGAAAGTATAAAATTAACGCCCATCGCCAAATCCGTTCACGTTCTGTCTTTTACCAGAACACTCCTCCTATCTCTATTTCGCTTCTCGCCTTCGAAGGGAAGTTACGGCCCGTAAATCTGACAAAGGCAACTGCAGAGTAGCTCGTCTATTTGGGTTACTGAAAGTGGGACGACGTTTTGATGGGGATTTGGGTCTGCTAAAATAGCTGCCCACAAACGTCGCGCACAGATGCGGAGGCGAGGATTTAGTAGATGGATGCAACGGCGAGCACGCATGCAGTGAGCATGTGCATAATTATGAGCGTTTTCTAGCTACTACGTTTGTGTTTCCGGAGATTGTTGTGCTTGCATGTGTCCACCTTTTTTTTTCTAACCGTTGTGTGGATGTGCTTGTGCAAAGATGTGCGGAATTATTGCCTACCTGCGTGCATAAGGTGTGTTTGTGAGTGTGTTGTATGTGTGTATATGTATGCATATGCATGCGCGAGTGTGAACTTGTGTGTGTGTGTGTGTGTGTGTGTGTGTGTGTGTGTGTGTGTGTGTGTGTGTGTGTGTGTGTGTGTGTGTGTGTGTGTGTGTGTGTGTGTGTGTGGTGTGTGTGTGTGTGTGTGTGTGTGTCTGTGTGTGTGACTCTCTCTCTCTCTCTCTCTCTCTCTCTCTCTCTCTCTCTCTCTCTCTCTCTCTCTCTCTCTCTCTCTCTCTCTCTCTCTCTCTGACCCCGAACTCAGAAATGTTTTAATGATTTAGGCCCACAGCCCCTATCGTGACATGGCAAGAATAATATGACAAGTACTGAAGTGAATAAACAATCAATGAATACATAATTAAGTAAATAAATAAATGCTACTTCACGACATAGACATTAACATGAAAATCTGCTTAACGTCCTCCGGTCTGGAACAGACACATATGTGACACTAGTAGATATAAAGACGGTGGGGACGATCCTGGAGGCAATACCCGGAGACAGTGCAACACTAGGAAACTCACGATTTGTTTTAACAATACAGATGCACTATTATGCGTTAATACATTAACACAAATACATATTTATATGCACAACATTCATACATACACGCATAAACTCTCACATTTGCAAACACGAATGCACGCACATCCTCACCCTCTCACATCCTCTCTCTCTCTCTCTCTCTCTCTCTCTCTCTCTCTCTCTCTCTCTCTCTCTCTCTCTCTCTCTCTCTCACACACACACACACACACACACACACACACACACACACACACACACACACACACACACACACACACATCTCTCTCTCTCTGTGTCACACACACACACACACACACACACACACACACACACACACACACACACACACACACACACACACACACATCTCTCTCTCTCTGTGTCACACACACACACACACACACACACACACACACACACACACACACACACACACACACACACACACACACACACACACATCTCTCTCTCTGTGTCACACACACACACACACACACACACACACACACACACACACACACACACACACACACACACACACACACACACACACACACACACACACACACACACACACACACACACACACACACACACACACACACATCTCTCTCTCTCTCTGTGTCACACACACACACACACACACACACACACACACACACACACACACACACACACACACACTCACACACCACACACACACACACAACACACACACACACACACACACACACACACACACACACACACACACACACACACACACACACACACACACGGTGAGTAGGTGTTTGAATGAGATGAGTATAGGAAGCCTAACTGACAAGAGAAAAGTGGGTAGATCAAAAGTGCAGGAAAATGAAATATGGCTGACTTTAAGGGTGTACTCTTAAAGACCCCTCACGTCACGTGTCACATTCCCTCTTATGCTTGGAAGATTTCGGAAGATTTCTTACCAGTTATAAGAGGGAAAACTCGTGAAAACCATAACTTTGACACGTGACGTGGTGGGTCTTTACGTTTCAGCATAGTATGAGACTGTGCGGTGCTGATGTGCTTACAATAAATACATCAAGAGGGTACCATTTCTTTATGCACCTCAGACACCCCCCCAAAAAAAAAGCAGATTATACCGAACCACCAGACATATGTTCTCAGACTGAATGCATTCCAGTAGCGCCAACATCGAGTGATTGCATTACGGTAGAGTAACTAAATGTCTGCTGCATGGCATGGAAGTAGCCGAGTTGAGAGAACTCGGAACTCGGAACTCGGAACTCGGAAAGTTTATTTGTGCATTGGCCTTGGGCCACACTACATGTCTGAGTGGGAAGAGAGTGACTGCAAAAAGCAAAAGAAGAAACGACAACAACAAAACAAAAAGAGACCCACGTCATCTGCAAAGAGCAATATGAATACTTCCATGATATCCGGAAACAGCTGAATACAATGTTTACAATTTTCGTTCATAACGTTTGCTAATTGGTTTAAAGGCACATAAAAAAATAGACCTGGGCTTAGAACACAACCTTGGCGGAACAAAATAAAACTTAATGCAACATAACTTATGCACAGAGAGAGAGAGAGAGAGAAAGAAAGACAGAGAGAGAGCGAGAGAGAGAGAGAGAGAGAGAGAGAGAGAGAGAGAGAGAGAGAGAGAGAGAGAGAGAGAGATAGATAGAGAGAGAGAGAGAGAGAGAGAGAGAGAGAGAGAGAGAGAGAGAGAGAGAGAGAGAGAGAGAGAGAGAGAGAGAGAGAGAGAGAGAGAGAGAGAGAGAGAGAGAGAGAGAGAGAGAGAGAGAGCGAGAGAGAGAGCGAGAGAGATGACAACTGACAAATGACTTTTTTTAACGTTTAGAGCAAAACTGCCATAATGACATCACTTTTTCTGGAAAAACAAAATAACAAAACAGGAACAAAATGAAACTTCATGCAACATAACTTATGCAGAGAGAGAAAGAAAGGGGGAGATAGAGAGCGAGAGTGATTGAGAGAGAGAGAGAGAGAGAGAGAGAGAGAGAGAGAGAGAGAGAGAGAGAGAGAGAGAGAGAGAGAGAGAGAGAGAGAGAGAGAGAGAGAGAGAGATGACAAATGACAAATGACTTTTTTAATGTCAAGAGCAAAACTGCCACAATGACTGTTTTGAAACTATGGCTATTTGTTCTTGGGTTATAGCCTGCTTTCATAATTATAATGGCTTCAAGGTCAAATGTAAAGGTCAAGGTCTTTTAAATGTCTCCAACCGCATTCCTTATATTGATCAAGAATATATAGGTTTTGTGGGTGTAAACCCAATGGTGTCCGAACTACAGCCATAGGTAAAAAGAGAAGTTCAAAACTCAAGGTCAAGGTCATTAGGCTAATCAATGCTTTGCACCACACATGACTTTCGGGCGGTCTGCCTATCTGCCAACTTTGAAGCCGGTAACTAAAAACTGAAAAAAAAGTGAAAGATATAACTAAAACACTAATTTGACACCTCCAAGGTCTATGTCCTTGACCGTGACATTGACCTTCATCAGTACCCCATATTCCAAATCACCATTAGCCAATGCTTGCCCATCCTAAGTTTGAAAATGGTAAGTCCAACGATGTGAAAGATATGGCATCAAAAAGAAATTTCGGTTTTCAAGGTCAAATGTCAAGGTCAAGGTCAGCACGTTTATATTTTTTTCTATTAGACCATTCCCGCACTATGGTACACCACCACACAAAAACAATGAAGCTATTCTGTCCACTGGTTCATGAGATGCAGCTAAGACATGAAATATATAGCACAAAGAAGGAACTTTCGGTTTTATGAGTCTCCCTTGGCGAATGCTTGCACTGGGGTTCCAAATTCAGGATCTGAATAGGTTGTGCCATGCTGATCAAGAATATAAATGGTTATAGGGGTCTATGGCCAAATTCGTAGACACAATCGCCTGTACAGACAGACAGACAGACACAATAAAAGATGATTATATAAGTGGTCATGGTTATGCCTCGGGGGCTTAATATTTCCCCCGAAACAGCAGACTTAAAAGGCAGATTACAGGGTAACAATTATGTTATAGATAACCACATAGATGTAATCTGAGTGAATCCTTCGAATGCAATCAACGCTGAGTGATTGGATTGCGGCAACATATCTGGCAAAACTGCGCCGTGCCTGTCAATGCGCTTTGAGGAAATTAGCATGCATATAATACACACAGAGAGAGGGAGAGAGAGAGAGAGAGAGAGAGAGAGAGAGAGAGAGAGAGAGAGAGAGAGAGAGAGAGAGAGAGAGAGAGAGAGAGAGAGAGAGAGAGAGAGAGAGAGAGAGAGAGAGAGAGAGAGAGAGAGAGAGATGAGAGAGAGACGCTTGAGTTATAATCGTTTTTATTGACATTGACAAGTACAGTCCTTATGTCAAGGGGGATTATCACATTTGCAGCGTCAGGAATTCATGCAAAAACAAAAATGAGTAAATGTATTACAAATAAAGGCAAATTGAGTCAACGTTGGACAAAATATAACAACATATAATACAAGATATTATATACAGAAAGATCAATAATATTTACAGTGATAACAATTGTCATCGTAATATACGAATACGTGTACAAATCTAAGAAGAAAGAAAAATGTCAAATAAAAACGAAAAAATCATCACCAAACTTATACACATGTTATGTATGTAAAGAACTAGCGCACTGCATTACTAGGAAATTGTAACCAATATTTTCTTTTCTCTGATATCATAAACTTCAGCTATGTACTTAGCGAACAAGCGAACAATATTTTGAGAGAGAGAGAGAGAGAGAGAGAGAGAGAGAGAGAGAGAGAGAGAGAGAGAGAGAGAGAGAGAGAGAGAGAGAGAGAGAGAGAGAGAGAGAGAGAGAGAAAACAAGTGTATAATAATTAATATACTAATTTGTTTTATTGAGAGAGAGAGAGAGAGAGAGAGAGAGAGAGAGAGAGAGAGAGAGAGAGAGAGAGAGAGAGAGAGAGAGAGAGAGAGAGAGAGAGAGAGAGAGAGAGAGAGAGAGAGAGAGAGATTACATTTTTTCTGGTTTTATGCACATTCGTTGGAAGTGGAAATAAAACATGCAGAGATTAATATAAAGCATAATTATTAACAGTAATCTATGTTGTTGTTTTCATTGGGCTTTGCCGTACTTTGTGACCCTGTTTTCACAGATAAACAAAGATAAGTATTTGATTCTTGAAGAAACATAACACTGAACTGAAAGACAGAAAAGATATTCTGCAAACTTTGTTTGTTTTTGCGCACGCGCGCGTTTCTTCAAAGCCTCTAAGACTGGTCTGGAATATCGTTACAGGCCAGTGCCCTTCGATTCCCCTCTCACATCAAAAGCCGGTTTCCAGTCATTATGATCCCCATTTGTATGAGAGTTCTGACGGGGGATTATTTTTTTTATCAAATCCCCCCAGCCTTGTCCAACCCCCTGCTCTGGGAAATATACCGACAGATACTGATTGTATTAAAACGACACTGATTGTATTAAAAGTCATGCTGCAAGGACCTCACTTTGATGTCTGGACAGCAGTTAGGTACATTGAGAATTGTGTTGAGAATGAGCGACTTAGCTGGCTCTTTTGCCCGCCAGGTGGCATAGCGCTCGAGTGGGACTAATCCTCTCTATATTCTTAGTTGGGGATAAAGAGAGAGAGAGAGAGAGAGAGAGAGAGAGAGAGAGAGAGAGAGAGAGAGAGAGAGAGAGAGAGAGAGAGAGAGAGAGAGAGAGAGAGAGATAGGGAGGAGTCCAACCCTCTCTCTCTCTCTCTCTCTCTCTCTCTCTCTCTCTCTCTCTCTCTCTCTCTCTCTCTCTCTCTCTCTCTCTCTCTCTCTCTCTCTCTCTCTCTCTCTCACACAACGCCCAACTAAGAATATAGCGTGATAAGCCCCTAGTGGTTTGATTGCCCCCTGGCGGTCAAATAATCGCCGTAAGTCGACCTTTGTAGGCTTCACGCTCTTCGAGTGGACTGTCGCTGTCCATTCTGTAGAGTATATTAGTTCATTTGGTCTTACCATGGATGCTATATTTAATGTAGTGTTCATGGTCTTACTTAGATGTCGATTCTGCCATGTATACCAGCACATGGCCTTTCGCACGTGTCCATTCTGTTGTGTATATTAACCCATTTTGGTCTTATCTGTCCATTCTGCAGTGTAGCCCGTATAACCATTCGTATGTGTCCATTCTGCAGTGTAGCCCGTATAACCATTCGTATGTGTCCATTCTGCAGTGTAGCCCGTATAACCATTCGTATGTGTTCATTCTGCAGTGCATAATTATTAGTTCACTTGGTCTTACTTAGATGTCGATTCTGCCATGTATACCAGCACATGGCCTTTCGCACGTGTCCATTCTGTTGTGTATATTAACCCATTTTGGTCTTATCTGTCCATGGAAAAAAGAAATCCTATTGTTTAACTCTGTGAGTTACTTAATCATTGTTCTATATCTAACAAAAAAAACCCCAAAAAAACAAAACAAAAAATAACACAAAAAAAACAAAAAAAAATCAAAATCAAAAAACTCAAAAAAATCAAAAAAAAGAAAAGAAGGAGGAAGCAAAGCTACGCGATGCCCCTCCCTTGGTAAATAAAATCCCCTCTTGAGTCCTTGGTAACTAAGTTCAAAAAATCTCACTGACTTGTAATAATCCATGATAAGATCTCCAAAGTTAACTATTTTATTCATAAATCCCCGATAATATATTAAAATGTCCCACATGACCCTTAGTTGGTTGAGAGGACGTAAAGTCAAAACGTCAGTCAGTCATCTGTCCATTCTGCAGTGTAGCCCGTATAGCCATTCGTATGTGTTCATTCTGCAGTGTATATTATTTCATTTAGTCGTACGTATATGTACATTCTGCAGTGTATATTATTTCATTTAGTCGTACGTATATGTACATTCTGCAGTGTATATTATTTCATTTAGTCGTACGTATATGTACATTCTGCAGTGTATATTATTTCATTTAGTCGTACGTATATGTACATTCTGCAGTGTATATTATTTCATTTAGTCGTACGTATATGTACATTCTGCAGTGTATATTATTTCATTTAGTCGTACGTATATGTACATTCTGCAGTGTATATTATTTCATTTAGTCGTACGTATATGTACATTCTGCAGTGTATATTATGACATTAGGTATTACTTATGCGAGAGGCACTCCATATATTTTGCAATGTGGAGAACTGGCAGTGTGCGTCCTCCTCCTTCTGGCTCGTCAAACGTTTAGAAGAGTCCCTTACTAGAACACATGCACGTGGATATTCTTTCAAACCAAACGGTTATGGCACCAGACCAGCTCAACTGAAGTATGTCAAAAATAGTGCCCTCGACGAACGCTCAAGCATCTTCAACTTTCTATAATCGCTTGCCCCTTCACCAGTGCTTCACATATGTTAGTAGGAATAAATAACAAGGGAAAAAAAGTTAAAAAAAAGTAAATGGGTGGGAGACTGGCTAAACTCTGCTAAGTCTGTTTTCTTGCAAAATGTCCAAAGTAGCAATGTGGTCACTTGTGATGTCACACTAAAATAGGGGAAGACCAGGTACCAGTGCTTGGACGGCAAACTCAGTGTGCCTTTGGTTGAATATACATTTTACGTTTCAATCTACCCTTTTCACCGCCAGCCATTTTTCAGCCAAAAAACACCATTACTGGGTAGATACACATATTATTTGCAATATTGGTAATTCCTCTGTGACATGAATAACATTAGGCCTATCCTGACCTCCCCAAACTAAGAAAATAGGGTCTTCGGATAACAGGCCCTGATTTGATGCCTTTTAGTGACATGGGTGTTAAAACCATTGTGGTGCATAAATGCGACATTGGCGGTGAAAGGGCTACAGTGAGAACTCTTCTCTCTAAGAGATAAACTGAAGCCATATTAATTGTAACCAGCTTTTCAGAGAGAAACAAATCCATGGCATTTATTTGCTTGATAAGCTTGCTACTGTTCTGTTTTCTGTGATATTTTACTGATGGAGTCTCACCTACAGGATCCAAACGGATAATTATTGCTTGGTGTTTGGATTACACTGACATAAAAAGGTTGCATCATCTTTAACGAAGTCCCAGATGCTGGCTGACTTCTCGCCATCTAATTGGTTGTATGATTGGGATGCACTATGCAACCCTACCCCTTTTCTGATCTTCAGTAAACTAGTGGGGCAAATAACGGTTATAACGCTTCTGCATACCCACCTGTTCTTACTAGATTTTTTGCAGGCTTCCTGGTGAAAAGTTCAGTATGTTTTTCATCTCATCAGCATTTATCCAGAGATGATTTCTGACAAGAGTCTTTACAATGGCTACGTTTTTAACAGTCACAGCGGTCATTTGACAACTGTAACGGCCACTTTCTTTTTAACGTTCTTCTGCCAAACTGAAATTCCTTGAGCCATTTGTGAACTTTCTTTTGTTTCTGAGCGGGCATGATTGCGAGTTTGCGTATATATGCATGCATGTGTGTGTGAGTCTATGTTTGTGCGTACGCGCGCGCGAGCGCATGTGTATATATTGGTGGCGACAACTTTGGCACTCGAGCTAGAGGAAGCAGCCGGGGCGAATAATAATCGTAATAACAATGATGTCTGGTTATATTATTGATCGTCCAGCCTATTTCTGGCACCACGACCACTAATATTAGACCCTGTCTGCACACAGGGCTTCCAGACAAACTGTTTGCTGAATAGAAGGGAGGAGAAGGATAGACAAATAAAAGAGAGAGAGAGAGAGAGAGAGAGAGAGAGAGAGAGAGAGAGAGAGAGAGAGAGAGAGAGAATACGAATACGAATACGAATATTTATTCAGATCAGAGTCAATGCCCCATACTGATGAGCTCACATAAACACAATTGTCAAATGGAAGAGAGAGAGAGAGAGAGAGAGAGAGAGAGAGAGAGAGAGAGAGAGAGAGAGAGAGAGAGAGAGAGAGAGAGAGAGAGAGAGAGAGAGAGAGAGAGAGAGAGAGAGAGAGAGAGAGAGAGAGAGTTCAAACTTCAAATACTTAATTTTACAAGGAAAAATAATTGAGAGAGAGAGAGAGAGAGAGAGAGAGAGAGAGAGAGAGAGAGAGAGAGAGAGAGAGAGAGAGAGAGAGAGAGAGAGAGAGAGAGAGAGAATTGAATTGAATTGAATTGAATTGAATGAATGTTATTTATAGAGGGTAATAGAATGAGCAAAACATGCTTTTTTACATCCAGTCCTCTGGAGAAAAAAACAAGCAACATATATAAAAGTATAAATGAAAAAGGAAAACGAGGAGAGAGAGAGAGAGACAGAGAGAGAGAGAGAGAGAGAGAGAGAGAGAGAGAGAGAGAGAGAGAGAGAGAGAGAGAGAGAGAGAGAGAGAGAGAGAGAGAGAGAGAGAGAGAGAGAGAGAGGGGCCCCGAAGAACTGGGAATGTTTAATGAAAAGGAATTGATGCAACGTGAGCTTAAAGACCCACCACGTCACGTGTCAAAATCATGCTTTTCACGTGTTTTCCTTCTTATAGCTGGTAAGAAATCTTTAGAACTCTTCCAAGCATAAGAGGGAATGTGACACATGACGTGGGGGGACTTTAACGAAAATTTATATAGCATACATCTGCATTGTTAACAACTCGGGACTTTACTGGTGTTACACTGCCTCCGGGCATTGCCTCCAGGATCGTTCCCACCATCTTTATAATATCTACTAATGTCCCGGAGGGCGTTAAACAGACTTACATTCGCGACGTGAGTGGACCAGGGAAGTGGGGAAACGGGGAAACGTGCCCCAAAGTACCCAAAGTGCCCCAAAGTACCTTCCCGTGCCCAAGGGGAACAAAGTCTCAGTGTGACTAATGAGTAACGGGTCCTTCTGTGAAGAGTACAAGGGCACACAAGCAGGTGTGTGTGTGAAGGGAAAGAAGGGGTGGAAGAGTTGAAAAGAAATAAACAAAAATAAAAAATCGATGATGGAGCAAAAGGCATGTGTGTGTGTGTGTGTGTGTGTGTGTGTGTGTGTGTGTGTGTGTGTGTGTGTGTGTGTGTGTGTGTGTGTGTGTGTGTGTGTGTGTGTGTGTGTGTGTGTGTGTGTGTGTGTGTGTGTGTGTGTGTGTGTTTGTGTGTGTTTGTGTGTGTATGTGTGCGAGTGTGTGTGTGTGTGTGTGTGGGGGGGGGGGGGGGGGGGGGGGGGTGTGTGTGTGTATGTGTGTGTGTGTGTGCGCGCGCGCGTGTGCGTGCGTGTGTATGTACGTGTGTGCATTCGGTACTGTCATTGTTTGCTGATTGTGGCTCAAACATTAAGGTTATAACACCCTCAACCCAATCCCCCACAGAGAGAGAGATAGGAGAGAGAGAGATAGGAGAGAGAGAGAGAGAGAGAGAGAGAGAGAGAGAGAGAGAGAGAGAGAGAGAGAGAGAGAGAGAGAGAGAGAGTGTATTTGTCTGTCTCTGTGTGTCTATGTCTGTTTAACTGTGTGTCTGCACGGCGTGCGCATATATGTTATAGTGTGTGAGTGCGGGCATGTACGCCTGGGCTTGTCTAGTAACTTGTATGTGAACGTGGGCGTTTAGGATAATAATTGTGTTTACATTTGGATATATGCATTTTGCTTTCACCGAAGTTAGCACATCTCACAAACACCCGCAAACATCTCACAAACACCCGCAAACATCTCACAAACACCCGCAAAACAAGTCGAGTGGGTACACTAACTAAGCTTAGTTGCATTAATGAAAGTTTGGACTTTGCGTCCTCTCGGCCCGGGAGGGCACATGTGGGACATTTGTATTGGTACAGATGAAACGTTCTCTGTTGCCTGTGGTGTGCCACAGGGATCAGTCCTGGGGCCTGTTCTATTTGTTCTCTACACTTCTCCTCTTTCATACGTCATATCCCAGCATTCAGCTCTCCATCACTCATTCGCTGATGATGCCCAACTACAGAAGTCTTCTAAGCCTAATGAGATTGATGATCTAGTTTTGTCCATGCAGGATACTGTTTCAGATGTCAAGTCATGGATGACCTCCAATAAATTGAAACGCAATGAGAGTGAGGCAATGATCATTTCCATTAGAGAAGTTCCACCTCTGTTCAGTTTCCTGACTCTCTTGTCATTGGCGATGCTACTGTCCCTTTATGTCAATCAGCTAAAAACCTTGGTGTAACCCTCGACTGTCAGCTAACTATGGTCATTCATGGCATGACTCTGATTCGTAATGTGAACTTTGAACTCCGTCGTATTAGTGCCATTCGTCACTATCTCACAGTCGAAGCCACCAAGACTCTAGTGTCAGCTTTTGTACTGTCTCGCATCGATTATTGCAATTCCTTACTTGTAGGCTGTCCTCAAACCCTCCTCAACAAACTTAAGAAAGTTCAAAACAATGCAGCTCGGTTAATCCTTAAAGTCCCTCGTACAGACCACATCAAACCCCACCTCAATAGCTTACACTGGTTTCCAGTTTATGCAAGAATAAAGTATACAAGTGCAACGCCGAGCGGCTGCAAAGTCCCCTCGCAGCATCGCCGAGCTACTCCGAAATCGGAATGTGTCGGCTGTACACATACATAAAAACGCATCAAAACAGCACGTAACTACATAAAAACGCATAAAACCAGCACGTAACTGAATAGGTTTTTTATATATAGCCTTGGGGTTCGGACCCGTGATTTGAGCGCGCGCGATCATGCGCACAGAAATATTCATGACAACTGTGTTATAGACCATTATCAAGAAATGTTGTGAAAAAAACTGCATTGAAATACATGCAAAACTTCGCGAGATATTAGCGATTATGTGTTTCGGGGTTTGAACCCCGTGACTGGCGCGACCTTGACCTTAATGTAAAACTAAATACATCAGTGGATAGCTTGCATCTTGGCAAACTAGTATACCAAATCTGATGATGATAGACTGAATAGTTTTTGAGAAAAACGGACGAATAGCCGGACGGACGGAGGCACGCCGGACGGACACCGGACGGACCAGACAAAAACAATAGCTCCTCGAACCTTCGGCTCGGGGACTAAAAATTGATTGCCTCTGTTTCAATGCTGTCCATGCATCTGGTCCAGCCTACCTCTGTGATCTCGTTCACCTGTACTCACCCTCCAGGTCTCTCCGTTCCTCTTCTGACAAACTTATCCTTTCTATTCCTCGTACAAACACTAAGACATATGGTGAACGTTCATTTTCTATCAGTGCCCTTTCTATCTGGAACACCCTACCATATGAACTTCATTCTGCTAAATCTTTCCAATCTTTCAAAACCGCTCTTAAAACTCATCTCTTAATAATAATAATAATAATGAGCATTTATATGCGCTTAATCTTAAACAAGCCCTAAGCGCTTACAATAATAAACAAATAAATGAATAACCCCCCCACAAAACAAAGACAAACAACAACAACAACAACAACAACAACAACAACAACAACAACAACAACAACAACAACAACAACAACGACAAGCAGTAGAAAATATGAGAATGTCAAACATTTCCTCGCATACACACACACATGCGCGCGCGCACACAAACGCGCACACACCAACAAAAAACACACACACACACACACACACCACACCACACCACACCACACAACACACGCCCGCACAAACCACACACTGCACACAAACACACGCGCAGAGAAGGGACAAAAATTACTTTCCAAAAGAACAGAGCAGGCTACGATTTGAAGAGAGTGGTTTTGAGGGAAGACTTAAATGAAGAAAGGGAGTTGGCAGAACGGAGAGGAAGAGGGAGTTTGTTCCAAGTAGAGGAGGCCTGAAAAGAGAAGGAACGTTCACCGAGAGTCCTGGTGCGGTAACGAGGGATCTGGAGGAGAGAAGTGTCAGAAGAGGAGCGTAACTGTCTAAGAGGTGTGTAAAGGTTCAGGAGATCAGTGAGATAAGAAGGAGCAAGACCATTCAGGGACTTGTAACAGAGCAGAGAGAGCTTGTAGTCGATACGCTTTCCAACAGGAAGCCAGTGAAGAGATTCAAGCATAGGGGTAGAATGAGAGAATTTGGAGCACCTCAATACAAGGCGAGCAGCATTGTTTTGAATTTTTTAAAGTTTAGCGAGAACAGTTTCTGGACAGCCAGCAAGAAGGGAATTACAGAAATCTAGTCTGGAGAGTACGAAGGCAGAGATGAGAGTTTTGGTAGCTTCCTCGGAAAGAAGATGTCTTACAGATCCAATGCGCCGAAGTTCTAAGTAACAAGCACGACAGACAGAGGTTTTGGAAGGAGAGAGTCTGATCAAGTGTGACGCCAAGATTGCGTACAGTGGTAGAAGTGTGGATGAGAGAGTTTTCTAACTGGATGGAAGTGGGGACAGAGTTTGCTGACAAGAGTTTCTTGGGTACAATGAAAATCATTTCTGTTTTACCATTGTTCAGTTGGAGCTTGTTGTTAGTCATCCATGATTTAATGTCAGCAATGCATGATTGTGTACGTTGAATAATGGATGGAAGCAGAGAGGGATCTGCAGACGAGTAAATCTGGTTGTCGTCAGAGAAGCAGTGCGGGAAATGCCATGATGAGAAACAATGTCGGAAATGGGTTGTGTATAAAGGACAAAGAGAATAGGTCCCAAGACAGAGCCCTGAGGAACACCATGCTCCAAAGCAGCTGAACGAGAAGAGAGGCCATTAACAGAGACAACTTGAGTGCGATCACAGAGATAGGAATGAAACCACGAGAGTGCTGTGTCAGAGACGCCAAAGGTATGTTGAAGTCGAGATAGAAGTGTTTGGTGATCGATAGTGTCAAAGGCAGAGGACAGGTCCAGTAGGGAGAGAAGAGAGATCTGACCATCATCGAGAGCAATACCACTGATTTTTTCCTTGTCCTGTTTCCTGCCTTAAAACTATGTTCCCCACATTGTGTGTGGGTGTGCGCGCGCACGTGTGTGGATGTGGGTGTGTGCGGACGTGTGCGTGTGTGTGTGTGTGCGTGCGTGTTGTGGCTGTGTGCATGTTTGTGATAGTTAATATTGTAGTAGCTTATTTATGATCTATGTATTTATTTAAAGAATTGTGAAGCGCCGTGAGCTCAAGAGAGAAAGGGCGCTCTATGAATGCTAGTTATTATTATTATTATTATTATTATAAACACACCAGCACCTGTTTTATACTACCACCCAGTTTCTTCGAACCCCCTTTGTTCAGTTCTCCTATCTTTCGCCCAACCCTTCATATACCACCCCCCTCCCCGCCCCCAGCCGATCTTCTCACTTCGTACTCACCCCACCCCCCACCCCCTCCCACCTTTCTAATCAAGGGATATGTGGCGAAACGGGACACCAAGTTGATTAAGAAGGCAGTTCTTGAAAGGAGCTTGACGAACCATCACGCTAACTGTGGCGGGCGTGTTTATTAGGGTGAAGTCGGTGTGACAGGAAGCTGGCAGCTTGATGGTCTGGGTTGTTTATGAGACCCCCCCCCCCTCCACTCGTGGTTCTTTCGTACAAATAGTTCCCTCACTTTCTGGAATTTCTGTGCTTGTAACTTCCTCTGATCTCTTTGACTCTGTCTTTTCCATTTGCTTTGCGTCATCTTCAATCTATCTTGCTGTCTTACTGGTCCATTCTCCTGCGTATTTAACCCTTTCACTGCCAACGTCGCATGTATGCACCACAATGGTTCAACACCCATGTCACTAAAAGGCATCAAATCAGGGCCTGTTATCCAAAGACCCTATTTTCTTGAATTTGGGAGGTAAGGATAGGCCTAATGTTACACATGTCACGCAGAGGAATTCCAAATATTGCAGATTTTTTTCTCTCTACTCAGTTAGGTTTAATGGTATTTTTTGGGCTGAAAAATGGCTGGCGGTGAAAAGGTAATTTTTTTTTTACAAACTTTTCACCAACCGGAGACTTAAATGTTCTGATTTAGGCGCATCTGCGCTCATATGACAGGAAACCGTCTGAGCCATCGACAACGACGACGTCAAAGTTTATGCGGTATAGATCCTGTGTCATTTTGTATATACGTGTTGCTTTACTTGTGCTGTTTAGCTTTCTGACCTGTCCCCCACTAATGCAAAAAGGTCAGGAACTCGTAATCTATGTCTCTCTCTCTCTCTGTCTCTCTCTCTGTCTCTCTCTCTCTGTCTCTCTCTCTGTCTCTCTCTCTCTCTCTCTCTCTCTCTCTCTCTCTCTCTCTCTCTCTCTCTCTCTCTCTCTCTCTCTCTCTCTCTCTCTCTCTCTCTCCCTCTCTCTCTCTCTCTCTCTCTCTCTCTCTCCCTCTCTCTCTCTCTCTCTCTCTTCTCTCTCTCTCTCTCTCTCTCTCTCTCCTCCCCTCTCTCTCTCTCTCTCTCTCTCTCTCTCTCTCCCTCTCTCTCTCTCTCTCTCTCTCTCTCTCTCTCTCTCTCTCTCTCTCTCTCTCTCTCTCTCTCTCTCTCTCTCTCTCTCTCTCTCTCTCTCTCTCTCTCTCTCTCTCTCTCTCTCTGTGTCTCTCTCTCTCTCTGTATTCCTGTCTCTGACTGTTTATCTACATGTCTACCTTAATTACACAAAGATACTTTTCCGACTCTGGCATGCTTATATTGTTCTTGGTTTCCAGTCGGAGTCCTAATAATTCATTCAATTCAAAATTATGCATAGTCTTCAATTGAAGAATGTTTTTTTCTCCAGCGTGCACTTAAAACTAAAACCGACAAGACATACAGTACAAACCGATACATAAAATACATTCATAAACGCACAGGTTACTTCACGTATACACACACTACACACTCCCACCTACCCCCCCCCCCCCCCCCCCACAAATAAGTAAACAAAGTAAACCACGAAACTCAGCAAAACAAATAAATATGTGCAGCTGAGAGGCAGCGAGTGTATCGTGCCTCTGAGAATTACCTCCCTCTTAATCATAAGGCGAATAAAAAGGAAACAAGAAGAAAAAGACAATTACCTGTCTGTCTGTCTTTTTGTCTGTTTACAATGTTTTGTCTCGTTATAATAGTCCCAATCCTCCTCTTCCTCCTCCCCCTCTTTCTCCTCCTCCTCCCCCCCCCCCCCAACTTCTGTTCTGCCTCCTCCTTATTTTGGTAGTGGTGACGATGATGGTGGTGATGATAATCATGATGATGATGATGATAATGATGACGAGTAGTAGTAGTAGTAGTAGTAGTAGTAGTAGTAGTAGTAGTAGTAGTAGTAGTAGTAGTAGTAGTAGTAGTAGCAGCAGCAGCAGCAGCAGCAGCAGCAGCAGCAGCAGTAGCAGTAGCAGCAGCAGCAGCAGCAGCAGCAGCAGCAGCAGCAGCAGCAGCAGTAGTAGTAATAACAATAAATAATAATAAAGAAAGCTTAGATAGCGAACATACCAGGCTAACTGCTCATGGCGCTTTACAAAAATTACATTTAACCAAATCACATCAATGCACATGCTCGCACGCACACAAGCGCACACACTGACGAACACAGCATACCATTTACATGCTCATGCACACATACATACATTCGTACATACGTGCGTAGGGGAAGACGGGGTAAAAAGCGCATGGATGTCTCAGGATAGGCCTTATGAGTTGGATAATTTGCTTCTTTCGTGCACAGGAAGCCTCTGAAATATTGCAAAATATGCAGGAATAGTTATTCTATACATCCATGAATTTTTAGGCGAAAAAAACAAAGGATTTTGATAGAAAATGCTTTTTCTTTGCAAACATATTACAGGTGCGCTTTTTGCCCCGTAGTCGGGAATACGCGCACCCCAGGTCGGGTAAAAAGCGCACCCCCCCCCCCCTCTCTCTAAGTTGAAAAGTCACCGTCACTCTCCCAACGCGCCATGCTAGGCCCTACCATCGACGCCATTTTGTCTCGACTGAAACAACGAAGTTCTACGCGTGTTGCCGTTTTGACACAGTGTGTATTCTTCAATCCCTGTTGTAGGCCTACTAAGTTAAATAGTCTGCTTCAGTTCAAGATATTTAGAATACAAAAACTGGATCGGATTTGCAATTATTATACACTTATAAATGTCTCCATTACATTAAAAAAAAGAAAAAAAAGAAAAAGGAACGTACACTCACAAAACTTAAAATTTAAAAAATGTGGCCTTGCGCAGTATCGAACTCACAGATCCGACATGCTGCAACATTACGAAGCACGCATTATACCATTGTACCAAGGAACCGTCATACAATTAGGAAACATTTTATATATTTATACATTGACAATGGAAGATTAAATCGGTTGTGAATGGATGAAGCAGTGCGCGGAATAAGATTTTCACTTAAATTCAAAGCTGAAACTGTCATATAATTGATCTTAATGAATAATGCTTGTGCTGATAGGCACCTTTGAACATTGCAGAACGTGTTCGCTAATCATTTAAAAACTTAAATACAACGTTTGTCAGGATATGTGGCAATAAAAAAGATGACCATCACCTACAATTATAGGCGTGCAAAACGCACATGGGCTTCTTTCCCGTGGGCGTTTTCCCCCGTCACAGTCAGCTAATTCATTTCAGTCTGTGTAGCTGACAATCACAGTGTTGTTAAAAAAGAAAAGTATCGTTCAAAAGCCCATAGAATAAGCTTTGTATAAATATAAAAATATGGAGGTAGTTTGCTGTTGTTGGTTTTTTATTTAACTTTTCCAAGGACAGAAAATGAAAAAGAAAAAAAAAGAACGTCAACAAATATTCAAAAACTCATATTATTGACCACAACATCATGAAACTTAAATATGAGGTATTTTAAAAGACGTGCAAAGGAACATGGGCAAAATTTAACTGAAATTTGCTTCATTTCATGAGATAATTGGGGTGGGCTTCTTACCCGCCCATGGGCTTCTTACCCCGGTAGGATGCGCTTTTTACCCCTCTTTCCCCTACATGCATACATACATGCATACACACAGACACAAACACACACATACATACACACTTATGCCTACACATGCACGAGCACACGCACACACGAGCATGCACGGAAATATGCGCACATGCACAAGCACATGCCAGATGCGGGCATTGCGCGCACGAACACACACACAAGTAGTAGTAGTAGTAGTAGTAGTAGTAGTAGTAGTAGTAGTAGTAGTAGTAGTAGTAGTAGTAGTAGTAGTAGTAGTAGCAGCAGCAGCAGTAGTAGTAGTAGATAGTATAGTGGTATAGTAACAACAGCAACAATTGTGATTGTGCAGTCATCATCATCATCATCATCATCATTAGGGGAAGATGGGGTAAAAAGCGCATGGGCGGGTAAGAAGCCCACCCCAATTATCTCATGAAATGAAGCAAATTTCAGTCTCATTTTGCCCATGAGACGAGCGTTAATGTCTAGCATTCGTCTCATGGGCAAATTTGACTGAAATTTTTTTTATTTCATGAGATAATTGGGGTGGGCTTCTTACCCGCCCATGCGCTTTTTACCCCGTCTTCCCCTATCGTCATAAAAAAGTTGTCGATCTTGACGATCAAATCTTTGATTTGTAGTATCAATAATAGAAAAGTTCTACTGGTCATGTAGCGTTTTCATGGGCACAAAGTGCTATGACTAAGGCGCGCAGTGTTTCTCCCTTCGAATGTATCATTCCTGAGTAAAGCGTAGGGGAAGACGGGGTAAAAAGCGCATGGGCGGGTAAGAAGCCCACCCCAATTATCTCATGAAATGAAGCAAATTTCAGTCTCATTTTGCCCATGAGACGAGCGTTAATGTCTAGCATTCGTCTCATGGACAAATTTGACTGAAATTTTCTTTATTTCATGAGATAATTGAGGTGGGCTTCTTACCCGCCCATGCGCTTTTTACCCCGTCTTCCCCTAGCTGAC
>CM065682.1:54679517-54682017 GCA_017654935.2 Phymorhynchus buccinoides
TCTGCTTCTCTGTCTGTCTATCAACGTGCACCTCTGTCTCCTGTCTCTCTCTGTCTTTGTATCTCGTCTCTATCTCAGTTCTCCATCTCCATTCGCTTTCTTTTCTTCCTTCTCTCTTTCTCATCGACCCCTTCTCTCTCTCTCTCTCTCTCTCTCTCTCTCTCTCTCTCTCTCTCTCTCTCTCTCTCTCTCTCTCTCTCTCTCTCTCTCTCTCTCTCTCTCTCTCTCTCTCTCTCTNTCTCTCTCTCTCTTGTCAAATAAAGTTGTCCAGTGTCCAGTCGTCTCTCTCTCTCTCTCTCTCTCTCTCTCTCTCTCTCTCTCTCTCTCTCTCTCTCTCTCTCTCTCTCTCTCTCTCTCTCTCTCCTATCTTTGTCAAATAACGTTTTTCCAGTGTCCAGTGCCCAGTGTCCAGTCGTCTCTCTCTCTCTCTCTCTCTCTCTCTCTCTCTCTCTCTCTCTCTCTCTCTCTCTCTCTCTCTCTCTCTCTCTCTCTCTCTCTCTCTCTCTCTCTCTCTCTCTCTCTCCTATCTTTGTCCAAATAACTTTTCCAGTCCAGTCCCAGTCTCTCTCTCTCTCTCTCTCTCTCTCTCTCTCTCTCTCTCTCTCTCTCTCTCTCTCTCTCTCTCTCTCTCTCTCTCTCTCTCTCTCTCCTTGTCCTTGTCAAATAAAGTTTTCCAGTATCCAGTGTCCAGTGTCTCTCTCTCTCTCCTCCCCCCCCTCTGTCTCTGTCTCTGTCTCTCTCTCTCTCTCTCTCTCTCTCATTTTTTTATTTTTTTTAACCGTTCTTGACTCACTAAGCGTAGGTCTTCATCTTTATTTCGCTGTAGTGGTCACATAACTTGTTGGATAATAGGCCTACTGATACTGTTGCAATGTCTTTTATTACTGAAAGACACGAACATTATTTCTTTCTATGAACGCTTTAAGGTACGAAATGACCGCTGGAACAATGCCTTTCACATTGACATATTTAGAACTCATATAATTCGGAAAAAACCCCACCATGTCTTTTACGTCCACTCCCTTTTAACCCCCCCTTTCCTCCTCCTATTTTGTTTGCTTCCTCCTTTTTCTAAACCCCAATCTTCCCTTCTATTCCATTTTCCATCGCATTTTTCTCTTTAGCCAGCTCTCTAAAAGAGTTTTCTTTTCTGTTGCGTCACAACTGATGAACTTATGCCGCTAAAATTGACGTGTTAAAAACCGGATGAAAAGTTAGCAAAGTCGTGCAAGTTAGTGAATTCTCTATGTCACTGTCTGTCTCTACTCTGTCCCACTGTCTCTGTCTCTCTTGCTTGAAGGGATTTGTTTTTCTTTCACGTTTGCAGTCAAATTTGTATTGTTTTGTTTTCTCCAAGGACAGATTGTAAGAATAGGCATTGCCTAAAATCTTCATCCTTGTTAAATACAGTTTTTCAGTGTTCAGTGTTCTCTCTCTCTCACTCACAACACACACACACACACACACACACCCCCCCCCCCCCCCCACACCCACACACATACCCCCCCCCCCCCCCACACACACACCCACACCCACACATCACACACACAAACAGAAACACACACGCACGAAAAGCCCATCTGCCTGTTTTCCGTTCTGTTGCGCTGTCCTTCTAGCAGTAGCATAATCACTGGTTCTCTCTGTGTCTATTGTCTGTCTCTCTTTCTGATTTTTATCTTATTTATACGTTTTCCGTTACTCATATGACTGTTCTCTGTCCGTCCGTCTGTCTGTCTGTCTGTCTCTGTCTCTCTCTCCCCCCACCCCTCTCTCTCTTTCTCTCTCGCGCGCATCCATTTGCTTGTCATGAATCAAAGCCTTTTTATTTTGACTCTCCACACCGTAAACATCCCCATTTGTAGCATGCAAGGGTATTATATTAATAACGTTTTAGATAATAAGTGGGTTTTGTTTCCCTTGAGGACAAAAGTCTTGTTTGAACAAAACTTGTTTGCGAAGCTAGCTCTCTGATGGGACCGAGTCACTCGTCCAACTGCAGTCGCAAAGCTATCCAATTTTCACATGTGTGAGGCAAGATTCTCTTGAAATGATGTCGCATACATGAATCTGGATGGCGCAGTGTGGGTGGATGCCTCGTGCCTCCATACGAGGAGCTGGACGACCTCGCCCCATCCACGAGCCTATCCCCGTGGGGATACTGGGAAATCTTTCGTTAAAACAGTCCCCCCCCCCCCCCCCCCCCCCCCGCCTTTCTGGAAGTTCTGTGCTTGTAACTTCCTCTAATCTGCCACTCTTCTTTGATTCTGCCTTTTCCCCTTTGCTTACTGTCATCTACTGTCTTTCTGACTTATTGGTCCATTCTCCTGCCTTTTTTTCTTCTTTTTGTTTTTACAAAAACATCTTCCAAATAATGTTTCTCCTTTGAGCTCCTCCGAAATCGGAATGCGTCGGCTGTACGCAGCGGGGAGATCGGTGAAAACTGAAAACGGACATATAATATGACATTGCCCATTATGGCCTTTTGGTCTGGGAACGCAGA
>CM065682.1:54684517-54692017 GCA_017654935.2 Phymorhynchus buccinoides
GACAGGAGTTGTTTTGAGAGATAATTATTTTCTACAACCTCCTGTTACCCCTCCCTCACGATCATCATTATCTTACCCTTTCTCCCTTCACACACTGATTTTTATTTAATCAATCATGATCGCTTACTTTCTACGATATGGAAATCAACTAGAGTTTCACTGATGATGACATACACATGATTATACTTTTGTTTTGTTTTAATCCCGCGTGTAAGGTTCATATGCCTACCTGTTGTTTATGCACCAACTCATCCGTAATCACTATCCCCACCCCCGGTTATGTGTAGCCTACCGTTTATTTTTAACGCTCATGTACTCGGTGCAGAAAGTTCAAAAGTATACTATGGAAACAGAGAGAGAGAGAGAGAGAGAGAAAATGGAGTTTTACGTCATCTTGGTCTGAATCAGACACATATGGGACATTTGTAAATACAAATATGGTGGGAACAATACTGGAGGCAATGCCCGGAGGCAGTACGAAACCAGTAAAGTCCCGATTTTTAAAATTAATACAGATAGCTGTAGCGGTGACCACGCCTCGGTTAAACCTCATCGGCTATGGACATATGGTATACTATGCAAACAAACTTCTTTTCTGGCTTTTATACAGCGCCTGGCTGGCTCCAGAATAATTATTTTGATTTTAAGGTTTTTGCTTTGTTTTGTATTTTGTTTTAATGATTACCCGTTAAAAACTTATAATGAACATACACACTAGTCAAAATTTGCTAAGGATAGGCTTTTATAACCTTGATTGCTAAAAGGTGGTGTAATTGTAAGCAATACAAATTATGGTAAAGGGCAAGATGTGCCACCGTCAAGATGTGCCAACCCCATACATTTCTCGGTTAAATGTATTTTTCCGTTTTTGCCTTTCTTGGGTAAAGGTAAAAATGTACCCCTCCCCCCTGCATTTCTCGGTTAATTGAAATTTTATGTTTTTGCCTTTCTTACCAAACATAAAGCTGTATTTTAGGAACATTTTTAGCTAATAAGCTTTTTACCCTAGGTTATTAGCTAAAAATGTTCCTAAAATACAGCTTTATGTTTGGCAAGAAAGGCAAAAACATAAAATTTCAATTAGGGTTAGGGATAGGGTTAGTATTCCAAAAAGGTTATTAGCTAAAAATGTTCCTAAAATACAGCTTTATGTTTGGTAAGAAAGGCAAAAACATAAAATTTCAATTAACCGAGAAATGCAGGGGGGGGGGGGGGGGGGGGGGGGACATCTTTACCTTTACCCAACATTGTTCTATCAGAATAAGGTCTCTGGATTGAGAAACCTACCTCATATGGACGATGATCTTCTGCTGTAGGTGCTCGCCAACAACCCATGCTGGATGAAAAGGTGCATTATCATCCATGAATATGACGTCATATCGGATCATGCCAGCAGAAGATTTGACGTGGACATCGATGACCTCATCCCTGTAGGGAACAGCTATCATGGATTCCTTTTGAAGAATTTGTGACACTATTTTCCCGACCATACCGATACAGGCCCAAACCGTTAAAGACCCACCTCAAGATTGGTCATGCTCTCCTGAGAATATCTACACGCTAGCAAGACCATCCATGAAATTAAGACTGATCCTGAACTCGTTGGTGAAGAGAATTCCTGTTCAGTTTCATAATGTCCAGATGGTGTGGTTCTGGGCTCTCAAAAGACACAGTGCTGCTCATGAGCTGGAATGCGCAGGATGCCCAAACATACCCAGGGGGAGTGAAGGCAGCATCATGGAGTCTGTTCCTCACAGTTTGGATGGTAATGTTCCGCACTGAGGCATTCAGCAAATCAAAATGCTGCCAGAGAGCGTGTGTGAAACGAATTTGGCAGGCCTGACAAAAGCAGAAAACGTCCATTTTTATTACAAGTCTCCCAAATTCTACCACCTTCACGACGTCTATCAGCAGTACCAACCTCATGGCAGTGAATCCAAGCTCTGGAAGCGACGCATTGCGATATTCCAAACATGAATGACACAACGAGTCTGTGAACAGCTGTTCTCCAGCATACCAGCACAGAATGACAACTCTTCGTGTGTCAAATGACGTCATTATCTCTCTTCGACCATGCAAATTTGTCTCTTGTACGATGTTTACGATGTGAGCAAGAAATGTCGTTGATTCTGACAATTTTACTCACTTTTATGTTTTCACTCCAGCGAAATGACACTTTTTTGGATGGCATGCGAAAATCACGTGATGCACCTGATCAGGTAGTTGGATAAAAACAATTTTGAGTGAGCTTGTATTCACGGATGACTGCTCTTAACATTTTTAGCTAATAACCTTTTTGGAATACTAACCCTATCCCTAACCCTAGCCTTAAACCTAACCATACCCCCCACTATGTACTGCAGTACACCGCGATTTGTCACAGTTGTGGTTCGTTGCGTTTTTCCGTCTTATAGGGTGGGGGTTAGGGTTAGGGTTAGGGCTAGGGTTAGGGATAGGGTTAGTATTCCAAAAAGGTTATTAGCTAAAAATGTTCCTAAAATACAGCTTTATGTATGGTAAGAAAGGCAAAAACGGAAAAATACAATTAACCGAGAAATGTAGAGGGGTGGCACATCTTAGAGGAGTGGAACACCCTGGATCAGCAGGAGCTTCAAAAGATCCCCCAGAACACAAAATGGCGTGTCCAAGCTGGAATTGCAGTGAGGGGGACTCGCACATGCTTATCCATTACTTTTCTTGTCACAAACAAAATGTGAAAATGAAAAATTCGCCCCATTCGATTGTTTTATGCAGTTTGAAGGGGCATAACAAACGTTCCTTGAGGTAAGCCAAAAAAATCATTCTCAGACCTTGTTTTATATCAAACTGTGAAGACGACATGTCAATTAAACTGAACAAGAAAAAAGTAATGGCTTTATGTTAATCTTTGATAATTTTGTATACTTAAGATAATATCCTTAGCTAATTTTGAGTAGTGTAGGTGTATTGTTGTCTGATCTGCATGTGCGCTTGTGTGTGTGTGTGTATTTGCTCGTGTCACGAGCGCATGGGTGGTTCTCACACCTATGTGTTAATATGTGTTTCTTGCATGTTCATTAATTGATTTATTTGAACCCTTTCCACGTTAAAAAAGTAAAAGCTTATTGAGATCAAGAGATGACGATGAACAGAAAGAAAAAGAAAAGAAAGAAGACAGGGGTAAAGAGGTGATCTAATCGTTAACAGCAAAGCAAGATGAGAGAGAGAGAGAGAGACATAGACACACACACACACACACACACACACACACACACACACACACACACACACACACACACACACACACACACACACACACACACACACACACACACACACACACACACACACACACACTTGTTATCTTGTTATATATGTGTATTTGAGCGTGTAGATGTTTGCCTATGAGAGAGAGAGAGAGAGAGAGAGAGAGAGAGAGAGAGAGAGAGAGAGAGAGAGAGAGAGAGAGAGAGAGAGAGAGAGAGAGAGAGAGAGAGAGAGAGAGAGAGAGAGAGAGAGATAGATAGAGAGAGAGAGAGAGAGAGAGAGAGAGAGAGAGAGAGAGAGAGAGAGAGAGAGAGAGAGAGAGAGAGAGAGAGAGAGAGAGAGAGAGTGTGTGTGTGTATACGAGTACTCGGGGGGGTGCGTGGATGAACTTATTAATTCATTTTTTATGAGTTTTTTTCTTCATGTTTATTTGCTTCTTTAATTGTTGTGTTATAGATGGCTTGATGTATAAAAGCAAACCATTATTGCTTATTCAATGTTCCATCTGAAAATACTTTTTTTGACTTTGCCACACACACACACACACACACACACACACACACACACACACACACACACACACACACACACACACACACACACACAAAGATAGAGAAAGATAGAAAAAGAGAGAAAGAAGAGAGAGAGATAAGAGAGAGAGAGAGAGAGAGAGAGAGAGAGAGAGAGAGAGAGAGAGAGAGAGAGAGAGAGAGAGAGAGAGAGAGAAGAGAGTGAGAGAGAGAGAGAGAGAGAGAGAGAGAGAGAGAGAGAGAGAGAGAGAGAGAGAAAGAGAGAACGAGAGAAAGAAAGAAAGAGAGAGAGATAGAGAGAAAGAGAGAGAGAGTGAGAGAGAAGGAGAGAGAGAGAGAGAGAGAGAGAGAGAGAGTGAGAGAGTGAGAGAGAGAGTAGACATACACACACAAACAGAAAGATATACACAGACGACAAACATACTGGAATAAAAATAGCTGTGTTGAGAGAAGTAGAGAGAGGGAAATAGAGCGACAAAAGTAGACACAGAGAAAGAATGAGACAGATAGAGAGAGAGAGAGAGAGAGAGAGAGAGAGAGAGAGAGAGAGAGAGAGAGAGAGAGAGAGAGAGAGAGAGAGGGAGAGAGAGAGAGAGAGAGAGGGAGAGGGAGAGGGAAGGAGGGAGAGGAAAGGAGGGAGAGGGAAGGAGGGAAAGGGAAGGAGGGAGAGGGGAAAACGATAGGGAAAAAGAGAGAGAGAGAGAGAGGCAGACAGACAGAGGGACAGACGTACACAAAGATAGACAGAGAAACAAAGAAATAGAGAGAGGTTCACCATTTTTTTCAAAATCGAACGTCTAAAGATGAAGATTACTCAAAGGATACAAAAGATTTATTATTCAAATCTGAATATAGGCATAAAAAGATGCATTACTAAAAAAAACCAACTATGAATATAAGAACAATATTTGCTGAAAGAAAAAAAGATAAATAACATTTATTATTCAACGAAAAAGATCAAAACGATTAGCTCTAATCACTCAGAGATAAGATGACAGGCTGTGCGCCAGTCTTCTTATTTGTTATTGTCAATGATACACAGAATGAACAAGAAACATTTAACAAGAATTAAATGGACAATAAAAAAAAATCATTCGATCACAACTGTCATTATTGGTGATGTATTATTTTTAATTTCAAATTTATATGACAATTTGTTCTTGACGTAATTTCATACTACTACTACTACTACTACTACTACTACTACTACTACTACTACTACTACTACTACTACTACTACTACTACTACTACTACTACTACTACTACTACTACTACTACTACTACTAGGGCCTATGTCTATATGTGATGATAAACGTTTGTATTGAATGGAGGGAATGCAATATTAAATAACAACAAAAATGAACCAAAATATGTTAAAGTGATCAAGGAAAGTTATTGTAAGAATGCAAGAGTTATAGACACCGACAAAAGATAAGGATCATTATCTTTATCTTAATAATAATACTCGTGATTATAACTGAACAATCAGAGAGAGAGAGAGAGAGAGAGAGGGAGAGGGAGAGAGAGAGAGAGAGAGAGAGAGAGAGAGAGAGAGAGAGAGAGAGAGAGAGAGAGAGAGAGAGAGAGAGAGAGAGAGAGAGAGTTATTGAAATGAAGCTTTTCAAAAATAAAAATTACAATAAACATTTTTACACAATGTTTGTCAGCACACTTGGTGTCAATCTACATCATGACTGCAAATCACCAAACAAACAGCACCAATAACAATAAAGACAGAAACATACTTCTCAGAATAATCATCATTGGTACACAGTAATTTTCTTACACGCATGGACATTTCATAAGTAGATTAGGTGTTACATGTCAATCTTCACTTTTCAATCAATTAGCCCAGGTAGCCTGACATTTTGTAAGGTTAAGAGCTTCACTTTGGCAATGTATTCTTCTCACATATATCTTCTTTTTAGCTAGTTCTTAAATACAGAGAGCTGGGGCAGACAATTGTCAATTTGGCAATTATAGATATATTAGTATAATCAAATAAAAGCTGTCATCACAGCGGAAAGCTCTGTCTGTTCCAAATAAAACAATGTTTTTCTTTTGGGTGAACATTTCTTAACAACGAAGGCAAAATATATACTACTGCATTACATCTTCTACTATTAACAATCAGCATAATATTGACGAAAACGTGAAATCTAATTTAATCTAATTCAGTGAAAACTGACAATCATGTTATTCATTTACACAAACATTTAAAGCGATGCCTAGGGTAGCCTACACAAAAGGCAGGGCAACCAACTCTAAGGCCGTGTACACATACACGCGGATGTTCCGCGCGGAAACCCACGCTCATTATAAGTAAAAGAAAGAAGAAAAAAAAATCTACGGAATTGTCCGTATTTCCCCTGATCCGCATATTTCCCCCCTTCTTTCTTTTACTTATTGATTATTTCCGCGCGGAAAATCCGGATGTACTGTGCACCAGGCCATATGGGAAGCATAGTCACGCCTTCACACACCTATTATTATTTGCGTTCGCCTAAAAACAAGAACAAAGAACAGTTTCAAAGAACAACAACTCTAAAGAAACTCAAGGAAAACGTAAAGAACGCTAACTCTGGAAATCGCAATTGATCTAATAATAATACCAAAACATTGGGAAGATGACGAAACTGGAAAGAAACCAACGAAACGGGGTGGCTTTCCATGACGCCTCGATCTACTGTTCACTCCTCAGAGAGACACGGTTCCTGGGACTCCTCATCAGGATCGACGGGCGACATGTTCTCGCCGGCCGTGCCCAGGTCCTTGTGGCCCACTTTCTTCCTCTTCAGCTGCGTGTCCAGCTTCCCCGAAGCCAGCCCCGCGTCGGACGCCTTCCGCATCAGGGCCGTGCCGCCGCCGCAGGAGAAGGGAAGCTGCTTGATGAAATTCGTGAAGGTTCTTTTCCCGCCGTTGTCGATCTCCATCATGAGGAAAGATCGAAAGAGTTTGTCGGAGCCCGGGGTTCGTCCCGAGGCTCTGCCGTCGCCCTGGTGCATGGGCGGCACGGCTTCGGCGATCTCGCTGATTAGCAGGAGATCCACGGCCGCCTCTTGTGCGTCCTTGCCTTTGGGCGTGTTCTCGAAAGCGTCACTGAAGAAAAAAAGAAGAAGAAAGAAATGAAGCGTGTCGCCGAGCGGCAGACATATCTTTTGCTTGTTCTGCCCGCCTACCTGACCCCCTCCCCCCCATCTTAACTCATGCCCTCTTTGATTCTTCCACATAAAATTTGAAGTGATTATGTCATGCAGTTCACGAGATACCGCCTGGACAGACAGGGGAAAAAACAAGGTCAAAGGACAATGTCAAGGTGAAAAAGCTTCAAAATGCCTCCAACTGAATTCCTTGAGTGATGCCGATGGAGAATAAATATTATTATTGTTGCATATATGTACGACGAATGGTTTTCGTGCAAACAGCCTCAAGGTCAAATGTCATGCAAGGTCAAGGTCGAGAGGCTTCAAATGGCCCCCCACTGCATTTCTTAGGTCACGGTGGTTAAGAATATGATGTGGTTATATGTGCATGCCGAATCGTGTTGACTCTGTAGCTATGTGTGTGTGTGTGTGTGTGTGTGTGTGTGTGTGTGTGTGTGTGTGTGTGTGTGTGTGTGTGTGTGTGTGTCTCTCTCTCTCTCTCTCTCTCTCTCTCTCTCTCTCTCTCTCTCTCTCTCTCTCTCTCTCTCTCTCTCTCTCTCTCTCTCTCTCTCTCTCTCTC
>CM065682.1:54694517-54697017 GCA_017654935.2 Phymorhynchus buccinoides
AGCAGGGAAAAACGAGCTTTCTGCTTTGCTACTATCTGAAAATGAAAATACAATAAAAGCAATTTCAAAATTCATTTCAGAAGCACTAAAATTAAGACATTTTGTAACGAGTCGACAAACTTAAATTTCATTTCCTTACATAACTATTTGTATTAAGAAAAGCATGTAGTTTTTTGTTTGGTAATTAGTCGATTTTTGTTTTCTCATTATGAAATTTCATTCGCTTTTGTACATTGTTTTTGAAGCCCGTGGTACAAGGAGTAGACGGGTGTTTTGTTATTTTCTTGATGTTCAATGTTGTTATATTTGATTTGTCGTTGATTTGAACGAACACAAATGATATGATATGCTATTGCCCCTCCCCCCTTGTCAAAAGACCCCCGGGTAATGACAATAAACCAGTGTCAGTGTCAGTGTCAGTCAGTGTCAGTGTCCCCTCTCACTCCATCCCCCCCATCTCTTCATTTATGTCCCACTTTGTTCCATCCTGCCTCCTGTACCCGTCTTTCTCCTCCCCCCCCCCCCACCTTTCTGTCGCTTTCATCTGCTCCTCCGTTTCCTCTTCCCTTTCCTCCTCATGCGCGTCTTTCTTTCTTTCTTTCTTTCTTTCTTTCTTTCTTTCTTTCTTTTTCTTTTTTCTTTGTTCTCTTCCTCCTCCTCTTCACTCTCCTTTGCTCCCTTGTTCCTTCTATTATCATCCCTTCCTTTAGCCCTTTCTCCTTCTTTCTTTCTTTCTTTCTTTCTTTAATTTCTTTCTTGCTTTGTTCTCCTGCTCTTCCTCTTCAACTCCTCCCATTCCTTTTCGTCCCCACCCTCTTCCTCGTAGTCTTCTTTCTTGTTCTCCTTATTGTTTTAATTTTCTTCTTTACCCCTCCTCTACTCTTGTATGTTATTCTTCTTCATGTTCTTCTCCTCCATCTGCTCCTTCTTCTCTTCTGTTTTCTTTTTGTTTTCTTGTGCTTCTTCTTCTTCTTCTTGTTCTTTTTCTTTTTTTCTTGTTCTTGTTCTTGTTCTCGTTCTTGTTCTTGTTCTTGTTCTTGTTCTTGTTCTTCTTCTTGTTCTTCTTCTTCTTCTTCTTCTTGTTCTTGTTCTTCTTCTTCTTCTTCTTCTTCTTCTTCTTCTTCTTCTTCTTCTTCTTCTTCTTCTTCTTCTTCTTCTTCTTCTTCTTCTTCTTCTTCTTCTTCTTCTTCTTCTTCTTCTTCTTCTTCTTCTTCTTCCTCTTTCTCTTCCTCCTCCTCCTTCTCTTCCTCCTCCTCCTCCTTGAGTTTCTTCCCCTTGTTCTTCATCTTCTTAAATTATTATTCTACTCGCCTGCCACCGATGTTGGTTTTCACCAGTAGACCCGCATCTTTGGTCTGGTCATATTGGCGATGTTGAGACAAAGCCTGGAACAGCTCTTTGTTGGTGTACTCGGTGTTGGTCAAGGTCAACGTGTAGAACGTGCGTGAATCCTTGTTGGTCACCTGGTTGCTCTCTAGGGGTGAGGGGATGGGTTTAAGAGACTGCGCTTTGAAGATTTTGTCCAACCTGGTGGTTTGAACAAAAAAAAAGGACGAAAAATGTTGTTAGTAGTGTCAAAGGCATCAGAAGCAGTAATACTATTTCTCCTCCTCCTCCTCCTCCTCCTCCTCCTCCTCCTCCTCCTCCTCCTCCTCCTCCTCCTCGTAATCATCATCAACATCATCGTTATGATTATATTTGCCATTTCCTTAATAAGCAGTCATTTACCATCATTATTATGGTCATCAATAACATAATCAGTTGTTATGGTCTTCCTCCTTCATACAAGCATGCATTTGCACTTACACAATTGCATCAGACACATGGGTACATACAAGCTTTGTAACACTCACTTAAAAGCTTTATAGTTCAAATCAACAGCATAACTGGTGCTGGATCATTCAATGTTTAACCCGTAAAATAAACGTCCACATTTCACAGTCAAAGTACCAAAACTTAAGAGTACTTTCGATGCCAAGCAAAACAAATAGAACAAACACTGTTCCTTATAATTGATGCATGGAGTGAATATTGTGCAAGACTTAATGCCCTAACATCTTTTTGTGATTTTGACAGGTGCAAAAAGATATAAACTCAAACTCATACCTGTCCAAGTATTCCTGCTGAACTTTATCTGAAGCTGTTTCTGCCAGACCTTCCCTCAACTTGTCCTAATGAGATGTAAAATCAACAATCCTTCAACACAACTGTACAGTTTTAAATTAGTTTGAAAAATACAATGTGATTAAAAAATGTTCAGTTATCCAAATTGAATCGTCACAAAAATTGTATTGTTTAATTCGTATAGAAATATCAAAGAATTGTACTGTTGTAAAATCAGATTGAAATATTTGTAAAATCAACCTGTTTTAAAATATAGGTTTTTTGTTTTTAGTGAACGTATTATAGCCTCAATAAAATCAGAATCTCTCTCTCTCTCTCTCTCTCTCTCTCTCTCTCTCTCTCTCTCTCTCTCTCTCTCTCTCTCTCTCTCTCTTCT
>CM065682.1:54704517-54714517 GCA_017654935.2 Phymorhynchus buccinoides
TATGGGGGCAGACTGTATGTGGGTCACACCTACCCAGAAAACAAACAAACAAGGGACTTAATCCAGCAGGGTCAGTGGGTCTTTAAAGATCTTCCAGATCACGTGTCGAAATCACGGGTTTTACGTGTTTTCCCTCTTAAAGCTGGTACGAAATCTGGTTTTGACCAGGTTTGATTCCCATACAAATGCCCCAAATTCAAAGCGAAGCATCATTTCAAAGGGCAGCCTCAATTTGAAGTTGCTACATACATCTGCATCATTACAAATTCGGGACTTTCCTGGAGTTGCACTGCCTCCGGGCATTGCATCTAGGATCGTTCCCACCATCATTATCTACTAATGTCCCATATGTGTCTGTTTCAAACCGGATGACGTGAAACGGATTTTCACTGAAGTTGGGGACATTTGTATGTGGGTCACAGCTACCTATAAAAAAAAACCCAAGGGACTTAATCGTGGTGCGTCAGTGTGTCTTTATTCTTTAAGTAGCCAATCATCGCACAACTAAGAACAAAAGTTGCCTCTGCGGATAATGGCCGAACTTCACGCGCCCAACTTCAGTTGTAGGCTACGTCTATCCAACTGCGACCTCTGCGAGGCATGACTCTGATGAAATTCTACTGATTTTCTTTCACTTTGTTCGTAGACCCTGATTAAATAATGTATTTATGTAGGGTAAGACGGGGCAAAACGCCCATGGGCGGGCGAGAAGCCCATGCCAATTATCTCATGAAATGAAGCAAATTTCAGTCAAATTTTGCCCATGAGACGAAAGCTAAACATTAACACTCGTCTCATGGGCAAAATTTGACTGAAATGTGCTTCATTTCATGAGATAATTGGCATGGGCTTCTTACCCGCCCATGGGCTTTTTACCCCGTCTTATCCTATCAGATATTATTTTCATCGTGTTGGGGTCTACATAAATATAGTGAACGAAACCGATAGGATTTCATCAGATTCATTTTTAGACATCGAAATTGAACAAAGGGGAACAAACTGTCTTTCTAATTAACTCCCCTCCACCAAAGTTGATTACGATACCAATCATCTAGCAATGCGTGGATCAGAGCCAAAGTGAGACTAACAAAGTATCATTCTTCAAAAAAAAGAATGTGCCAAATTCGCTTTGTTAGTCTCACTTTGGCTCTGATCCACGCATTGCTAGATGATTGGTATCGTAATCAACTTTGGTGGAAGGGGAGATAATTAGAAAGAGAGTTTATCCCCTTTGTTCAATTTCGTTATTTCCTCTCTTGGCCTCACTATTTCATTTTAGACAGTCGTATTTCTTTAGAATCTCACCTCACGGGTGTCAACATTGGAAAGTCGTACGACTGAAACTGGCTGCGTAAAGCAGGACCTTTAAAAAAAACCTTCCATCGCCACTGTCGCCTCTTGGCACCACAATGATTGAACACCCATGTCACAGAAAGGCATCAAATGAGGGTCTGTTAACCAATCTCTCAATACTAATACCGTGGCGGTACCATAGCCGATGAGGTTTAACCGAGGCGTGGTTACTGCTACACTTATTTGTATTGTTAAAAATTCGTGACTTTACTGGTGTTGCACTGCCTCCGGGCATTGCCTCCAGTATCGTTCCCACCATCTTTGTATCTACAAATGTCCCATATGTGTCTGTTCCAGACCGAGAGGACGTAAAACACCATTTTTCATTCATTCTGGTAACCAATTACCTTATTGTTCTTAATTTTGGGAGGTAAGGATAGGCCCCATTTTATGCATGTGAGAGAGGAATCCCCAATATTGCAGACATTATCTTTTCTCTACGCAGGTACGTTTAATGGAAAGTTTTAGCTGAAAAATGGCTGGCGTTGAAAAGGTTAAGTGTTTGAACACCGTAACACCAGGGACGGGCAAAATCTCTTTGGTAACACTAAGAATCAAGGATAGTTGTTTTTGCAAATAGGTTGCGGAAATCGCGTAACGAAACAGACAATCGTTGTCCGTGACCTCCAAAATCCGGTCTGCTGATCGGTAAAGAGGATGTTCACTCACGATCCTTTCGCGACTTAAAGACCCACCAGATCACGTGTGAAAATCACGGGTTTCCCTTCTTATAGCTGGTAAGAAATCTTGTTTTGACCAGGTTTAATTCCCATACAAATGCCCCCCAAATTCAAACCGAAACAACAATTCAAATAGCGGCCTCAATTTGAAGTTGGGGACATTTGTATGTGGGTCACAGCTACCCAGAAAACCCCCCCAAGGGACTTAATCGTCATTGTGTCTTTAACAGAAGTTAAATAATAGGGCTTAGTTGATAGGGTTAATTAAGGGCGCTATGCACGCGCTACTGGCGTTGACTGGTGGCTGTCAGGCAACACATGCAGCACACAAGATAAATACAGACTTCAGCAAAAAGTTAATTAATAGTCTAGTCTTACTTAATTCAATTAAATCAAATCCTGAAATGTCGTTGCATTTATGAATGTCATTAGGTTTTGAAGCAATAGCTCAACAAATAACGCAACCCTCAAAGTTAAAGATCACACAAGTGCGGTTACTAAAACAAAAGAAGGCAAATTGGGTGCGTCCACAATAATTGTTGGTAAGGCAATCCAACTACTACCTATCTCATATACCTCTTTGAATATAGCATGGAAGCCTGAAGAAATGCTGCTTACTCCTGCTGAAGCCAGTCCATCAGTTGTCGCAGAGAAATGGAAGAAGATTACTTTGATCTGAACTCCATTGACCACTTTTAGGATGAGATTCTGCAATGTGTCAGTAAATGGCCCTCCTCCCCTTATTCTGCGACAGTTGTTGGGCTAACTTCAGCAGAAATAGGCAGCAGTTCCTCGGGGCTTCCTGTATCAATTAGGGGGTTCATGAGACGAGGCATCTTTTCATTTGATTGCCTTTGATTCTTAACATCTCTTGCCTTTAATTCTTGACATCTCTTGCCTTTAATTCTTGACATCACTAGCCTTTATTGCTTGCTCTTAATTCTGGACATATTTTCATTGGATTGCCTTTGATGCGGTGGACACATCAAATTTGGACACTTTGACTTGCCGCGCGTGTCTGATTTACTAAATTTGGGCGATGTTTGTTGAGCTATTGTTTCGAAAGTAATCGTACGAATGCAGTAAAAAAAAAATCCCATCTGAGTACAAAAATAATTGAATTAATAAATCCTGAAATTTTGAACTAATTATTTTGGTTGAGGCGACTTTGTATAGCGCGCCTAAAACTACAGAGGTAGACCTCAACGACAGATTTGCTGAAGAGAAATGGGCTGTCCAGCATGACCAACGAAATGAATGACCTTTGTACTACCTTCTCTGTGGTGGTAACATTTTTTTAAAATATTCATGACTTGGCATTGGTGCTGTACGATGCAATTCGTAACATTATTTTGTCACCTTTGCTGTTTGTTGTTTCATGTAATTCATTTTGACTGTCATTGCTATACCACTCCATTCCACAAACGCAAAATCAGCCTTCAAAACTTTTCTCTTTTGGAATGACTATGGTTTTGCCTTTACCGAAGATACGGTAGCTCGAGTTGCCTCTCATACAGATGCACGCTTGTTGCTTTGCTAGTGAACTATTTAGGTGGAGTTATGGCCCTTAGCACTTTACACCAGGTGGGGTTCCCTTTGCAGGCATTTTGTCAGCTCATTATCTCCTTTTCTCAGTTTCTGCCACTGTCTCTGCGCACAAGCGCGAGCAGCTAAAACAGATTAAATGCCTTCTAACTGATCAAAGGAAATAAAATAAGTCAGGAGAGTTATCCCCCGTGGGGTCATAACGGACTGGTTGTGACAGATTCCGCGAACGTTTTCACTGTGAAACGGCTTTGTAGGTTCTTTTTTTTCATTCTTTCTTTCTTCCTTCACATATATTTATTTGATTTAAGTCACGTGTTTGTCTACTCTTTATTGGATTATCACCTGATTGATTGATTGATTTTCAGATTGATAGATTGATTGATTAATTATTTGGCTGATTGACTGATTGATTGAATGACTGATTGAATAATTGTTTGATCGATTGATTGATTGACTGACTGAGTCTCTAGTCTCTGATTGACTGACTGAGTCTTGGCTGATTGTTTGTTTGACTGATTGATTGATTGGTTGATTGATTAATTGACCGATCGATTGACTGATTGTTTGATGTATGGATGGATGAATGAATGAATGGATGGATGGATGGATGGATGAATGGATGGATGGATGGATGGATGGATGGATGGATGGATGGATGGATGGATGGATGGATGGATGGATGGATGGATGGATGGATGGATGGATGGATGGATGGATGGATTGACTAACTGACTAACTGATTGGTTGACTGAATGACTGATTGATTGGTTGATTTTCAGCGGCAAGAAGGAGCTGTTCAGAGCGAAGACGCTGCCTGTCATCAACATCACCAATGTGCTGCCACCGCCAGAGGCCGCTGCCGCCATGAATGGCGAATCGTGCAATGCCGCCGGTGTGACGTCACCGCAAGCTGACGTCACGAGTAAGACCGTGCCTCACTTGCGTCACGAGCGATCCGCGCCTGACGTCACCCGCTACTTTGCTTTGTCTTCCAGTTCAGGTGAGTGTCTGCGGAGAAGAGAGAGAGAGAGAGAGAGAGAGAGAGAGAGAGAGAGAGAGAGAGAGAGAGAGAGAGAGAGAGAGAGAGAGAGAGAGAGAGAGAGAGGGGTTGAGAGACAGAGAGAGAGATACAGACGAGACAGAGAGAGAGACAGAGAGGTCGAGATCAGCGGAGGCTTAACAAAGGAAGACAGATAAACAGACAGAATCAGATAGACAGACAGACACACACAGAGACAGAATCACCATTCTTTTATTATAAATGTCTTCCTGTTGGGGTTGATCCACAAGATAGTGTTTGTTAGCAGATATACATACTGACGAGAATTCCATAATTCGAAAGAGATCTCTCTATGTACCATGCTCATACACTATCTGTCCCCCATTGGGACAAAAAGTAAACCAGCACAATCTTTTAAGCCTGAATCTAGAAATCTTAGACTTTTATTTTATTCTTTTCACAGCACAGAGCTAATTTCAAAAAGTATACACAGTTAGTGGTGTTTGTGGTTTCTTTGATCAAATATTATCTCCCACCATTATGGTGAGAACCACTGGCATCCTTTATGGATCCACCACTATTAACAGTGGCATTTTAAGCTATAAAGCCATTTTCAAGCCACATTTGTACAGTGCATGGGGCCCGGGTGGGGGGTGGGGGGGGGGGGGGGGGGGGGGGGGGGTTGGTAGTGTTTTGTGGTATAATTTGTTCATAACAGAGACAGAATCAGATAGAGAGACAGACAGAATAAAGATAAATAGAAAGATCTTCGAATGTGGTAATACAAGGTTTGTGTTATGAAAAGGAGATGCGAGAAAAAGGAGGGGAGTCCATCTTTATAAATACACTTAACTGATCTGTGTTGAAAGGCGAAAGACGCATTCAAGAATCTGATCAATCAAGGCAAACAATAATAATTCAAAAGAAAATGTATGTTAACATGACTGTCCTCCTCGTCCATGCCCTTCTACCAGGCTCCCCCCGCCTCCCTCCCTCCCCCCCTCTCCGCCCCAAACATGTTCTATGTGTGTGGTTGTTGTTGGAGTTTTGTTTCTGGGAAGGTTGTGGAAACCCGACGGTTGTACTGTTGCTGGACCAAGTCGCGAGCGTGTCACGACACACACTTTAACCCCTTGACTGCCACCAACGTATTGCGTACTGACCTGTCATCAGATGGAGAGGAATACTAACCCTGATATTCTGGCTTTTGCTCTAACACAGTCAAGAGAGTTATATCCCCAGACAATTTTGCCAAATTGGCTGTATCAGTTGTCTTTTTTCATGGCATGATTTGCCCAATGATTTTTTCTTTACTTTTTGTCTGGCAGTCAAGGGGTCAATCGCAGGAGGCAGAAGCTGATTACATAGTACATCGTCAAGCATTTACGATAATTATTCGTCTCTGCCAAACCAAAAGACGGTTGTTTGGTAAGGACTAACAGTTATTATAGGTCTCTAACCAGTAATGTTCACATTTTGTATTCGTCCCTGAACGTTGCAGTTTTCTACTTCGCACTTGTTTTTGTGTCTTCCCAGCCCTTCCTTCCTTCCTTCCGTTATTGATCGACACGCCCAATGTTATTTTTTTCTTACCCTCTCTCTCTCTCTCTCTCTCTTTCTCTCTCTCTCTCTCTCTCTCTCTCTCTCTCTCTCTCTCTCTCTCTGAACTTTGCTTCATTGAACACTAGCGCAACGCCGAGTACCGTTAACGCTTAGTACCGGTAACGCCAAGTACTGGTAACGCTGAGTACAGCAAATTTGAAGCGATTCGGTTAAGAAAAGGCGGAGTTATAAGGCCCCGTTTCCAGTTGGCGCTGCTCTGAGAGTGATGCGCTCTCCCTAGTAACGGTAGCGCCTAGTAACGGTAACGCCAAGTACTGGTAACGCTGAGTACAGCAAATTTGAAGCGATTCGGTTAAGAAACGGCGGAGTTCTAAGGCCCCGTTTCCCGTTGGCGCTGCTCTGAGAGTGACGCGCTCTCCCGATTCTCTTCCAATTTGCTGCCAGGCTTTGCCTGGGCCACAGCAAGCCTGACAGCAAATGTGAAGCAATTCAGTTAAACAACGGCTGAGGTATTCGTGAAAACGTGAAGCGGCGTATAGCGCGCGCGTTTCTAAACCGATTCGCTTTCAGTTTGGCACATCGATAGTCACCGGTCAACTATCTGCCAAATGCGAAGGCAATAGGCCCAGAAACAGCGGAGATACGGGCGCCGAGAGGCCGGCGGATGCGCGTTTCGCGTATTTGCCGAACCGCGCAAATGACACGGCCGCCTTGGTTGCCGTTGCCATCGCCCCGTTAGAGCTCACAGCAAATTCGAAGCGATTCGGTCGAAAAACGGCGGAGTTATAAGGCCCGTTTTGTGTTTCAGACAGACAGACAGACACACGGACACTTGGCTTTTTATTATATGATGAACAAATCTGTTTAAATTTTTAATGGTCTTCGTGTTACTAGTAGTTATTGAAAACTATATGTCAATAGTTCTAACGGCAGTAAGATATTCTGACTCTTTCGGTTGGCGATTTTTCTTCTTCCCAACTTGTTAAAAATGTGAGTTTTTAAACAATGAAAAGAGGTAGCTTAACTTAATCTCAGTCTGCAATAAAATAAAAGACGCGGTTATGAAATATGAATGCTTTTCAGAGCTTGACTGGGTGCCCATCAAAGAGTTAGTGGGATTATGTCTGTGTGTGTCATTGCAATGTTGTTCATATACTCCATGAGTTCGCGTGCACTAAATAGACATCGAAAGACGAAACGATGTGATATTCTATTTTGATGAACAGCTGATTTTTCAGCTAAATAGACAACGAAAGACGAAACGATGTGATATTCTATTTTGATGAACAGCTGATTTTTCTCTGCGAACTTCAAAATGTAGACCATATTTTTTCCCCATTATCTGTCTCTCTGCCTGTTTGTCCGTATCTGTGTGTCTCTATTTGTTCGTGCCTATGTGTCTTCGTCGAACTGGCCGATTTACTAGCTCTCTTTTTATATGTCTGTCTGTCTGTCTGTCTATGTTTTTCTACGTATTGTCTTAGCAATAGTCATATAGTAACGGTTTCATGATAAGGACATTCCTATGTTTCTGTGTTTCGTTCTCCCCACCCTTTCTAAACTCACTTTGTCAATGTTCCTGTGTCTCTCTATCAGTCTGTCTATCTGTCAGTCTGTCTATCTGTCAGTCTGTCTGGTGATCCCTCCCATTCTCTTTTGTGTGTGGTCAATAGTCGTTCTGAGTTAACCCACGTGTTAACTGAACCCATTAACACATGGTTAGCATTTCATTTAGTAATCCATCCGTCTTTCTGACTTTCACGTATTTTTCACTGCCCTCTTTTCTACCAGACCTTTCCTACAAACTGGCGACTAATAATATTAGCCTTATATTATTTTTATGTCAAAGGTATCAACAAAATGTGACCCAGCAACATGAAAGGGACATGAAGTCGCTGGGCCAAATTTTCACAACAGACTTGACAAGTCAAAAATCTCATTATGGGGGGTCAATTTTGAGTTATGGGTATTTTTCGCTTCTCTAGCATCTTATAGTTCGTATTTATAAAGGGAAATCTTTAATGTGGTCCCTAAATAGTGCTATAAGTGCTTTGAAAGTAGTAGGTCAATGCATTTTCTTCAGCTAGGCTAGACTTTAGACTGCGTTTTCTCAAAATGGCCGATGCTCACCCTACTAACTTCAAATGCTTATACCTTTGGAACGAAAAATGATACAAGAATCGTTATTGTATCATTGGAAAGAGAATTATCTGCAGTTTTCAAGTGTATAATGTTCTCAGAATGGTCAGTTTGACACTTAATGTCCCTTTCGTGGTGCTGGGTCTTCCACATAAACATAAAATCAGCATAGTAACAATTGTCCTCAAACCCCTTTGGCCTAGAGAGTGGGTATGTACCCTGCGGTAGGGCCACTCCATTATAAACAAAATGAGGCCCAGCCCGCCTGAATAGCAGCTAACACCCTCTGCTATCTGGTAGTCATAGTCGGAAACGACAGACATGCGTACAATACAGTAACAGATGCACTCAGGAATGCTAGAAAGCACGGACACAAGGCGAACGTCTACCAAGAGAATGTTGGGTAAAGGTCAAGATGTGCCCCCCCCCCCCCCCCTGCATTTCTCGGTTAATTGTATTTTTTCCGTTTTTGCCTTTCTTACCATACATAAACCTGTATTTTAGGAACATTTTCAGCTAATTCTCTTTTTGGAATACTAACCCTAACCCTAACCCTAGCCCTAACCCTACCCCCCACTATGTACTGCAGTACACCGCGATTTGTCACAGTTGTGGTTCGTTGCGTTTTCCCGTCTTATAGGGTGGGGGGTAGGGTTAGGGTTAGGGATAGGGTTAGGGATAGGGTTAGTAGGTTATTCGCTAAAAATGTTCCTAAAATACAGCTTTATGTATGGTAAGAAAGGCAAAAACGGAAAAATACAATTAACCGAGAAATGTAGGGGAGGTGGCACATCTCGACTCTAGATAGTGACTTCGAGAGTTCCTGTATTGGAATGATAATCCTAATTTAGATTATTCCACCAGACAGAGAGGTAGACAGAGACATGCAAACTGAAACAGACGGAATGACAAGGACAAAGTAAAGACACAAAGGAAAGAACTAAACAACGTTTCCATCACAAGCAGCTAGAATTATTATTTTTAAAAAAAGGTAATAATACAAAAACAACCAAACAAACAACGACAATAAAGCCCTTATTGTTTCGGCTACTAGAACCCAGCAAGTCCGTCAAACTTATGAACTACATGTAATATTTTTTTTTTTTTTTTTTTTTTGGGGGGGGGTCCGACGCCACTACTGTTAGTATTTTGTCAGTCGATTACACGTTATCTCATCAAAAGCAGACATTTAACGAAGTGTGCAAAGCAAACTTTCCAGATCAGTGTAAATCATCTAAAAAAGAAGAAGAAGCGTTGACCAGAGAATAGGGAAAGATGGGAGATAGAGATGAAGATAGAGATAGAGGGGAGCTTAATTAAGGAGAATGAACGGATTCAGGATCTATGACCTAACACTCTAGCTGCCACCAAAAAAAAAGAATGACCTCGTTGATAAGATTTACTGTCTGATTAGAGGCAAAGGGAAAAGGCCCAATGTCGTTTATTACGTGCGACTTGTTAGTTAGCCATAACATATAAGCTACGTAGAAGGCGATGATTGTGTCTCTGATAAGCCTAGTTGTGTTGTATCTGCCTGTGCCAACTAGTAATAACAAGACCAAACGAAGAGCCAAAGTCCGGGGGGGGGGGGGGGGGGGGGGGGGGGGGGGGGGGGGTTGCTGCTTGTTATGTTTTATTGTTTCTTTTTCCTTTTTGTTTTGTTTTGGTAATCAACTTGTGTGTTAAGAATAATAGTACTGACACAGAGAGAGAGAGA
>CM065682.1:54749517-54754517 GCA_017654935.2 Phymorhynchus buccinoides
ACATTTTGAAGGCGCCAATAGCACAGTGAGAGTGAGAGCCGAAGGGGCTCCGTAAACATGGACTACAGTGGGAGACATTTTGAAGTGCTATCCCGGCAACTGCTATTCTAAAGACCTGTGCCAGGAAAAAGCTGCCGCAAAGCTAAGCGAGCGCAGGGCGTAGCAACCGCGGGGTGTTGCTGCTAGTAAATAGATAATGATACTAATAAGAAGACGAAGAAGGAGAAACAGAAGAAGAGAAAAAGAAGAAAAAGAAGAAGAAGAAGAAGAAGAAGACGAAGAAGAAGAAAGAAAGAAACCCGACTTTGGTCTTTACCCATTCTGTTCAAATTAGCGTACAAGAGTTGCCACTTTGTAGCAGAATTGACTATGATGATAGGAGTAACAGTAACAACAGAATATGGAGTATGCTTCAGGTTGCAAGAATAGAAAAAAAACCTTTGTTAGCGCATTAACTTACTTTCAAGGAGCTACTGATTTTTTTAATTGAGAGAGATAGATAGATAGATAGATAGATAGAGAGAGAGAGAGAGAGAGAGAGAGAGAGAGAGAGAGAGAGAGAGAGAGAGAGAGAGAGAGAGAGAGAGAGAGAGAGAGAGAGAGAGAGAGAGAGAGAGAGAGAGAGAGAGAGAGAGAGAGAGATATTGATTGATTGAATTTTATTTCTGGAGAGAGAGAGAGAGAGAGAGATGGGGAAAAAACCAACTACTACGACTATCAAAAGCAGAAAATAATCGATGATAAGGATACGTTATCTCAGTCCATTAACATAGCTTAAACCCCTATTCATTACGAAACACAAATCTGAACCATGTACATGTAAGCTTACTTCCAACACCGAAAGCAATAGCTCTCAAACAAAGTTCAAAAAGGGAAGAAAGAAAGGAAGAAAGAAAGGAAGAAGGGGGAAAAAACAAAAGAAGGAAAGGAGAGGAGAGTAATCACAAAACGTAATATCCTAACGTACCTTGTTTCACGCCCAACAAAACAACAACACGGGGTTTATACTTCAACGGTTTGGTCTATTATTACATAGGGGCGTAGCATCCAGGTCAGGCACTCAGGCTAGAGCCTGACATTTGTTTCCGCTAAAACAAACACCACAGACACACAGACACAGACACACACACACACACACACACACACACACACACACACACACACACACACACACACACACACACACACACACACACACACACACACACACACACACACACAGAGAGAGAGAGAGACACAGACAGAGACACACCGAAACAGAAACACACACACACACACATACACACTCACACACACACACACACACACACACACACACACACACACACACACACACACACACACACACACACACACACACACGTACACACACTACACACAGAAACTGCATTTCTCTAGGCAAAGCATCACCACTATAAACAAATTATATCCCAGGTACTTTTTTATATATTGGGTTTTATCATTCATCAAACATTACTTTAATACAACACACCACATAATCATAGTTTCCTCCATCATTCATCAAACATTACTTTAATACAACACACCACATATAGTTTCCTTCATTATACATCAAACATACTATACTACAACACACCACATATATAGTTTCCTTCATCATACATCAAACATTACTTTAATACAACACACCACATATAGTTTCCTTCATCATACATCAAACATACTATACTACAACGCACCACATATAGTTTCTTTCATCATGCATCAAACATTACTTTAATACAACATACCACATATATTTTCCTTATATCCCAGGTACTTAATAATCCCAGCCCGCAGGAATAGCACATGCCTGCTTGCTATTAGCAGCCATGGTCGGAAACAACTGAATGGCATACATAAGATTGCATTGTTGGCGCGTGGGGTGATGAAGAGGGGGTGCAGCTGGAGTGCTGATGGAATCGATGGTCACAGTCAAGGGGTGACTAGACAGCAATATGGATTGCAAATTCACATGATAGTCTTCCAGGATATGTCTCCATTGCATCTTTTGCATTCAAACCATCGTCAGCTTTCCCCAGGACAAAACCCCCAAAACCTCTGGAGAGAGAAACCGGTCCATTTCAGCCTGACCATTTCTAGAAGCCTTGCTACGCCCCTGTTACAGGTCGTTTGTAAGGGCCTTTTATGTTTGTTTTAAATAAGGGCTAATCTGTTGCTTTCAACGCCTGAAGTAACGTGTTAGACATCTGCACTACTCAACGAATTTCTTACATCTATCTGCACCCACTTCATCCCTAGATACTGTGGAAACTTGCAATCCTGCTGTGTGAACTTGTCTTTCAGTTCTTTGCACTGATTAATGTATAGAAGGATGGGTTTGTCTGGTTCAAGGTTTGTTAACCCTTTTCGCCGCCAGCCAATTTTCAGCAAACAATTCCGAGACTTAAGGGCCTGCTACACTACATACGATTCTGTGTCAATGCGATGCGATCGTGACGATGCGAGTCATCATTCACACGACATTCATGTATTGGGTCTACTTGAGTACATAGAGCGAAAGTAGTAGAATTAGTTTTAGACGGAAGTATTTCACGTGAATCGTGAATCGCATCGTCACAGTCGCATCGCCTTGACACAGAATCGTATGTAGTGTAGCAGGCCCTTTACTTGGGTGAAGAAAAGTTGGGGCCCGAAATATTATCAATCTCACTATGGCATGCATCAAGTAAGCTTAATCCCTTTCCTTATCTCCCAGGAAAGATTGGAAGAATACGCGTTGCCTAAAATCTGTATACCTTGGAAAATAAAGTTTAAGTTTAAAAATGTCCCCAAAATTAACAACGTTCGGTCATTAGATGATAGATCCTAATATCAAGCCTTTTTGTGACATTGGTGTTAAATCGTTGTAGTGCAGAAATGCGATATCAGCAGCGAAATGGTTAAAAAATATTTGGGAATGGAAAAAAATGACAGACAGACAGACACACACACACACACACACACACACGCACACGCACGCACGCACGCACACGCACACGCACACGCACGCACACACACACACACACACACACACACACACACACACACACACACACACACACACACATCTGTCTCTCTCTCTCTCTCTCTCTCTCTCTCTCTCTCTCTCTCTCTCTCTCTCTCTCTCTCTCTCTCTCTCTCTCTCACGCACGCACGCTCACGCACGCTCACGCACGCACACGCACGCACACGCACACACGCACACACACACACACACACACACACACACACACACACACACACACACACACACACACACACATGCATGCACGCGCGCGCACACGCGCACAGACTCATAACACAAAGTCATTATGAGTTCGCACTACAGAAGGCCGGAAATAACCTTCAGGGAACTTCAAAGGAAGGAACCCGTACAAACCAAATTACCCAAAGCACTTTCATTACAACCACGTACGTAAATTGCAACGTCTCCAGTTTTTACAAAGTTGTTTAGGCAACAAAGAAATTGCCAGTAAAGTTTCATTAGCATCTACAATCATACAGTAAAAAGCCAAGTGTCCGTCCGTGTGTGTGTGTGTGTGTGTGTCTGTCTGTCTGAAACACAAAACGGGCCTTATAACTTCGCCGTTTTTTGACCGAATCGCTTCAAATTTGCTGTGAGCCCTGACGGGGCGATGGCAACGGCAACCGAGGCGGCCGTGTCATTTGCGTTATAACTCCGCCGTTTCTTAACCGAATCGCTTCAAATTTGCTGTACTCAGCGTTACCAGTACTTGGCGTTACCGTTACTAGCCGTTACCAGTACGGTGCATTGCCAGTACTAGGCGTTGCGCTAGTGTTTCATAATAATGTTACGAAACATGTGTCAGGCGTCTGTTCAGGTAATCCCGGAAAGCCGTATGCTGTTTTTAGCTATTCTAACTTCCGACAATGTCTCCAACTTCAGCTTCTCTGTGATGTGGGAAGTGTGGGTTTGATGTAAAACGTTGAGATGCTGATGTCTTGGCTTGTTTCGGTGCAATTTCATTAAGCAGCTGTGCTGAAGAAATTATCATACACACGCACACGCACGCACGCGCGCACGCACGCGCGCACACGCACGCACACACACACACACACACACGCACGCACGCACTCACATGCACACACACACACACACACACACACACACACACACACACACACACACACACACACACACACACACACACACACACACACACACACACACACACACACAAGCACACCCATTCACACACCCATACGCACACATGCATACGCACGCATCATATCTAATTATAATATGCTGTCTTTTTATTACACATTGACTTTATTTTCGCTCACAGTACTCTTGTCAATAACTGGAGTAAAATGAAAGTCTAAGCAAAACACATTGATTTTAAAACTCACTTAAACCCTACCACTTATGCTCAGACTGGACAGTTAACCCTATTAGTAGATAATGTGGAAGTGAAGGTAATATACAAAGCTACGAATTCTGAGTCTTGATTGGCACCAATACTACTATTCATCTAATTGTTCCATTAAGATAACATATCAAAAATTTTGACATCCGTTAATGTCATCATCAGCAGAGTGCATGTTCTCCTGCACTGGATTTACAATTTAGTTTGTCTTTTCCTTTCGTCCCCATAGTTATTGTCTGCTTCCATGTTTATACAAAAACCTTTTCCAAAACTCCAATAGAATTTATTTTACTATAAAATTGCTTTATAATTATTTTTGTTTCTGTTCAACGAGTTCATACCCCCCCCCCCCTCTCTCTCTCTCTCTCTCTCTCTCTCTCTCTCTCTCTCTCTCTCTCTCTCTCTCTCTCTCTCTCTCTCTCTCTCTCTCTCTCTCTCTCTCTCTCTCTCTCTCTCTCTCTCTCTCTCTCTCTCTCTCTCTGTCTTCTCTATTTATGTATCTCTCTCTGCCTCCGCGTCTGTCTCTCTATGTTTCTCTCTCTCATTGTCTGTCTGTCTTTCTCTGTGTCTTTCTGCCTCTGTTTTAAATATTTCCTTTGTCTCTGTCTC
>CM065682.1:54757017-54767017 GCA_017654935.2 Phymorhynchus buccinoides
TGTTAAATCTGGTTGAAAGTAATAGGACGAGTTTCCAGCATATATTTTGGTAAAAAAGATCTTTGGTTGAGTGAAATTCATAGCCTGTTTCGTGCGACGAAACTGGACAGTTTGAAATCTGTTCCCATGCCTCAGTTTAAAGAGAGAAGCATCATTTGAAACAAAGAGCGGAATGTGTTGGCTGAATGCAGCGGTACGTAGACCAGTGCCACTGAAAACCGGACGTTCGCACCTCACACATTATGGCCATATGGCATGGGAACGCAAGAGAAGAAGAAGAAGAACTAGAAGAAGAAGAAGAACAACAACAACAACAACAAGAAACTAAGCTTGTTTGACAGTGAAAGCTTCTAATTACTGTGCATATTCTTGTGACAAACAGGACATTGTCAACACAAATGAAGAATGGTTACCTTTAAGAATGAAGTTTTGTTTAGGGCAGTGTTGTTTCCATAAGGCTGCAACATATTAATGTCTGGACACTGCGCATATTAGTGGTCACCTGGGAAATGAGCGCCCCCCAGGGTGGGAGATGGGGGTGGGGGGAGAGAGTGTAGGGTCACTCTGATGTATATATATATATATATACACACACGTTGCTTCATTATGCAGTTCTTCCATTCTCTATTTAGATAATGGAATAAAAATATAATGTGTATTACTTCTACTGTCTCTTAAACTTTCGAAAACCCTTAATGTATTCATGCTTTATTTCTACTTTCTCTTAAACTTTCGAAAACCCTTAATGTATTCATGTGTTATTTGATGGTGATGGTAATGGTGTGTGTGTGTGTGTGTGTGCGTGTGTGTGTGTGTGTGTGTGTGTGTGTGTGTACGTGCGTGCCTGCGTGTATATATGTGTGTGAGGGGGGGGGGGGTGCGTATGCCTATTTGGACATAATATAAATGATTCACTATTATTATTATTATTATTATTATTTCTACTCTCTCTTAAACATTCAAAAACCCTTAATGTATTCATGTTTTATTTATATTCTCTCTTAAACTTTCAAAATCCTAACTGTATTATTTTCCAGTGCTCACCCTTGTTTACACACTGACAGGCCTAACAAAGAGAATTCAAAGGAATTCTTGTTCTTCAATCAATTTTGTTGATGTTCGTTTTGTTGATACTTCATAGAAAATTGTTTCAAATACTTATTTGAATGGTCTGCCTATTGTCATACTTTGGGACTGGGAAGAGCTTTGGTTGTCCAGCTCTTCATATAGTCCCCAAGGTGAAGGGGATTATCATTCCCCCCCCCTCCCCCCTCCCCCCCCCCCGCCTCCCCCCCTGATCGAACCAAAGTAGGCTAGAAATGTTCCTTAGGACCTACTGAATACGTTACAATTTGTTCCCAAGAAAAAACACCTCATCCCCACTATGAGTTAGAGCCCCTGATGGTGGTGACCTACTTTAAAATGTTTATTGCAGTGCTCAGTGTTTGATAGCTTCACTGCAGTATTTCAGCGATCAGTAGGTCAGCACCTACGTTCATTACTTTGATGACAAAAAATGGTTTAACTGTTCATTTAAATGAACTGTTCATCACTTGTACTTTGACGAATGTGTACCGAACGATCAGGGGGGTACCCGTACATCAGAGGCTATAACTCATAGTGGGAATGAGGTTTTTTTTAATTGGAACAAATTGTAACGTATTCAGCAGGTCCTAAGGAATATTTCTAGCTAACTTTGGTTCGATCAAGGGGGGTGGGGGATGCATGGTAACCTCCTTCACCTTGGTGAATAATAGACTCCATAGAATGTATTTGCGCACAGAAGGAGTGGGATGGGGGGGGGGGGGGGTGGACTCGGTAGAGTAAAAGAAGCGAGGCAAAATGTTGTAGGAAAGCAGGGGGAAAGAACTTTATTTCCTACACGCTTTTAGCAAGCATCAAAAGCATATCATCATCACATGAACAGAAGGAAGACACTTTCTGTTTAACCCTTTCACCGCCAGCCATGTTTCAGCAAAACATTTCCATTAAACTTACCTGGGTAGGGGAAGACGGGGTAAAAAGCGCATGGGCGGGTAAGAAGCCCACCCCAATTATCTCATGAAATGAAGCAAATTTCAGTCTCATTTTGCCCATGAGACGAGCGTTAATGTCTAGCATTCGTCTCATGGGCAAATTTGACTGAAACTTTCTTTATTTCATGAAATAATTGGGGTGGACTTCTTACCCGCCCATGCGCTTTTTACCCCGTCTTCCCCTATAGAAAAAATCTGTCTGTAATATTGGGGATTACTCTGACATATTGAAAGTAAGGCCTATCCTTACCTCTCAAGATTAAGAGAAAAGGGTCTTTGGATAACAGACCCTGATTTGATGCCTTTTAGTGACATGGGTGTTAAATCATTGTGGTGCTAAAATGCGACGTTGGCGGTGAAAGGGTTAAAGCCGTTGCAACCAAAATGGTGAATAAAGCGCCTGTCGCTTCATGTCGCAAAAGCAAGACTACTGTTCACCCAGGTGCCATGCATCGGATTGTCAGACAGTCTGGGACGCTAGAGGAAAGCATGGCATAAACTTTCCTGCGCACCCTGCTAGTCTGGCTTCTGTGGTGTTGTGGTTTGTTTGAGCATTTTCTAAGCAGCGGTACATATCCACATTCGAAGGGCATTGACCTGAAGGTACTATGGACGTTCTCTATTATCTCTTTCGTGATGCTGCTTTCTGGTATAGGTAGGTCCCTCGAAATTCGTCCACGATGGTAGAATTTCGCTGAATGACTGACTTGCTTATTTTGGTCAGCTGTATTCTGGGATGATAAAATGACATTCGGAATGTGTTTGCTTTGGCAAGGGGAGATTGAACGAGTGAGTGAGTGAGTGAGTGAGTGTGTGTGTGTGTGTGTGTGTGTGTGTGTGTGTGTGTGTGTGTGTGTGTGTGTGTATGAGAGGGTGGGTGCGCACATGCGCGCGCACGTATAGGCCTGTGTGTGCGTGTGTGTGTGTGTGTGTGTGTGCGTGTGCGTGCGTGTGCGTGTGCGCGTGCGTGTGCGTGTGTGTGTGCGTGGGTGTCTGCGTGCATGGGTGCGCGTATTTGTGTGTGTGTGTGTGTGTGCATTCATTTGTGTTTATTCGCTTATCACTTCATGACCTCATTATACCCTCATCCCTTAGGCCTACCTACACAAAGATACAGATCATTTGATGCATATCATTTCATAACCCCCCCCCCCCCCCCCCTACCCCCCTACACTCTCCCTTTACACTCTTTGTATCTCCATCAACCTCTCTTTCTTCACCACCAATCATCCCCGTTCTGTCAATGTTTCTCCTCCCTTTTCTTTCCTGTATTTTTGAATGTGTGATTTTTCAGTGTCTATCCAAAGCCTATATATGCCTGCCCCTCTCTCTCTCTCTCTCTCTCTCTCTCTCTCTCTCTCTCTCTCTCTCTCTCTCTCTCTCTCTCTCTCTCTCTCTCTCTCTCTCTCTCTCTCTCTCTCTCTCTCTCTCTCTCTCTCTCTCTCTCTCTCTCTCTCATCTCTCTCTCTCTCTCTCTCGTCTCTCTTTCGGCCTCTCTCTCTCTCTCTCTCTCTCTCTCTCTCTCTCTCTCTCTCTCTCTCTCTCTCTCTCTCTCTCTCTCTCTCTCTCTCTCTCTCACACACACACACACACACAAACACACACACACACACACACACACACACACACACACACACACACACACACACACACACACACACACACACACACACACACACACACACACACACACACACACACACTTAACCATCACTTCAAACACGCACAGAAAGTTTCACAATAGCGATTCCTTCGTGAAATGCAGCCAAGGTGAATTGGCCTACCCATATGGTTAAGCACACTGACACACATTGTCGTGAACCCAAAGAAACCACAATGGCCAAGCCATATTACGGAAGTCCCTAGTTTGTATGTGTGCTCAGTTATTGATAATTTCAATAATTAACCAGCAGAGAATCAAAAGGTGGTTAATGTTTTCATTTATGTCTATTTGATTTCCCCAGTTGAAAATGTGGCATCTGTGTATGCCGTATAGTAAGTAACTCATCCAGCTTGATCACGTTTGTTTTAAAAGAAGTATTAGACCTATTTTAACATGCGAATTTGATACCGGTCGGGATGTTTAGTTTAGCCTTGTATTATTGTACAAGAAAGGGTCGCGTTTTCTTTAAAGATACTGAAATCTAATCGATGGCTTCGAATAAATCAAAGCGTTGGTGGTTTGTTATCAGCGTGACAAATACACCGAGAGAGAAACAGATTGACTAACTGACTAACTAATTAACTGTTATATGATTGCAATATTGTTCAACAGATTTGGGTTAACATACAGCAATTCTTAAATGTGAATTGCCAAAATTGTCAAGATTTCCAATTTGATAAAGAGCTTGTTTTACAAAAGAAAACATATACACTGATGCAGGTCTTGACTGGATCATTTTGTATGCCACATTGTTCATATATAAATGTAAACTGCAAAATATAAACCCAGTGTTTCAAACCTTTTGTGCAATGCTAAAAAATAGATATTGTCTAGAGGAATGTTGATCATTTGTTAATGGAAAATATGTATGTTTGAGATAAAACTGGTTCCTATATAAACCTTTGTTTATGTGATTGTCTACCCCTGTTGCTATTTCTTCTGTTTTTGATTATGTTTTCCCCCATTCAGGAAATTGAAATAGGCCAGAAAATGTTGTCAAAGATAGTCCACGTGTACTACAAAATTAAGTTTGAACCTTGTCTTTTCCACTCCACAATGTTAACATGTATTGAAATAAGATAGGGTGAATGTGTGCACCCCCTCTCTCTCTCTCTCTCTCTCTCTCTCTCTCTCTCTCTCTCTCTCTCTCTCTCTCTCTCTCTCTCTCTCTCTCTCTCTCTCTCTCTCTCTCTCTCTCTCTCTCTCTCTCTCTCTCTCTCTCTCTCTCTCTCTCTCTCTCTCTCTCTCTCTCTCTCTCTCTCTCTCTCTCTCTCTCTCTCTCTCTCTCTCTCTCTCTCTCTCTCTCTCTCTCTCTCTCTCTCTCTCTCTCTCTCTCTCTCTCTCTCTCTCTCTCTCCTCTCTCTCTCTCTCTCTCTCTCTCTCTGCGTGTGCGTGTATGTATGTATGTGTAAACTTGTGCAATTGTATTGTATGCTTATGTATGCTTTTTTTCTTCTTTTTTTCCAATCTACTTTCAACAAAAGTATTATTATAATATAAGAAAAGAAAACTTTATGTGAGCGAGTATTATTTATGTTTCATTTTTCAGTTATTTATTGTCTGTTTGTGTATTATGTTTTATACAAATTGCATGAATTTTTTTCTCTCAATAAACCCCCCCTAAAAACAACCTGACTAACTAACTAACTAACTAACTAACTAACTAACTAACTAACTAACTAACTAAAACTAACTAACTAACTAACTAACTAACAAACACTGGTTGATCGGACTATGTCATCAAAATCCTCCCTCACATTCATTTAACAACGGATATGTTATATAGCACAAACGTGATGACAAAATCGAACAACAAAAACCACAAAACAACTAAAACAACGACAACAACAACAACAACAGCACCAAACAACTGTATCTGAGTGACGACCAAGACTCTTCAATACTTTATGATATGTTTGGGTGGGTGGGAGTGGGGTGGAGAGTTGAGGCTGGTGGATAGGGGGTGGGAGCGATACCCCAAACCTCCGCACAAGTTCTTTTAAGAACTTCCAGGCCACCCACACCATTATGTTGTGTTTGTTTGTTGTTGTTTTGTTACTGCAAAGTTGCCAGCTAACACAAATGAGAAAGAAACAAACAAAGAACGGAGATTAAACAGACTGAAAGCGGACAAAGACAAAAACAAAGCCTGTTCGGGGGACCTCTCCAAACTCCGAAGTCAATTATTTTCAAGTCACATTTTATTTCATGTCTTAAAGACACCCCACGTCACGTGTCACATTCCCTGTTATGCTTGGAAGATTTCTTAAGATTTCTGACCAACTATAAGAGGGAAAACACGTGAAAACCATGATCTTGACACGTGACCGGTGGTGGGTCTTTAACCCTTTCACCGCCAGCCATTTTCCAGCCAAAAAATAGCATTAAACATAACTGGGTAGAGAACCCCCCCCCCTGCAATATTAAAAATTCTTCTATGACATGTATAACACCAGACCTATCCGTACCTCCCAATATTAAGAAAATGGGGTCTTCAGATACCAGGCCCTGGTTTGATGCCTTTTAGTGACATGGGTGTTAAACCATTGTGGTGCATAAATGCGACATTGGCGGTGAAAGGGTTAATGTTTTAATTTCTGTTCTGTTCTGTTCTATTATTTGTTGTTGTTTCGTTTGTTTGTAAACAAACACGAAGCTGTTAATAAAAATAAAACAAGTGCAACGCCGAGCGGCTGCAAAGTCCCCTCGCAGCATCGCCGAGCTACTCCGAAATCGGAATGTGTCGGCTGTACACATACATAAAAGACGCATGAAAACAGCACGTAACTGAATCGTGTTTTTTTTATATATAGCCTTGGAGTTCGGACCCGTGATTTGAGCGCGCGCGATCGTGCGCACACGCGCGCACAGATAAATTCATGACAACTGTGTTATAGAACATTCATCAAGAAATTAGCGATTATGTGTTTCGGGGTTTGAACCCCGTAACTGGCGCGACCTTAACCATAATGTAAAACTAAATTCATCAGTGGATAGCTTGCATCTTGGCAAACTAGTATACCAAATTTGATGATGATAGACTGAATAGTTTTTTAGAAAAAACGGACGAATAGCCGGACGGAGGCACGCCGGACCCCACCGGACGGACGCCGCCGGACGCCGCCGGACGGACGCCGCCGGACGGACGCCGCCGGACGGACGCCGCCGGACGGACCAGGACAAAAACAATAGTTCCCCGAACCTTCGGCTCGGGGACTAAAAACTCAACGCCAAAAAAGCCTGTTCGGTGGAGGTAAATGACACTGCTGGTTCGTCCGACATGGACGTCAGCCAGACCGCATAATAATGACAGCTGCTGTTTTCTCTTGAACGATTTCTACTTCTGTGCACGTTGAAGTGCTTGCTCATCAGTAAGCAATTAAGAGTGCAATGGAGGAGGGGGGAAGCGATGAGCTCTGAATAGAACGAAAACGAAAACCGATTTTAGCTAGCTAAGCTGGTCCTACTGACCTACTGAGGAAACGAAACCAACACGAACGGAGCAACGGCAGCAACGGCAATTACAACAAAAGCAACGTCAACTATAACAACAACGGCTCAAATCGGAACAACAAGAACGAAAAGAATCTCACTAAATCGAAACAAATTCAAACTAACCAACAACCAAGCGACGAGAAAGTTCAATCATAAAGCGTCATAACTACAAGCAGTAGAATTAGCACACATAATATAGAATCTCTTGATTATGGAAAGTCATAGTCATTTCTCAAAAGACTAAGCTGTGTCATGATGTTCCATCGCTGTAGAAACCCCTTAAAAACCCACCAGGTCACGTGTCAAAATCACGGGTTCAAAATCAAGGGTGGATGGATGGAAGTTCAGTTTAACGTCGCGTATCGGCTTTCGCCATGTACGACGGGCTGAACAAACCAACCAGGATATAAACAAAAATTTATGTTCCTGAATCACTGTCTTAGCCAAAAGGCCGAGAAGCGATCAGAATTTGAACATAAGTAATTGAAAATCAAGGGTTCCACGTGTTTTCCCTCTTATAGCTAGTAAGAAATCTTGTTTTGACCAGGTTTGACTCCCATACAAATGTCCCCAAATTGAAAACGAAACATCATTTTAAAGAGCAGCCTCAATTTGAAGTTGCGGACATTTGTATGTGAGTCACAGCTACCCAGAAGAAAGCAAGGGACTTAATCGTGGTGCGTCAGTGTGTCTTTAATAATGCCATAGATTCAAAACGGACAATATCCAGATAGTCCATCGACTTATTATGGAACTGTTGTTGTTGTTGTTGTTGTTGGCTTAAAGACTCCAGGGATAATCCCAAACGGACAATATCCAGATAGTCCATCGACTTATTATGGAACTGTTGTGTTGTTGTTGTTGCTGGCTTAAAGACTCCAGGGATAATCCCAAACGGACAATATCCAGATAGTCCACTGACTTATTATGGAACTGTTGTTGTTGTTGTTGCTGGCTTAAAGACTCCAGGGATAATCCCAAACGGACAATATCCAGATAGTCCACTGACTTATTATGGAACTGTTGTTGTTGTTGTTGCTGGCTTAAAGACTCCAGGGATAATCCCAAACGGACAATATCCAGATAGTCCACTGACTTATTATGGAACTGTTGTTGTTGTTGTTGCTGGCTTAAAGACTCCAGGGATAATCCCAAACGGACAATATCCAGATAGTCCATCGACTTATTATGGAACTGTTGTTGTTGTTGTTGTTGTTGCTGGCTTAAAGACTCCAGGGATAATCCCAAACGGACAATATCCAGATAGTCCACTGACTTATTATGGAACTGTTGTTGTTGTTGTTGTTGGCTTAAAGCTTAAAGACTCCAGGGATAATCCCAAACGGACAATATCCAGATAGTCCATTGACTTATTATGGAACTGTTGTTGTTGTTGTTGCTGGCTTAAAGACTCCAGGGATAATCCCAAACGGACAATATCCAGATAGTCCACTGACTTATTATGGAACTGTTGTTGTTGTTGTTGCTGGCTTAAAGACTCCAGGGATAATCCCAAACGGACAATATCCAGATAGTCCATCGACTTATTATGGAACTGTTGTTGTTGTTGTTGTTGCTGGCTTAAAGACTCCAGGGATAATCCCAAACGGACAATATCCAGATAGTCCACTGACTTATTATGGAACTGTTGTTGTTGTTGTTGCTGGCTTAAAGACTCCAGGGATAATCCCAAACGGACAATATCCAGATAGTCCATTGACTTATTATGGAACTGTTGTTGTTGTTGTTGTTGTTGGCTTAAAGACTCCAGGGATAATCCCAAACGGACAATATCCAGATAGTCCATTGACTTATTATGGAACTGTTGTTGTTGTTGTTGCTGGCTTAAAGACTCCAGGGATAATCCCAAACGGACAATATCCAGATAGTCCATTGACTTATTATGGAACTGTTGTTGTTGTTGTTGCTGGCTTAAAGACTCCAGGGATAATCCCAAACGGACAATATCCAGATAGTCCATCGACTTATTATGGAACTGTTGTTGTTGTTGTTGCTGGCTTAAAGACTCCAGGGATAATCCCAAACGGACAATATCCAGATAGTCCACTGACTTATTATGGAACTGTTGTTGTTGTTGTTGCTGGCTTAAAGACTCCAGGGATAATCCCAAACGGACAATATCCAGATAGTCCATCGACTTATTATGGAACTGTTGTTGTTGTTGTTGTTGCTGGCTTAAAGACTCCAGGGATAATCCCAAACGGACAATATCCAGATAGTCCATCGACTTATTATGGAACTGTTGTTGTTGTTGTTGTTGTTGGCTTAAAGACTCCAGGGATAATCCCAAACGGACAATATCCAGATAGTCCACTGACTTATTATGGAACTGTTGTTGTTGTTGTTGTTGCTGGCTTAAAGACTCCAGGGATAATCCCAAACGGACAATATCCAGATAGTCCATCGACTTATTATGGAACTGTTGTTGTTGTTGTTGTTGCTGGCTTAAAGACTCCAGGGATAATCCCAAACGGACAATATCCAGATAGTCCATCGACTTATTATGGAACTGTTGTTGTTGTTGTTGCTGGCTTAAAGACTCCAGGGATAATCCCAAACGGACAATATCCAGATAGTCCACTGACTTATTATGGAACTGTTGTTGTTGTTGTTGCTGGCTTAAAGACTCCAGGGATAATCCCAAACGGACAATATCCAGATAGTCCATTGACTTATTATGGAACTGTTGTTGTTGTTGTTGCTGGCTTAAAGACTCCAGGGATAATCCCAAACGGACAATATCCAGATAGTCCATCGACTTATTATGGAACTGTTGTTGTTGTTG
>CM065682.1:54787017-54797017 GCA_017654935.2 Phymorhynchus buccinoides
GATATCTCCCGAACCGCTTGACCGAATCGCGTCAAATTTTGTGTGAAGGTGTGCCTCCTTACTATGAAGAGATCGGCGCAAACCATTTTGCTGTCGTGACCTTGTTGACTCTGCGTCGACATTTGTTGAAGAGACTAACGATCTGATGTAGAGTATCCGCGTTTGTGGGATTCTGAACAGCTGAATAATTGTGTGTGCTTTCCAGTCATTTATCCAAGCCTTTGTATAACCATGAAGCTGCCTGCGTGGCCTGTTTGAGAGCACGCACGCACGCAGGCACACACACTAACACACATGGACTGGAACCAATTTATTGTCATATTAACTATAAAAGTTGTACTGACATTGAAAAAAAGTATAACAAAACAATGAAATTCAATAAATAACAAAGAAATTATGCAAAATTGAAATTGCAAATGAAAAATTGCAAATGAAAAATCTCAAATAAACTCTCTCTCTCTCTCTCTCTCTCTCTCTCTCTCTCTCTCTCTCTCTCTCTCTCTCTCTCTCTCTCTCTCTCTCTCTCTCTCTCTCTCTCTCTCTCTCTCTCTCTCTCTCTCTCTCTCTCTCTCTCTCTCTCTCTCTCTCTCTCTCTCTCTCTCTCTCTCTCTCTCTCTCTCTCTCTCTCTCTCTCTCTCTCTCTCTAACTAACTCTCTTTCAATCACCCCCTCTATCTTAATCCATAACACATTTGCGCAATATTATTACTTAGGTTCTCGACCATACACATTAACCCTCTTACTGGCACTTATCACAATCAGTTTGTAAAATCCCTTATTCTACCACCAACGTTCTACACCCACCCACCCACCCTACACACACACACACGCGCGCACAAAAAACACAACTCATGCACACACGCACACGCATACACAAAAATACATAAATATTCACAAACTCTCTCACTCTTTCTCCCCCCCACTCCCCTCCTCTTCTCTCTCTCTCAAAAGGCTTGTAAAAAATATGCGAACACACATACACACACGCATGCACGCGCACATATGCGCAACACACGCACTCTGGGTCAATTAACAACGAAACCCCGCACCATAATTAAGTGAATTTAAGCATAGATTTAAAAAACAAATTGCTGTCCCATCTTCTGGGTCGTACAGTGGCGTTGCTCCCAAGCTGCTCTTTCCGAGTCCCAATTTGCAGTTACACTTGTTCAAGTCGCAGAATCCGAGACCAGCAGTCCAAGGGGGGCGAATCTATGTTAGGCCGTCAGGTGGCAACCAACCGAGGAGACACTGCACTGCTGCTGAGTCACTTCGGTGGAGTTCAGTGGAGCCTGTTCAGGACACCACCTACTAAGCCCCATACTGACGACACTATTCTCTTAGTCGCGGAGCCAGCGTGAGTGAGGTCCACCTCTGAGGGCGCCACCATGACCGTCCACCGACAGCTCCCCAGAACACACTGATCCCCATGACTTTGACCCGAACACACCAAGGTACAGACTGGATTGGAAACCGAAACTGAGGTCACCATGAGAGCAGGGCATGCAAAGCCACATAATTTGAGACATTGGTTTTCTTTTTAATGATTGATGGATATGAGGCGGATGACAACGATGATGATGATGATGCTATAGAGTTCCGTATCGGTCTGAGACTACTTGACAGGGCTGTATTCTACGCTTCCTTTCATAATGATATCCCGGCGTTAACCAGGCCCGAGAACTACAGACATCTGCAGTGTTGGTCTTGAAATTAGAGCAACACTCAGAATCGCATCCCTTAAGCGGACGAAGCTCGACTGTGTGGTTTCAGTCTTCCCATTGAGCCCATAGCCACTCACTCTGGATAGGAGTCGTTCCGGACCGAAAAAAAACTCGCCTCTGATGGGATTCGAGCCCAAGACCTCCCAGCCAGTAGTCCGCGACGCTAACCACTACACCACGGCGGTTGGTCTAAACATAGATTAATTAGTAACATAAACCAATGAATGGATTTGATTTTGAACTTTTTCTTCGCACGTATTCATTTTACAATAATAAAAACAAAGGTGTCGACTAATCAGTGCCAGCAAAGACGCTTTCAAACACGCATACATGTGACCGAGAAAAGAAAATTATCTAATTAAAAAACTGATCAGTTGGTTTATTAATTATTTTTGTCTGCCACATCACCTTGCTGATTCCCACCGAAATAAACGATCCATATGATGATTAGTGTTTGCGCGTGCTTTATCAGTTATTCTCAGCTTTTTATTCTTGTTACTCACGGCCTACAGCATCAAATTAATCTCTACAGTCTCGTCCCATTTCTGTCACTTTACCCATTCTTGTCAAATCAAATCAACTTTATTTTATTTCAAAAAACCCTGGGGGCACAAGAAAATGAATACACGTACCATTCACAACCTTTATGAAACAAACGAAACGACTGAGAGTTCTTTTATTTTTTGACTGAAATAAGGAATTAAACTTTATTACGTTTGGGTTTTTTAAACAATAATTTGGCAAATAACGTTTTCTAGCATCCTGAAACGTTTGACATTCAAAAACATAATGAAATTCATCTCCTAGAGCTTGGTGGTCGCACTTCAAACAAAACCTTTCACTATGTGGGATATTTTGGATTCTCCCTGTTTGAATGGGTAATCTATGATTTAATGTTCTACATTTTACAAAGAACAATAATAAGTTTTCGGGTCAAACTTATCAACCATTTGAATATTCAACAGAGATTTCTTGCAGCGTTGCGACAGTTGCAAGCATAAAATCACATGTGATGGTGCGATGTATGTTTCATTTTGTTCCTAATGACGAAAGAGTTGAAAACGTCTCAAACAACTTACACGAAAAACTGCATAAAACATGTCTGTAGTCGCAAACGAACGGCTAACTACGAAAAACATTCGTTTACCGTTATTTTCTATTAATTATAGGTTCATTCGTCATCATTAATATTTTGTCCATTAACGACGATTAAGTCAGCTCTTTTAATTAAACCAAGAGGATTCGATCAAACTACATGACTATGTGTATAAGAATAAATTATAACAAACATAATTTTGCACGTAAAAGAGAGTACGTGGAAGAGAAGCACAAAAGACGAGGATAGAAAGGACAGTGAGGGGGTGGGGTGGGCTAGGAGGACATTATTTGGGGGAAGGGGGTACCACCGTTGAAAACAGAAAGGATTCCTACGGGTTAATGCTCCAGACTCTGGCTTTGCTGCTATGTTGATTAATTCTTTACAGAAGAAAGGCCTTTTTGCGGTTTGGACATACGCCAGCCTGTACAAATAGCTCTGTCAGCAATACTTATGACTAATGGAGTCAGCTCCTTTGGATCCCCTTCTTTAAATGCGCCTAAATGTGGAGGCTCTTATGACGATAGTGGCCATTAAGGGGGGGAAATACACACACAGAAGAGAGAGAGAGAGAGAGAGAGAGAGAGAGAGAGAGAGAGAGAGAGAGAGAGAGAGAGAGAGAGAGAGAGAGAGAGAGAACGAACGAACGAAACGAAATTTTATTTATACAGGGTAATGAGATAAGTATACATACTTTTTTTTACACCCAGCCCTGTGGTAAACGAAAATATCGAAATAAACAACAATTAAAAACAACAACAACATCCAATGAAAGAATATAATAAACAACAACCATGAATATCATGTAAAAAGTGAAAATGTTGAGGGAGAGAGGGAGGGAGAGAGAGAGAGAGGGAGAGAGAGAGAGAGAGAGAGAGAGAGAGAGGAGAGAGAGAGAGAGAGAGAGAGAGAGAGAGAGAGAGAGAGAGAGAGAGAGAGAGAGAGAGAGATAGACAGAGAGATAGAGACAGACAGACAGACAGAGAGATACAAACAATCAAACATGTGTATGGGCATTTGTTACATTAATGTTCAAACATTTTAAAAATCAAATGTCAAAATATAATTCTTAAGATGTCTTCGAAAAGATGAATAACGTGATATTTCTTTTAAATTAGTAGGTAAAGAGTTCCATAAGGAACCTCCGGAATAATGCAGACTGGATTTGAATAACTCCAAGCGGGGTCTATTGAGAGAAATCTTGTGCACATGTCTTTTATCATTTAACGTGAATTTATTTCTTAATCTAGATGGTGCCATTCCGTTCATTATTTTGTGCATATGTCTTCCTTTATTCAATTTTAGCCGATACTTAACAGGTAAAATATTATGATTCTTAAAATCTTCTGAGGTTAAGGAACTTGATTTCAATAGAACTAGTTTAAAGCCGCGATTATGAGAGCGGACAAGGGGTTTCAAAGTCTTGTCACTGGCACAGTCCCAGAGTGTCGAAGCATAGTCAACTAGTGATTGAATGTGTGCACTGAAGAAGAGTTTCCTGGCTTCCTGATTTAGAAAGTGTTTTATTTTGGAGAATTGGAAGACTTTTTTGGCGATGTTTTTGCTTAAATGAGTGATATGGTCCTGCCAGGATAAATTGTTATCAATGGTTAATCCTAAGACTTTGTGGGATTTTATTTCTTCGATTTCTTTATTATTGGCATATAATTTTGGAGTAGGCGCATGTAGGTTTTGACGTTTCTGTCTGGTAGTTTTCAGCATATGTTTTGTTTTTCCAGTATTTAGTGACATATGGTTAAAATGTGTCCAGGTTGTGAGTTTATCAATGTTTTCTTGTAAGTTTACATACAGGGTGTTTAAGCTACGATCAGATGAATGGATTGTGGTATCATCTGCAAAAAGATCACTAAGGGATGAAAGGAAAATGGGCAAATCGTTTACATATAACGAAAAAAGGATAGAACCAAGGATAGAACCTTGTGGAACGCCACTTTTTGAATAACGAAATTCTGAAATGTTATTATCAATAGAAACACATTGTTGACGGGAGCTAAGGAATGATGACAGGAGTGCAATAGCATTGGTTGAAAAATTATACACTGATAGTTTACGAAGAAGTAGAGCATGGTTTATCGTGTCAAAAGCCTTGGCAAAATCAACGAAGACGGCTGCTGTGTATTCATCATTATTAATATTGGAAAGCCATTGGTCGAACAGATTTACAAGAGCTGTATGACACGAATGATTTTCTCTAAAGCCCGATTGATTTGGGTGTAGGAGGTCAAACTTTTTAATGTGTGATGAGATGTGACTGTTGATGTGCTGCTCTAGTGGTTTTGAGAGAACAGAGAGAATTGAGATGGGTCTGTAATTATTTTACTAGTTTTGAAGTGCTCGGGGAAGTAGTTTTTGTCAAAACAAATATTGTATATGTAGGTTAAAGTATCTGCGATGTATGGTGCACTGGGTTTTATTATTTTACTGTCAATTTCGTCTAAGCCTTTTGATTTGGACTGTTTGATTTTAATTAAACGGTTATAAACATCAAATACCGCCATGGGTGGTATGGTCAATGGTGTGTTAATCTGTTTTTCTTTGCAAAATTCCTTTAGTTCCTTTAAGTCATTTTGTGTCGATTTGTCATTTAGAATAATTTTGTTTGCTACATTGACAAAGTGTTCGTTAAGTTCATCAGTGGATATGTTTTTGGAAGTGGATTGTCTCTGAGAAACGTGTTTGTTTGTGATACAGTTGATTGCCTTCCATAAAGATTTCGAATCATTTTTAGAGCCTGCTAAATCTTGAAAATATTTCTTCCTGGAGTTGCGTAACAAGGTAGTAACTTTATTTCGCTGTGCATGAAATTCATCTTGATTTTTAGAGTCGCAGAGCAAATCTCTGTTGTTCATTTCGTTATCAATATATTTTGTTATCCAGGGTGGTTTAGGTTTGTGTTTAACTCGCTTACATTTAACTGGTGCGTGTTTATTGTAAATGTCTATGAATGTATTATACCAGAAATCCACAGCTTGATCTGGGTCAGTGTATTGATAGACATGTGAAAGCTGGGACTGTGCCAGATCAAAGAGAAATGAATCTTCGTTGAATTTTGAAAAACATCTGTAATGAATTGTTTTATGTCCAGCTTTAGGGATTTTTGAAACTTTCTTGTTCCAAGTTATGCAGATTGGTTTGTGATCGCTACAGCCAGACAACGGTGAGCAAAGCTCAATAATGTTTTGCTTTTCGGTTGTGCATATGTGGTCAATTAGCGTCTCAGATGTTGGTGTAATTCTAGTCGGTAAACTTTCGTATAATTGTGTCCATTGCACTTGAGGTTTTATTAAATCTATATTGAAGTCACCAAATATTATTGTTTCTTTTGATTCTAGGATTACATGATCCATCATGGAGTTAAAAATGTCTTTCCAGTCAACGCGTTCTGAAGGATGTCTGTATATGAATCCTAATAATAATGGCTTAGTGTGTTTAATATAAACTTCCATCCATAAACATTCAATGCCATGTTGTTCAAAAATATGCATTCGCTTTAAGGTGATATAATGGCTATAGTATACTACAAGACCCGTTTGTCTCTGTTGTGTGGGATCTAACCTAAGAGAGAGAGAGAGAGAGAGAGAGAGAGAGAGAGAGAGAGAGAGAGAGAGAGGGACAGAGAGAAAGAGAGGGGCAGAGAAAGAGACAGAGAGAGAATATTAAGAACTCGTTACTGTCTATAGACGATGAGCTTCTCGACAAGACATCCGGCTGTGGCAAATTACATTAGCCGCGGATAAAAAAAACAACAACAGAAAAATGGGCAGGAAACCTACCTGAAGCCAAATCCATCTTATGTTGCCCGTGTAGTGTAGCGAGGGATTACCCTGAATGCAGACGAAGGGTCATTTCCCTCTGTTGGAAGCCTCCAGACAGGCTCGTAAAGACGGCAAGGGGTAGCAACGTCCTGCAGAGGAAGCCTCTTTTTCTTGAACCCCCCTTATTGTGCATGTCGTTTCAAGGGCAGATTGTCGGGGTATCTATCATTTACGCCTAGTCTGACCTGGCCTTGATAAATAAAACTGAGGTCGTCTGCTTTGCGTGTAAAGCGTGTAGATAGTTTGGGTTTTACAGACATGGTTTTGCTTGTTTGCTCGGTTGTTGTTTTCTGCAGAAGTAATTATGTGGTTCAGTTTGAGAAAACTATATTCAGCGAAAGCTTAGAAACTATATTCTTAACAATCTATCATTTACACATATTTTGACTGCGTTCGTTACAAATAAACACGATGAGCGCGTTTTGTTTGTTTTGTGTGTTCATGTTGGAAGATTGTTTATTATTAATGGGGTCTGTGTTGTTATTGTCCTTTTGAGCCCTAAGAGTATTGTTTACCAAATATGTTGTAAATAATTGAAAAGATAAATTATTATGCTCCTCAAAGAAATTGTGCTTCACAATTCCAATTTAACGGCAGCGGTTGATCGGAAAACGTTTGTCAAATAAACGATAGAACAACTAAACACAAGAAAATTAAAAAACAAAATCCAATAAAACTGTTCAAGCCCAACTATAGGTTCGAATTCAGGCTACCAGGTTCGCAAGCACACTCTCCGGGTAAATATTTTGACCGCGGGCCCACCTGTTCCAAAGCATACCATAGAATTAAAACAATCGTGTAAAAGACTTTCACATCTTCCGCCAGAAAGCGTGTTCCAGACGGTGATGTCACGCACTATTTTAAGATTATTCTTCAACGCACTCTCCCAACCTTCGCCACCACTAAGTCTTTATCCCCCCCCCTCCCTGCCCTTCTCTTTCATGAGTTCACTGAAAATAGGGATAATTTCCATCGCTGACAGTTGACTCGATGCCACCAGCTGCTATTTCTGGACCTTTATGATGATGCGGTAATGGAAGAGACATTTTTGCCTATGGGAGCCTGTTGAGGTTCGGGGAATCTGTACCACTTTACGCTATGGCCATCAATGTCAAGCCCAATCTCGCTGATTCCCAGGTTGTTCCGTCAACCAGCAAGCAACGTATTGAAGATCTTATTTTGCTTTTTAGGTGATGTTTGCGTGTGAGGCATATCTTGGAATGTTAATTTTTTTAAATAAAAAATTCAGTTTGTTTTCTTTTCATGGTATTTTTTCTGTGTCTATTTTTGCTTTTTTCTGTATCTTTCTGTGTTCCGTTTTTGTTATTTTCTTCTGAAGCTTATTCTGTAAGACAAAGAAAATGTCTAACAATGCATGCTAGTTCTGTATAATGGTGTAAAGGTTGGTTTTGTTGCCCTGTCTGTCCGCGCATCTCCCCCTATCATTATAAATAGCATGCGTGTATGCTCATAGTATATAGGGGCCTACGTGTGTGTATGTATTATGATAATGTATGTCAACTCAAGTGTATAGCTAAATACATAAATGCACGTAAGTTACTTATGTAAGTTACCAGTCATCATTATCGTGGTCGTCGTCGTCGTCTCGTTGCCATCATCATCAATATCACCATCAATATCACTGTGGTAGCAAGAGCGGCCGCAGCTGTAGTAGTAGTAGTAGTAGTAGTAGTAGTAGGCCGCACTAGTAGTAGTAGTAGTAGTAGTAGTAGTAGTAGTAGTAGTAGTAGTAGTAGCACCACCAGCAGCGGCAGTAGCAGAAGCAGAAGCAGCAGCAGCATATAATAGTATAATTATTCTCGGTTACGGATCAGTTCTAAGCGAGTTACACAACGCTCTCGTTTAATTGGGCAGAGCAGATTTCGCTGCTGCCTGTGAACTAGAACAAGTTGACGAATATAAAATCAGTTTCTATTTGCGAATAGTACGTCTGTGGCTAACAATAATAATAATGATAATAATAATAATAATAATAACAATCATAATAATAATAATAATAATAATAATAAGAAGAAGAAACCTAGTGCAAAGTGCCAAAAGACTGATGGCAATGGTCCACCTTACCACTTAATGGACCAGGGATTAGACATACGGAAACGAAAAGAAGGGATGCAAAGAGGCTTGTGGGCCTCACTCGATTCCTAAAAGTGGGAAGCATTTAGCGCCTAGATTTCGGTATTACCGTTGTCCATGCTGGAAGTCGGCAAAGAGTGCCATTAACGGGGATCATTGACCTCGCTTCGTCCCCGGGGAATCGTGGTGTTTGGTCTGCCCTCTGTGTGAACTTGGAGGCTTCGTTGATTACCTGCGAGGTGGAAGGTTATAATTATTGTTGTTGTTGGTTTGTTTGGAGCAGGGATGCTCTCGTGTTGATAGGGCATACGTGGCTGGTGCATCTCTGGGTCCCATCAGCACTTTAGGGTGTTTCTTTTCATTCTTGTCCATTATTTTTGTTGTTGTTGTTGGTTTGTCTGTTTCTCTGTATATGAATATTGTTCATTCATTCTATGTCTGTCTGCTTATCCTAATGCCAGGTTGCTTTTTAGTTTTAAAGGATTAATGAAGCGAGTACGGCTCATAAGTGAAACAAGCCTTGAGAACAGCATCAGCAAGAAATGCTTACACTCTGAAGCCAAGAAGTTGTTAAGCTGGCACGCTCAGATTCTTCTTTGTCGGTGATGAGTCAGGAGATAAGACAAAAGGGGATGATGGGTATGCCATTTATCTGCATGGTGTCAGCCAAGTAGGGTGAGAGTGAAATGGGTAAGGGTGTCCTTGAGAACGATTATCTGTTGTTGGGTGCTACCCCATGTCGTGTGCCTCAGTAATGTTTTTTGTTTACCCTCTAATCTACTCGTGAAAACGTTTGTGTTTCCTTTCAGATGGATACGTGTATATGTTGTGATAATTTAACTTTAAGGTCGTGGTCGTGGTCGTCGCCGTCGTCATCATCAACAACATAATTCTGTATGTTAGTATCAGTATGTGTGTCATCATCATCATCATCATCATCATCATCATCATCATCATCATCATCATCATCACTAATACTACCAACATCATTATAGTTGTCGTCATCATCATCATTATCCACCTCTTCATCTTCTTCACCTTCTTGTTCTTCAGGGGGATGGAGCTTCTTCCATGTGTTCTAACATTTACAACTGGGGGTGAAATATACGCGTTAAAATTCTAAGCGGGGGCGAGCGTACCCTTTAAGAGGGATAAAGATCAGAAGCCCTGTACTCTATTCTTAATTTAGTATCTGAAGGGATGTCCCGGCCTGCTAATGGGAGACTTAGTGGGATTTTTTTCACGCCAGG
>CM065682.1:54802017-54807017 GCA_017654935.2 Phymorhynchus buccinoides
ATTTGTGTGATGATTTGATTTTTAGACCCGTTTTAATTCGTTTTACTGCTTTTGATTGTCATGAAAGATCAAAATTAAAGATAATCGCTGCTAGAGAAAGCTTTTAATACTTAGAGGGAATTTTATGACAATGTTTTTAAATTAATCCCCCCAAACCGTCGCCTGGACGAATATACTATAGTTCTTTCTTCGTACACAGCGGTACGGCTACAGCTCTCAAACCTTAAACCAGAGGAGATTCAGGTACTCGGAGGCCAGATGAACTCTGCTATCTGCGATAAGGGGGGGGGGGGGGGGGGGGGGGGGGGGGGGGGGGGTTCCTCCCAGTCAGTAAAGTGTGGGGGACACTCCCGTATTTTGTTCTCTAGAGTTATCTATCAATCAGTGGCTGACGTCAGCACGAGAAGAGATCTCCAGCGGGTAGTCCCTCTGTGCGATATCGGTGCAAATGCAGGTATCTTGTCGAAGGGAAGGGAAGGGTGATAAGAGTGAGGAGGGAGAGAGCTGGGGCGGGAGGAAGAAGTTATGGAGTGGGAGTGGGGAAGGGCGCGTTCAAGCTGAAATATAGGAATGATGACGATGGAATGGGGTCATTAAAACTAGCAATATTGTCCCTTTCACAGTTTATACTGGGCGAAGGAGTACGAGACGTATAAGGTTTTCTTGTTTGTTGTTGTGATTGGAACGTTATATTTGCAGATATTTGGATCTCTTTATCATTTGCTGAATGCAAAAAAGTCTTCAAACATTGTAACACAATGTTCTCTAATACAATTTATTTGTTGTTTAAGCAATCGTCGAGGGGCGCAACTTGTCTTGCGAATAGCAGTCGATTGTTTTTTGTCTGATGTTTACGTTGATTTCCCCACAGCATCTGATTTTCCTTGGTTGTCTTGTCTGCTTGGTGGTGGTCGGGGTGATTGGAGGGGGGGGGGGGGGGGTATTTCTTTTATTCTTTTTCCTTTAAGTAGGGGTAGGTTGTCGGTTGCTTGCTGTATATTTCATTTCAAGCTGTCTGACGAAGGAAAGGCAAATATAAAAAAATATATACAACGTAAAGAAAAAACGTGCGCTGATCAGTGAACTAAGTTCGAATACTAATTGAGTTTACTTTTTTATGATTAAATTTTATATATATATTTTTTTAAAGTTGCTTCATATTTGATTTGAGTAAAAGGTAAGCAAATCAACGGCAAGGGGAAACAATTCTAAATTGATTATAAAGAGTAATGACTTGAACAGTCTGTATGCGTAGATCAGCACACGTCATGTTAATCGTTTTCTGGGTTGGTTTCGTTTTCTATTATATGTTTTGGTCTGACAGTGGTCAAGACATAATTATCAAAGAGGAAGAAGGAAACACAGCCTCACTCTGCTACCCCTTCTCTCCGCTATTCCGCTATGCTCATCCTTTTCTGTCCTCAGTCCAGTACAATGGGACAGATGAGTGTGTCTTTGCTCTCTCTCTCTCTCTCTCTCTCTCTCTCTCTCTCTCTCTCTCTCTCTCTCTCTCTCTCTCTCTCTCTCTCTCTCTCTCTCTCTCTCTCTCTGTGTGTCAAGTCAAGTCAAGTCAAGTCAAAATGATCTTTATTGAGGATAAAGGAGTAAGCTTGACAGCTTTTTTTCATCCTGTGTGTGTGTGTGTGTGTGTGTGTGTGTGTGTGTGTGTGTGTGACATCATCTAAAAATGACTACCAGATGGATTTGTTTTTTCATTTTGTAGAAGGCTCGACACCCCATTTACAAACATTCCGTTGGAATTTTATAATCTTGCTAATCTTGACTCTGAAGTTTGACCTTGAAAATCTACAATCTTCAAACTTGGTATGGAGATAAATTGGGTTAATGTTATTTGCAATATTGATAACCTATTAATTAATTGACCCTGACCTTGGACTTGTCAAATTGTTGTTCGTCCTAGTCATAGCATTTATAGCACACAGATTTATTAGATTGGTAGATCAACTCAAAGCCATGTGTTGTGCAAAATTTGAACTTTGACCTTGTTTGCATGAGCAGCGTCCATAATCTGAAAACTGTTCGTCAAATACCCCCATAACCATAATATACAGCCTCGATCAACGTCAGCCAAGGGGTGCAGTGGAAGGCATTTAGAAGCTTGATGACCTTGACCTTTGACCTTGAACCTATCTAATTGTTTCCCAGTCATATCTTCGACTGTTGTTTTTGCTGTTCCACCCCTTAAATTTGGTAGATTGGTAGATGGTCTTAAGTTGTGAAAAGTATTAATGGCGTAGATGACATTTTGACCTTGATTTGTTTTTTGTCTACCACAATTTCGTATTAATCGATGTATGACATCACTTCAAATTGTGTAGGGTGGTATATAACCTGCAGATGTTGAGTCCTGTGTCTTGCTGACTTTGACCTTACTTGCATCAGCTTAGGAACGTGGCAATTGGTGGATTACAGTCTAATCTTGCAAAGCTTTTTAGTTATAGTTTCTGCGTGCGGAGGGAGGGAGGTGGGCAGAGGGAAGGTAAGGTGGGGGGGGGGGGGGTGAGTAGAGGGAGGGAAAGAGTTTTTAATCCTATAATAATTGCGGGATTGGAAAAGCGAACCGAGGACACGTCTGCCGCTCGGTGATACCTTTCTTTCTTTCTTCGTCTTGGCGGTCTACTACCCTGATCAGCAGCAGGTTTAAGCATGTCCGTAACATTCTTCATCATGTTTTTTTGACCGCAGGGAGGGTTGATTAGGTAGGGTAATGGATGACAAGGGGTCGGGGTGGGGGTGTTACGTGTAGTTGTTGTAAGGATGTAAACCTGTCAGACAAACTCTGAGGAATATATATATATATATTCGCCAATAATATTGTTACATCTGCCACGGATAACCTTGAAGGGTCAAACAGGGTGAGTGGTCGAACGAGTCAAGTTCGTCAGTTCATTGCCCCTTATCTCTCCCCCCCCCCCATCCTTCCCTTTCCCTTCCCTCTACGTTTATCGTTGTAGCTTTGATCCAAGAAAACAAACAAACAAACAAATGTAGGCGTTAAGACAAGCAGTAGTGGGGAGGATGAAAGGGGGGTATGAACAATGTGAGGTTGCATAGTAGGGGGTGATGACCTTGCTTGCCGGCAAGGGAACTGTACAGTAATGATGGATCATCATCATCATCATCACCATCATAATCATGATAGTTAAGGTGATGGCTACGACGGTCAGAAATTCTACCCAGCAAAAAAAGGTTTTTTTCTTTTTCTCTAAACGTTTTTCCCCATAGTTATTATGACAAAACACATGAAAAGTTGTGTAGTGTTTAAAAAAAATCCTTTTCTATCTGAAGCGTTTGCTCTTAGAAGTCAATCACTTGTCTCTGAATAAATACTGTTTCTTAATTTCTTGTCTCCCAATTTTATGGATTACATGAATGTACATGATGTGATTTGTATTACTTTACGTTTATTTATGTTGATAAATAAGTATTTATACGGGCATGAGGGCCTTTTTATCAATACAAAATTCAAATTTCATACTCTCTCTCTCTCTCTCTCTCTCTCTCTCTCTCTCTCTCTCTCTCTCTCTCTCTCTCTCTCTCTCTCTCTCTCACTCTCTCTCTCCTTTGTCTCTCTCGGCACAAAAAATGGAGACAACAACAATACAAGGTCAGTGTTCTGGGATGAATGACAGAAGCAAGAAAGAAGCTGTAATAATAGAGATAGAGCAAAACGTAGTCAGGGCTTCAAAATCTGCCCGGCTGTCAGTCGCTTTTACCCGCCCCAGACGCCTATTAATACCACGACAGACAGTCTTTATGGTGAATGAGTTTGCTTGAAAACAGGGTCGATGTCCCGCGAGCGCCATATGCCCCTTTGGAGCGATCTGGCATAGCCCTAAACCACGTCAAATGAGATTGCAAGCATGCTGTCGGTTACTGGTCATCCTTTTCCCTTTCTCGAAGAGTGAGAGACGATCTTGTGCAGAAAAACCAGACCAGGCAATCACATTGCATATAATATGTGACCCAGCACCACGAAAGGGACATTAAGATGTGCCACCCCTCTACCTATCTCCGTTAACCCCTTGACTGCCACCAACGTATCACGTACTGACCTGATGACATCAGTGATGACGTCATCAGATGAAGAGGAATAACTCTGATATGCTGGCTTTGGCTCCAACACAGTCAAGAGAGTTATATCCCCAGACCATTTTGCCAGACTGGCTCTATCAGTTGTCCTTTTCATGGCATGATTTGTACAATGATTTTTTTCTTTTTTTTCTCTGGCAGTCAAGGGGTTAATTCTATTTTTCCGTTATTGCCTTTCTTACCATACATAAAGCTGTATTTTAGGAACATTTTTAGCTAAGAACCTTTTTGGAATACTAACCCTATCCCTAACCCTAGCCCTACCCCTACCCCCCACCCTATAAGACGGGAAAACGCAACGAACCACAACTGTGACAAATCGCGGTGTACTGCAGTACATAGTGGGGGGTAGGGTTAGGTTTAGGGCTAGGGTTAGGGATAGGGTTAGTATTCCAAAAAGGTTATTAGCTAAAAATGTTCCTAAAATACAGCTTTATGTATGGTAAGAAAGGCAAAAACGAAAAAATAGAATTAACCGAGAAATGCAGGGGGGGGGGGGGTGGCACATCTTTACCTTTACCGAAAATGCATCAACCTACTTGTTTTAAAGCGCTAATAAGACCATTTACAGACAATATTAAATATTGTTCTTTATAAATATGAAAGATAAGATGTTAGGGAATACGAAAATGCCCATAACTCAAAATTGACAAACAAAAATGATATTTTTGACTTTGCAAGCCTGTTGTGAGAAACTAGCCCAGCGACTTAATGTCCCTTTCGTGGTGCTGGGTCACATCAAAGCCACAAATTGAACTTCAAAGATTCACGCGAATCATGAAGAGAAAAAAAGGTCCGATTGCTGCTCCTTCTTGTCCATCAAACAACTTATCAGGGGCTCCAGAGAAGACCCTGAGAGAGAAAGTGTGAAAGAAGGGACAACCAGC
>CM065682.1:54814517-54832017 GCA_017654935.2 Phymorhynchus buccinoides
GCGCTTTGGGCTCATTTGAGGTAAAGAGCTATATAACTGTACTATTATTGTTATTATTATTATTCTACCAGCAAAGATCAAACATCAACAAAAACACAGGAACACACATCACAACCCACTTCAACAGTCCACATCATTCCCTTGCAAACATCAGATGCATGCCTGTCGAAAAGGTCCACTGCAACACAAGGCAAAAAAGACTTCAACGTGAGACGTTCTGGATCTAAAAAATCTAGAGTCTCTACCCACTGGGACTGAATGCCTTGCCATGATGCGACGATCTGTACGTCCTTGACTGCGCCAAAGTTACTCTAAGGCTGCGCTATGAGCGCCTGGTTCCCCACTTAAAGACTTTGAACATATTTGGACAATTCGCGCTTTTTGACCAAGAAGACATTTTACAAGTGAATGGTGTCCTCTTTGCACCAAATTCAAAGTCCACAATAAAAGCAAATCAGCACTACGCTAAACCAGAAATAGTAAAAAATGTAGTAAAATATCGAAAATAATAATGTTCTAAAATTATGATTTGAAAATATAATAGACATGACTGAGATGATATCCAAATTACAGGATAAAAATAGTATGAATGAAAAATCTCAGTGATTAGCTGAGCTCCGTTCCCCTAATCTGAAGGACTAAAAAGTTGGTATATTTATAATGCAGAATAATTTGCTTTTATAAAACATTTTTGTGTCCAATGTTTTTATTTGTGAACATCAGAAACAAACTCAGTTACTCATTAACTTTTAGAATTGTTCTGTGTTCTGAAAACAGATATATTGTTTTTAATTATCCTCCGATTTGTGTGTGTTCCCCGTCAATTCCTTACCAGTTGTTCACTGTTGTATATGTGTTAATTAATCATGTTTTATTGCGCGAGGAAACAAGCAATAAATGAGACAGAGCGACAAATCGATGGACAAGCTTGGAGACATTCATTTGTACTAATTTCTCCATTACTCATATTCCTTGTGACAATTTAGGCCTACATGATTTCAGGGGAAAAGAAACATCATTTTTGGTGTGGTGTAGAATGGCACAGAGGTAAATTATATAAAGCGTTCGCCTTGTGTCAAGTAAAGCCGAGTTCGAACTTTGTTGCAGGCGATTTTTCCTCTCACTTTGCACCTGGCATTACGATCTGAACGTGGAGTCTTTCGGATGAGACGATAAACAGAGGTCCCGTGTGCCCATGCACTCAGCACACGTTAATCCCAGTGGCAACGAAAAAATTGTCATTTGGTCAAAATTTACCCCCCCTCCCCTTTCCCCCCGTCCTTCCTCATCAGTCACACATAAATCGCATGGAAAAGAATATTTTAAAAAATGGGTGGCGCGCCTCTGGCTGCGACGCGCTCTCCAGGCGGGAGCAATCCGGATTTCACAGAGACGCGTCCGTGACTATAAATTACCTAATACCTAATACCTATTTTTCATGCATACACACCCCTTACATGTGACTAAGCTTGGCACGATCTTCTTTCTTGTTATTTCAGTGGAGATGGGCGCACTCTAAAAATGGTGGGAACAGAAGACCAAGAACAACCCAACCACAAACAGCTTCAGCATCGACAACAGGAGAAGCGCACTAACCACCACCAACTTCAGCAGCAGCAGCAACAGCCATCTTCCCAGCGCCAGAGTCTGGAGGTGGCGGTTCCCTCCATGACGGGCTCACCCAGCGCTCCGGCCTTCCTCACCAAGGAGGGGCAGCAGAGTGTTAGCCCCCTGCTCTGCAAGGACAACAGACTGCGTAAGGCTTGTTTCAGCTTGATCATGGAATTTCGTCGGGTGCTAAACCAAAATGTATCATAAACAAGAGGCAAAGCCTTCCAGACTCACTCGCTGTGTTTTTGGATATATATATATATATATATATAAATATATATATATATATATATATATATACACCGGAGATAGATATAAACGTCAGAGATAGATCTAAATGCCAGAGTTAGATCTAAATGCCAGAGATAGATCTAAATCCAAATAGTTCAGATAGGGTACGATTTATGTACGGGACACATCAGCTTGATATGATATACCATCCTACAAAGTGTTAAGCGAATCTGTTCAGCGGTTCATGTGATGTTTTGACAGACAACAATTCAAGGTCAAACGTCAAGGTCATCATGGTCACCGAAGTCAACATTACTTAGCATTCCATGTGATCTTAAGCTAATCTACCTGCTTGCCAAATTTGGGGACTGTGTTAGGATATAAAGGATATGGCCCCAACAAATAATTGACGATGTTCAAGGTCAAAGGTCATGGTTAAGGTCAAGAGAGTAGAAGACACCCTAGATACCTTAGGCTAATATTTTGTATACCAATGTGCTAAATGTTGGGACCATAACTGCAAATCTGTAAAAGATATGGCCAAGACAAAAAATACATGTTAAAGGTCAAAAGTCAAGGTCATTGGTTAATTTTGTGATGCAAATGATGTGTCTTGAAAGCCTGCATAAGCATCTATATGTATGCACAGTTTGAGCAATGAGCACCTCATAGATCCTGAGAAAAAGCCAACGTTAAAGTTACCACAGACAGACAGACAGACGGACACCCGTAAAACCGAAGAAGCATGAGTATATAGACTCACTTAGTTGACACGAGTGAGCCAAAAAATGAATAAAGAAGACTGATATTACCTTCTGGCTTTCACCCGACGGATTCAAGAACCATCCTGTTTTGTCTGTTCCCATTTCGTCCTTAGGTTTTTGTCCTTCTTGTTTTTTGTCTGATTTTGTCATCTGACAATACAAGGTACATTCTCGATCCAGTTAGTCATACTGTTTTAAGATAAACTTCATGGCTGCACAGAATCGAATCATGCGCATACTTTGAAACAATATCACAGAAAATGAGAAAACCGTCTCCTTACTTCATCATTTTGTGAGATTGCCTTTCATTTTCCGTACTTGTCGAAACATGTGAGGTATACTCGAGTGAAAACAACTTCGGGCGACATCATAATAGGGGTAATCCCTGTCCACACGAAATATGAAAACGATGCTGTATATCCAAGGCAATTTCATTACTGAGCCAAATCATAGAATATTCAATTGTTCATGAATATGATTACCTGCTCATCAAAGCTAGAATCTGATAGACAATGTGCTGTTCTATAACCAAACTCTGTATGTAATAATCTAGAACACGCAAAGAAGGGCAGAATAACGGCTTTATTCCGCCTCCACCGATTTTTTAAAGTTCGTTTCTCCATGATGTTTACTTGACATGTTGGCGATTCACGATTCTTTCCAGGTACAGAAAATGGCCTGAAATAAAGTTGAAAATTCATGATTCTTTCTGGGTACTGGAAATGGCCTGAAATAAAGTTGAAAATCCATGATTCTTTCTGGGTACTGGAAATGGCCTGAAATAAAGTTGAAAATCCATGATTCTTTCTGGGTACTGGAAATGGCCTGAAATAAAGTTGAAAATCCATCATTCTTTCTGGGTACTGGAAATGGCCTGAAATAAAGTTGAAAATTCATGATTCTTTCTGGGTACTGGAAATGGCCTGAAATAAAGTTGAAAATTCATGATTCTTTCTGGGTACTGGAAATGGCCTGAAATAAAGTTGAAAATTCATGATTCTTTCTGGGTACTGGAAATGGCCTGAAATAAAGTTGAAAATTCATGATTCTTTCTGGGTACTGGAAATGGCCTGAAATAAATTGAAAATCCATGATTCTTTCTGGGTACTGGAAATGGCCTGAAATAAAGTTGAAAATTCTTCTTCTTCTTCTTCTTCTTCTTCTTCTTCTTCTTCTTCTTCTTCTTCTCCTCCTCCTCCTCCACCTCCTCATCACTAATCTTCTTCTGCGTTCCCAAATCTAAAGCTAATTAAAATGGACTATCGTAACTGGATGTCCACGTCCTTGATGAAGGATATGAGATGAACCAAGTTGCCTCTCTTCCATGGATCCATAAATCCTCTCCTGGGTTGCAGTGCGGAAGAAAGGGTCCACCACCGAGCTGGACAGCGCCAAAGCCGAGCGACGGAAGAGCGACAAGGAGAAAAAGGTCATCTACGACGTCAGCGGTGAGTGTTACGTCAGTGCCCACTGCACTTGGGTCGGCATTAATAACCCTTTCAACGCTAGCCATTCCTCAGCCAAAAGTTACCATTAAACTTACCTGGGTAGAGTAAAGATTTCGTCTGCAATATTGGGGATTCCTCTGTGACGTGCATAAAATAGGGCCTAGCCTTACCTCCCAAAATTAAGAACATAAGATCACTGGATACCAGACCCTCATGTGATGCCCTTTAGTGACATGGGTGTTAAATTATTGTGGCGATGAAAGGGTTTAAGCGGGCTCTTTTTAACGGATGAATTAAGGAGAAACCCGAATGTTCGCCCGTTAAAGAACATGACCTTTTTATGGAAACAGTTACTTATTTAGCTCTTTCCTAGCATTGAATTATCGCCCTTACAAGAGACAATATGGACGTAGCCCGAATCGAATACACTGGATATCGGTCTCCGCGCTGCATTCAGCCGACATATTCCGATTTCGGAGGAGCTCATAGCAAGAATTATTTCGAAGATGGTTTTGAAAATAAAGCAGGAGAATGTGCCAATAAGTCAGAAAAATAATGGATGATAGTAAGAAATGGAAAAGGCAGAGTCAAAGAGAGTAATAGATTAGAGGAAGTTGCTAGCACAGAACTTCCACAAGGTGGGGGAACTACTTGTACTGAAAGATCCCCCGGTATCCCCACGGGGAGAGACTCGTGGAGGGGGCGGTGTTGTCCAGCTCTCCGTATGGAGGCACGAGGCATCCACCCACTGCTCCAGTATGTTAGCCTATAAGGCCTTTCATATGTGTTTTCAGTTATATGATTCTGCGCATATATACTGTTTGTGTATATTTGTTGTTGCTTTGTTACGATTTTTATTTCAAAATCCAGGAGAATAACATTAAGCATAAGCTGTGGAGCCTTATGATAGATATAACATCTCCTCTATTGTACCCATTCTCCCGGCTTCGATCTGACTGACAGCAGTGGGTCGTTTTGTGCTTTAACCCTTTCGCCGCCAGCCATATTTCAGCCAAAAATGTCCATTAAATTAACCTGGGTAGAGAACAAAATCCATCTGCAGTATTGGGGATTCTTCTGTGACAGATATAAAATAAGGTCTATCCTTACTTCCCAAAACTAAGACAATAGGGTTTTTGGATAATAGACCCCAATTTGATGCCTTTTAGTGACATAGGTGTTAAATCACGGTGGTGCTAAAATGCGACTTTGGCGGTGAAAGGGTTAACATCTCACTCTTCAACCTTTGCCTACACCTACGAAGACTTTGTTAGGGTGAACGTTCGCACTATCATTATCAGAAAACACCACTAAGCCTACGCTTCATCGACGTCCCACTGTGCTGCACCATTAACCCTTTCACCGCCAATGTCGCATTTTAGCACCACAATGATTTAACACCCATGCCACTAAAAGGCATCAAATCATGGTCCATTATCCAAAGACCCTACGTTCTTAATTTTGGGAGGTAAGGATAGGCCTAATGTTATATATGTCACAGAGGAATCCGCAATATTGCAGATATTTTATTTTCTGTACCCAGTTAAGTTTAATGGTATTTTTGGCTGAAACATGGCTGGCGGCGAAAGGGTTAATGTTTGCATCCTCCCGACCCATTCTGCCAATAAACTTATCACTCGGGAATCGGGATTGAATCGTCCCTTACTTCCTGACTCTGATAAGCACATAATAAAATGAGTGATTATTATTAAGAACACACCTTCGTCGCCTGGCACCAATAAGGTTCAAGGAACTCTCGAAACGCCATTCTGGTTAAAAAGTAGTTAAGCTTTATACTTTAACGTTCACCCTTTTCTTTTGCAAAAATAATTGAATGTCAAATGCTTGTTCAAATATTTAACTATCAAATGGTGAAGACATGGAGAGGCTTGTATACTTAACATTAGTTCCATGGAATATTCTATTACACGTTAGATAATGTTGCATTTCACCAAAATGTTCATCAACGTTGTTGATTAAATAGTGCTCCTGAAATGCGTAAGCCTACAAATATGTGCAACTTTTCATTGAAAAACGGAGAATTGTTCAAAGCAAAAGACGTGATTCACTTGCTATTTAGTTTCTTTTTTTAAAGTAGCGTATAAATATGTTTGATTTTTTGTTCTGGCTGGTAGAAAATGATGAGTAGAAAGGTTAGCACTATAGCTTAATAAAACGGGTGCATTAAAAGGTTACGCATGGTTGCCTAAAGACACATGTGTGCATAGAAAATAATGTGCAAGGAAACGTGACTGTATCTCGAAGAAAATCACAACATCCTTCTCCCACTGGGTAGAAGTTCTAAATATGAAAAAAGCGCTGCATGCGTCCCCGTAGAAGATGCTTAGGCAGTTTCCTGCTCGCCATTGGAAATGATAAAATTGCTGTTCTCGGCGAATTGTGAAATTACTTCCCGGCCACACGATAAGAAACATGGCCTTCTTCACATTATAATCATTGCAGGTTCGGCGTTATCAATAACACTACATTTGCTGAGGTAGTTAATGTTTTGACACAGAAAATAAGAGGTAGGCCCTAGTTCCGCCCACACCAGTCGATTTTGCACACATTATTCATACTTGTATGATATCGCAGAAAAGATTGTTATTCGGCTTGAGAGATTCGTTTGAAAAACATATCTAAACTCTCAATTTAATTACATAAAACTAGCGCCATTTGAAGCAAGTGAACTCTTCTGTAACTTTGCTGCCTCATGATAGGCATATCTACTCCTGGATACATATCTCTCGTTTTGTTTTGTCTTGGCGGTGTGATTTGAAATCCATTCAAGCGACACTTCCAACAGTAATGGATAAAAGCTCACAACAAGCCATCTGATGAGCAGATACACCTCATACCGCGCCACCAGCAGACCATCATCTTCAGACTACGCACTGGACATTGCCCACTCGCTCCCATCTGTACTGCCGTCGCATGTGAAACAGCCCTACAAAGACACGAGCATATCCTCCAGTCTTCATACTTCAGACTACGCACTGGACACTGCCCACTAGCTCCCATCCCTTACACCAGGAAGCCAGGATCCAGCTCTGACCCAAGGGTGCCACAATGGAAGAGAAGCTGTGGGGGCCCAAAGAAAAACTGTCCACTACAGCCCAGTTCATCATTGCCACAAACACAACCGTCTGAGCCGTCTGACTCACATCACAGGAACGCTGAAGAAGAAGAAGAAGAAGAAGAAGAAGAAGAAGAAGAAAGAAGAAGAAGAAGAAGAAACACATACTTCACGGTACTATGTACAGTGCATACTGAGTGTGTGTGTGTATGTGTGTGTGTGTGTGCATGTGCGTGTGTATGTGTGTGTGTGTGTGCATGTGCGTGTGTGTGTGTGTGTGTGTGTGTGTGTGTGTGTGTGTGTGTGTGTGTGTGTGTGTGTGTGTGTGTGTGTGTGTGTGTGTGTGTGTGTGTGTGTGTGTGTGTGCAGCTTTGTTCGAGGCTGTGGAACAACAGGATCTAGACGCAGTCAAAGCTATTCTGGACTCCAAGTCTGTTGATCTCAACAGGTAGTGAATAGTTCCGTGTGTGTGTGTGTGTGTGTGTGTGTGTGTGTGTGTGTGTGTGTGTGTGTGTGTGTGTGTGTGTGTGTGTGTGTGTGTGTGTGTGTATGTATGTGTGTATGTATGTGTGTGTGTGCGTGTGCGCGCGCGTGTGTGTGCATGGATGAAACCATATGGCAGGAAAAGCAGGAATCCTGATTTTGGCTTTGTTATTTTTCCTGAAATCAGGAATGTGCAATACTTTATTACAGATTAATTACACTGGAATGAGGGGGAGGGGGGGGGGAATTGTTTTATTGTTTGAAAAATGAAAGCTGGCTCTAAATCTAATTTTAATTATAATAAAAAATATGTACCCAAACAAACCTTCAGCTGCTTCAGCCGACCCCTACAAACGACTCCGCCCCATAACCCCACCAAGGCGGGCCGCCGGAACCTAGGCCTATTCCTGCTTTTCATTTTATTCAGGTTTCAACCGCGCGTGTGTGTGTGTGTGTGTGTGTGTGTGTGTGTGTGTGTGTGTGTGTGTGTGTGTGTGACTGTGTGTGTGTGTGTGTTTGTATATGTGTGTGTGTGTGTGTGTGCATGCATGCGCGCGCTTGTGTGTGTGTGTGCGCGAGAGCATGTGCATGCATATGCCTTTGTGTTGATTTTGTGTGCATGTGTATTCGCGCAGTCTGAACGCGGAAAACCTGAGTGCGTTGGACATCGCCCTGATGACCAACAATATTCCCATGGCCAAAATGCTGCTGCTGCAGGGAGCCAGGGAAAGCCCCATGTGTGAGTAGGGTTTGTTTATTTTAGGTGTTTTCATCGGTAGAAAGTTTATAATGCTGTCCGTGTTGGTTTGTTTGGTTTGTGGTCTCTTTGAAGGTCTGCCTCTCTGCCTACCTGTCTCTCCGTCTTCGTTTTTAGTGGTTGTCGTTGTCGTTGTCGCTGCATTTCTGTCTCTTTGAATATCTAATTCTCTGCCTGTCTGTTGTCTCTCTGTCGTTGAAGACAACTAATGTCGCCGGTAAACATAATTATGAACAAATTGGAATGGTGTACGTATTTGGTATTTGGTTTGGTATTTGGTACTTTATAGTCACAGAGGCATCTCTGTGAAATTCGGGTTGCTCCCACCTGGAGAGCGCGTCGCAGTCAGAGGCGCGCCACCCATTTTGTTTTGGCATGCGATTTTTTGTGTGATCGGTGAGGAAGGAAAGTCGCGCGTGCGTGCGTGTGTGTGTGTGTGTGTGTGTGTGTGTGTGTGTGTGTGTGGTCGGACGCGCGTGTCTCTCTCTCTCTCTCTCTCTCTCTCTCTCTCTCTCTCTCTCTCTCTCTCTCTCTCTCTCTCTCTCTCTCTCTCTCTCTCTCTCTGCATGATTGTGAGTGCGTGTTGTATTTAAACTGCAAAATATTCTGGGTTTATTCCCATTATGCCTTCGAAGTATAAAATGCACATTCTATGAATCTTACATGTATGTGTGTGTTTTCTTTTTAATCGCTTTGAATCTCGTTTCCCCCCCTCCTATTTCTTCTTCTATCATTTCGTGTGTTTCTCCCAATGAAAACGTTTTCCCTAAATAAATCCAGTTTGTACAATTTATTGTTACTGTTGTTTTGGGTTTTTTTTTTCTCTATCCATAAACTAATTTTGTGTTTCGATATATATTCTCCAGTTTTCTGTTTGTATGTTTTGGAATCCTCGTCTACACACATTATATGCGTATAATGCATTTATTCCTTTTCCCTGCTTATGCGTGGCACAGTCCAGGAGGCGGGGTGCCGGCGGGCGGAGAAGCTGGACGGACTGGTTCTGGAGGCGGAACAACGGGTGGTGGACCTCACGGCTCTGGTCCTCAACGGCTCCTCGGGCAACGTCAGCATGTCCCCCACCCAACTCAGGGTAAGGCTCGGGCTGGCTGTGGCTCATGTCGATGATGCTGTTCATTTAGCTTTTCTTTATAGTTGGTGTTATTTTTTCTTTGTGTTCTTGAAGAAGTTGCTGTTATAGTGGTTGCTGTTTCAGGACCAGCCTCCTGGAACAAACTCCCTCTCTCCCACCGTCAGAGACCGACCCTCTCTGCTTTCAAATCAAACCTCAAAACCCACCTTTTTCCCCCCCCCCCCCCCCCCGTCATTGAAGCTAATTCTCCATTTCCCTCCTCTCTCTTGCCTTTAGGCTCTATTTCCCCAAAAGTGTGTGTGTGTTATCTTCATGTTTGTCTTTGTTACGCGTCTTTTGCTTGAATGCATTATGAATGTTTAACGTGTGCATGTGTGCGCTTCGATTTGATTTATATCAAGATTTAGCCCCATATAAACACTGCATGTTGTTGTTGTCGCTGTTATTGGTAGGTGATGGTAGGTGATGGCGGTGGTGTTTGCGTGCGTGAGTATGTGAAAGGGAACTGATGATAAACACTGACCTTCGGAACCGATGTTGGTAAAAATCCTTAACATCCAAGTAACCATCACGTCAACAGATTGTTTGTCCCCTGAAGTCGGAGTATGGCCGCCCATGTGGCGGGGCCCTTTAAAAGCAGCCATACACGTAATCTTCCCACCCATTACCGTGCCTCTCACTTTTCCCCCGACCTGTCTTTATCTGCTTTTTATGAAAGGTGCGTGCGTGTGTGCATGCTAGTGCGTGTGTGTTTATGTGCGCATTCGCGCGCACGTGCACGTGTGTGCGTGCGTGCGCGCGCGCGCGAGTGTGTGTTTGTGCGTGCGTGCGTGTGTATGTGTCTGTGTGCGTGTGTGTGTGTATGCATGCGCGTGTGGCTGTGTGCGTGTGCGTGTGTGTGTACGTTCCTTTGTGTGTGTGCGTTCGTTTGTGTGTGTGCTTTTGTGCGTGCGTGGGTGTGTGCGTGCGTGTTTGCATACATGTCTCTCTTACCTGTCTTGGTAGCTGTGTTCAGTGTTGTATGGAGGGTATATGAATAAACCTGGCTCCTAATGTTTTTAGGCTTCTAGGTTTGTTTCTCTATACCTGTTACATGCACTGAGCTAGGCTAATAGGTGCCCTAGGTAGCCCTGATTAGAAAGACAATAAGACACACACGTTAACATTATATTCACAAAATGTCACTATTTTCCCATGGCAACACAATGAGTTGTAAGTCATATCATGAGTGGCCTAACACTGTGTTGCCATGGGGAAATACGGATGTTTTGTAAGCACAATGTATTCTATTATATAGGTATAGATGGAATTCTATTGTCATTGTACATATTCTTTATATTTATCTTTCTTTTCTTTCCATCTTTTTTGTCCGATGTTGCCAAATTTCAATCTTCAGTAACTGAAAATTGGCTGTATGGAATGCGTTCATGTTTCCAGTATTTATTACAGAATAAACCTGCAACACTTCCAGTATAATCGAACCGGAAATACCGACTGGATGTGGGATGGGAAAGGGTTGGGCATGGTGGAATCCTCATATGTTTGCTCTGAAGGGCAAACATAAGCCTTGTTGTTTATGTTGCTTCCACATTCCTCGTTTCTGGCCTAGAATTCCTAATTTCACCATCAATTGCAACTTCGTTTGTGACTAATGTCGGAACTCTCTAATAAAATGTACATTATTTCATCTTCAGAAATTCCACTTTGTTTTTCTGTAGTGCGCAGGCGCACCTTTCGACTCTTGCCTAGGAATGCTGGATTTTTAACATTCAGTTTTACTTTGTTGTGTGCTACTGATGCTTATGAGATTAAAGGAAAACAAATTGCCGGCAAAGCATTATAGCGATTAAAGCTCTCTTTCTGGTAGATCAACCTCGCCACAGTTCAAAGAATGAACGGTTGAAGTGTAAGTGGAAACGTGTACAAGTGTTTCTTAACCTACAAGTGTTTGTGGTCTTATAAAGTTTTGTGTTCTTGTTTGTGCGCACGTGTGTATGGATGTCTATGTGAGTGTTGTGGAATTCAAGGCGGGTGGGGGTATTTGGGAACAATATCCCGAGCTGTCAATGGGAAGTCATTACAACTGCAAAAAATCAGCAAGAATCGTTTGCTGTATTAAGGGGGGGGGGGGGGGGAGAGAGAGAGAGAGAGAGAGAGAGAGAGAGAGAGAGAGAGAGAGAGAGAGAGAGAGAGAGAGATGTGTTAATGAATATTTCCAGTAGAAAAGATGATGCAAATATTATTCATTTTACGTTGTTTCATTTGCTGTATTATCTATAAACTTAAGTGTGTGTATAATGTGAGTAAGTGCTTGAATCATACATTTGCTTGCCCTGTGTCCTTTTACGTGTGCATGATCATCGGTGGTGTTTTACGCACATGAGTTTGCTACGGTAAACCTGACGTCAACAAACAACTTAGCCTACAAACCGTTTAATCGTTGCCTTCTTTCTCGTCATTGTTTGTCGCGTTTTTGTTGTTTTGTTTTTGTTTTGGTCTATCTCCCGAACCGCTTGACTGAATCGCGTTAAATTTCGTGTGGTGGTGTGTTACTATAAGAGGAAGGCATCCGCGCATAAATTATCGCCGTCGTGATCTTGACCTTCGTGTATGACCTTGAAAACCTAAAATGCTTAAGGGGGCATAACTTCAACACCGTTGGACTTGGAGTCTTTAAACTTGGCATGTAGGTGCATTGACGTATGGCGATTCTGATGATGGGGTACCGAAAAAGGTCAAGGTCAAGGAGATCGGTAGGCTTCGAAAGTGATAGGGGTCTAAAAATTGGGGTTTAAGCCATGTTTTCCACATTTTTGCTTGACAGAAGCGCTTCAGATTGTGTTTCGTGGTGTATCACATAGAGTAGAAGACATCCGCGCATAAATGTTTGGCGTGCTGACCTTGATCTTGAAGTTTGACCTTGAAAACCGAAATTTCCTTCTTTGTGCTATATATTTCTTTTCTGAGCTGTACCTCGTGAACTAGAAGCTAGAATCCCTTCAAAGTTTGTGTGAGAGTGTAATAGTTAGAGTACAATACATTGATACATAAATGATGTCCCGGGAATAACATGTCGCCGAGCGGCTGACATGTTTCCGTTTCACTTCAACCTCTTATATCTCGTGAAATAAATACTGCATTGAATCATTCCAATTTTTGTTTTTTTGTGGGGTGTTTTTTTGGGGGAGCGGTTGTAATGCTAAGAGTAGAACACATTGCAGCACAAATAATTTCACATGGTGTTTAAATGTCGCCGAGCAGCAGACATGTCTCCGTGATAAGGGTGTGCATCCCACTGATTGAATCGTTTTGTAAGGGTATCAAAGACAGTGTTAATGAACGTTCACCCTTCCATCCCCCGCACCCTCTAAGATGTCAGGTATAATGGAGGTACAGGGCAGGGCAGGTACCAGGCAAAGGACATATCTGCCGCTCGGCGATGCCCTTGTTATATTATTATTATTTTACATTGGCTACCTCTGACGTCAAGCATTTTGTTTCCTCAATTATAATTTGCTTTTAATTATTTATTTTTTCTTTTGTTTATAAGAGGCTCATCAGTTCAAATAGTTTGTGAGGCGTTTGACGTCAACTGGGTGTTATTTTACGTTATTATCATACTGACCGTCCTGATCCCATTGAAGGGCCTCAAGTGCCCGTAGCCGAGAGAGTGGAGATGTTCCTTAGGCAAGCCTAATGTGTGGCGCTTCTCTTGGGGCAGCCGCGGTGGTCAACGCTTAGCGATGTTATGTCTTGTTTACATGTCTCTGTCTTATAGGTGGGTTGTTTTTTTAGCGAAAGTTTGTTGAGTGGTCTGTGATAGTTCTAACTTTGTCAGGATGGATTTATTTTAGCGATTGATGCTCGTGGCACCTTTCCACTTCAGACCAAGTTTATTTTGACAGTGTGGATGCATTTACCTCATGGTGTGACAACGATTACTTTGACCTTAATGTTAAAAAAACTAAAGAAATGTTGATCGATTTTTAGGAAGAACCCGATTGCCGTAACTTAACTTTTTATTAAAAGGACGAGAGTTGAGCGTGTAACATTAATCTTATCCACAAAAAATGCCAATCTAGAATTTATTGTCTACAAAACCTCTGAAGTCTTGATGTAAACTGGAAAGTACTGCACGGGTTTTACAGATGTTTTATTGAGTCAGTTCTAACCGTCTCTTGCGTATGTTGGTATGGCAGTCTGAATGTGAAAAACAAGAATGTGCTGGGTAAAATTGTGAATGTCTGTAGAAAGATTGTTGGAGTGAAACAGGACGGTATGAATGTGTTGTATGAGTGGCGCGTGAGAGGAAAGGGTCGAATGATTGCGAGTGACTCCAGCCATGGCCTTTGCAGATTTTATGAACTTTTACTATCTGGCAGGCGTTATCGAACGCCGAAGTTCAAAACTCTTAGAAGCAGAAACAGTGTTATCCCCATGTCAATCTCTTTTATAAGCAAGTAAATGATTTGTGGTTTTACCTGACTATCATTTTCTTTTAAATTAGCATGTTCATCTTAACACAGGTGTGTTTGTGTGTGTGTTTGGAGGGGGAGGGGTGGGGGTGCACGTGCGCGCGTGTGTACATGGGTGTGTGGCTGTGAGTGTTAGTATGCATGCTCTTGCAATTATGTAGGTGCACGTGGGCGCACACATGCGCGTGTAGAAAAGATGGGTGAGTGGGTGCGCTATGGTAACTGGAGTGTGTGTGTGCATGTGTGCTATTCATATATTATACGTACCTGTGATTTGTTTCTTAAATTTATGAATATGTTCATACATTTGGTGTTCGTCTTATATGTAATTGATGTCATAAACATTAATGTGCCTTTAACTATTGCATCTGTGTTTTCTTATGTAGAGGTGTGTACGTTTATGTCTTGTTTCATATTTAAGCATGGCTTGAAAAATATTGTTCTATGTGATGTCTCTTATGTTCAAATATCTCGTTATGAGTTAATAAAGATTTGTTGAAGTTGAAGTTGAAAAAAGCCCTAGAAACAAATCACATCCCACCCCTCCAGAGTTGCTGTTGTCTCCTCTGCTATCTGGAAGTCATAGTCAGACACGACTGACTGGCACACGCACGCACACGCACACACACACACACGCGCACACGCACGCACGCACGCACGCACACGCACGCACACACACACACACACACACACACACACACACACACACACACACACACACTCATACACACACATGCACACTCACGCATACGCACACATAACACACACATACATACACACACATACACACACATATACACACACGCACATACACACACATATACACGCACATACACACACATATGCATACACACACACACCTACACACACACTCACACACATACACACTCACACACACACACATATACACGCACATACACAAACTCACACGCACACGCACACACACATACACACACACTCACACAAACACATATACACACACACACACGCTCGCGCACACATACACACACGCGCGCGCACACACGCGCACACGTACACACACACACACACACACACACACACACACACACACACACGCGCGCGCGCGCGCGCACACTCACACGCGCGCGCGTACGGTAATCTGAGTTGGAAGGAATAACAATTTCTAGGTCCTTGTGAACATTATAACACCAATTGTCTGAAGGATTAGTTTCGGCTGTTGCATTAATTTGAGACCAAGGCCTTCTGTTCAGTGACACACACAGAATAACGGAAAGAAAGGAACCCTTGTTTCAACCGCAAAGTACCCCCACTCTCATGGAACTGAGTGTATAAGAACAGACAAAGATAACAGGATATCATCATTGTTAAAGCATTTTGATGATCAGTGGGCTAGTTTAAATTAAACTGGATTAGTGACAGATTTGCAGATATATAGAAAATAACGCACATGTGTGTGCGTGTGTGTTGTTGTTCTTTAATTTAACGTCTTTTCACTTAGAAGTGGTATTAGACACACACAGAATATGAAAAGATGGGTCGTAACTTAACTTTTGAAGCGTTGTTCAAAGTGAAGTCAGTCGTGTCTGACTATGACTTCCAGATAGCAGAGGAGACAACAGCAACTCTGGAGGGGTGGGCTGTGATTTGTTTCTAGGGCTTTTTTCAACTTCAACTTCAACAAATCTTTATGTGTCAGCGTGTGTGTGTGTGTGTGTGTGTGTGTGTGTGTGTGTGTGTGTGTGTGTGTGTGTGTGTGTGTATGTGTGTGTGTATGTGTGTGTGTGTGTGTGTGTGTGCGTGTGTGCGTGCGTGTGCGTGCGTGCGTGCGTGCGTGCGTGCGTGCGTGCGTGCGTGCGTGCGTGTGTGTGAGTGTTTACTATCTATGTGGGTGTGTTTGTGTGCGTGCGTGTATGTGCATATGTATGCGTGTATGTTCAAAGTGAAAACATAATTATAGTCATTACGCGGAGATAACAATACTACACTTTGTGTTTGTTTGTATACGTTTTGGCGCTTTGACTGTGCATACAAAATCACAGCTAGTAGAGGAAGTGGGGTTTCATGGGCGGGAGAGGTCTGGGATGGGGAGTAGGGGTCATGCACTTTTTTGGTGTTGTGCCAAGAGATGGTGCCTACCTGCCTCTCGCATCGCGGTGCCGCCTGTCTCTTTACCCGCTGCTTCAGTGCGGACTAGGACATCGTACCACGAATCAGATTATCTTTACAACTGATGGAAAACGGGACGGTATTGCACGGATATATTGTGGGGAAACATCAGAAGATTACCCAGTGTTGTTTGTTCTTTTGTGATGTAAGAACCACAGCAACTAAGATATTTTTGTTTGTTTTTAAAGCGCCAAACACGGGTTTGGAATTCTGTTACTTCATTGATGTAACAAACATTGATCTCGGTTTATTTTTAATTACTTTATATTAACCAAACGGAGAACAAGACATGGTTGCAAAAAGTTTTTTAGTGATAAATGTGACCGCCATAAAGATACGTTAGTGATGAACGTTCAACATCGAAAAATGAAATCACAACTCAACTGCTAAAAATCAGACATTATTTTCGTTAAAATATATCTGTTTCTTGTTTGAAACTTTCCTGGTCGATACCTGGATCGTCGAAAGTGGAGTTTATCAACAAGATGTTGTCAGCTCAACTAATGTGTTAAACTTCGAAGAAGTCTTTGGCGTTGTTCAAATTACACGAGCACCACGAGGTTCAGCTACAAAGAACTGTGGGAGGCAAAGTATGCGACCTGGCTGGGGACCAAGTCGCCGAGGCGATACACGTGCATGTCGGATCATGGCTCAGTATTCAGCGAGGGTAATGACACTTTTCTTTATTTCATTACAGGTGTAAAGAAGCTATTGTAGCTTATCCTTTTTACCCTCAATAAAACATTCGTATTCGTATTTCTCTCTCTCTCTCTCTCTCTCTCTCTCTCTCTCTCTCTCTCTCTCTCTCTCTCTCTCTCTCTCTCTCTCTCTCTCTCTCTCTCTCTCTCTCTCTCTCTCTCTCTCTCTCTCTCTCTCTCTCTCTCTCTGCTCTTTGTTTTGTTCTCTTTATATTTCCTTTTGTCCTTATTTCATACGTATATTTCCATGATCAATATTTACCAACCGCGATCGTAGAGAGCGAATTGGTAATTACCAACCGCGATCGTAGAGAGCGGATTGGTAATGTTTTCACTCGTGTCTGAGGCGGACTATGTTTGTATGTTTGTATGTATCCTCTCTAGCGTTTGAACGGATGGACTTAGGGTGCTCAAATTTTGCATGCGGGTAGGTAGTAGGAAGATCTAGGCCAAGTTCGATAATGAAGGTTATGGGTCAAAGGTCAAGGTCACTGGAGCCGAATAACGCTGCCGCGCGGTTGGTGATTTAGCGTCTTCACGCTCTAGTTATAAGGATTTTTGCTCTCTATTAAAATAATGTTCTCTATTTTTTTTAATAAAAAGAATACGGGATCTAATGTATCCTGCTATTTGCTGAGAATAGTTCTAAGGGCGAGTGCAATACAACATACTAGGCCTACATGTATCTTATAAAAGTAGTTCTGTTCCTATCTCTA
>CM065682.1:54842017-54859517 GCA_017654935.2 Phymorhynchus buccinoides
ATGCTGACCAAAGGATGCTGCTATTACGTCAGGGTCTCGGCCAGCAACGTGAAGGGCTATGGTGACCACACACTCTCCTCTCCTGCCTTCGCTGCCCCTTCTAGTAAGACGGGATTGATAGATGACTCAAGTCCTTTGCCCGTGAGGTGCGAGTGTCGAGCAATTGTGTGCCATGTATTGTCGGGATCTATACCGATTAGTCGTATACATGGACTGTGAACAGCGTGTGTGTGCGTGTGTGTACACACACACACACACACACACACACACACACACACACACACACACCACACACACACACACACACACACACACACACACACACACACACACACACACACACACACACACACACACACACACACACACACACACACACACACACACACACACACACACACACACACACACACACACACACACACACACACACACACACACACACACACACACACACACACACACACACACACACACACACACACACACACACACACACACACACACACACACACACACACACACACACACACACACACACACACACACACACACACACACACACACACACACACACACACACACACACACACACACACACACCATTAGGCTTACAAATACAATGGCGATGTGATTTTAATGTATAAATTATGTGTAGTAAGTTTTCACATTGTAGATTTTGTGATAAAATAAAAATTATAAGTACGCAATAAATATATTTCAATGATGTACAGTATGTTCTTGTAATCATCTTTTGTGTAGGTTGCAGTGTGTCCGTGCTTTCTAATTACATAATGCATACACTAAGTCACGTTTTATCATTTATTTTAGATGCAGTTGTTTTTTCCTGAACTTCTTTTTTTCCTGAGTGAGGGGAGTGTTATTTTCCTAAGGGGAGTGTAATTTCCTATGCCAAAAAAATCGGGGAGTGTTTTTTTCATGACGTCCTTTTTTTGGCCTGCTACACCTGAACTAACCTTGCGTGCATGATAGACACACGGCAAAGGATTATCATTATTATGGTAAAATTGGTAACTAATCCAAAATGAAGACGATCGTCACTACAATCCCAGTTTTTTTAAACTTTGCTGTTTGATTGTATTGGCTTGTTGTTGACAGATTTGTTTTTCTCAATAAGCTTTATAAACCTGTTTGCAGAGATTAATTGGGAAAGACGTGAGGGATAAGGTGTGCGGGTGGGGTGGTAGGCCTAGTGGTCTTGGGGTGGACAAATGGAGTGACAAGCAAGTCGAAATTTGATTGGTTGAAAACGTTCGCTCGTTGTCTTGTCTGTGTCCTGTCTATTTATTGTACCTGCACGTTGTATGGTTTTATCATTTAGTTAGAATCTTGTTCGCATAGGTGTATAGGTTAGTCGATGCTTGTTTGCTAGTGGAGTTTCATCCGGCCCTGATTTTCTCTTGCAGGTTGGCGAGAGGTTGAGGTTACCATGTCGAGGTTAGAGGGCAAAGTGCAATCTTTACGGGCCCTTTTTGACCAGGTCAGGCGGTCAAGACCACCGGAAGCTGCAGAGGTCAAAGGTTAGTGTTTTCTTTCTAACTAACCTTATCTCCTTATCTTAATTTCTTTCTTTCTCCCTGTCTGTTTGTTTGTCTGTCTGTCTTTCTTTCTTTCTTTCTTTGCTAGTGGCGGATGGTGTTTAGAAGACGAATGCACGTAGTGCTATTAGTAGTTTGAGAATTCAGAATAATATTTTTTGACATTGACAAATACAGTCCTTATGTCAAGGGAGAATTATCATAGGCCTAATTGCAATGTGAGGAATTTATGCAATAGTGAAAACGAGTAAATGTATAATAAATTAAAGCAAATTGGGTCAACGTTTGGACACAATATTCTACAAAGAAAAGCATTAGCCATCATATAATTCGAAAGGTCAAGATGTGCCACCCCCCCTACCTATCTCGGTTAATTGTATTTTTCCGTTATTGCCTTTCTTACCATACATAAAGCTGTATTTTAGGAACAGTTTTAGCTAATAACCTTTTTGGAATACTAACCCTAACCCTAACCCTAGCCCTAACCCTAACCCTACCCCCCCCACCGTATAAGACGGAAAAACGCAACGAACCACAACTGTGACAAATCGCGGTGTACTGCAGTACATAGTGGGGGGTAGGGTTAGGTTTAGGGTTAGGTTTAGGGGTAGGGTTAGGGTTAGTATTCCAAAAAGATAATTAGCTAAAAATGTTCCTAAAATACAGCTTTATGTATGGTAAGAAAGGCAAAAACAGAAAAATACAATTAACCGAGAAATGCATGGGGGGTGGCACATCTTTACCTTTACCTAGAATTGCAGTGATAACAATTGTCATCAATAACATCGTTTGTAACAAACAAATAATTATATGTAACAAGAGTACAACAGAAATTAAAAAAATTAAACTAAAACCGAAAAATGATCACCAAAGGTATACATCTGCTATGTATACAAATAACTAGGGCACTGACTTACTAAGAAGTTATTACATGCATTTTCTAGTAGTAGTAGTAGTAGTAGTGGTAGGGGAACACGGGGTAAAAAGCGCATGGGCGGGTAAGAAGCTCACACCAATTATCTCATGAAATAAAGAAACTTTCAGTCAAATTTGCCCATGAGACGAATGCTAGACATTAACGCTCGTCTCATGGGCAAAATGAGACTGAAATTTGCTTCATTTCATGAGATAATTGGGGTGGGCTTCTTACCCGCCCATGCGCTTTTTACCCCGTCTTCCCCTAGTAGTGGTAGTAGTGGTAGTAGTAGTAGTAGTAGTAGTAGTAGTAGTAGTAGTGGTAGTAGTAGTAGTAGTAGTAGGGCGAGGTGCTTTGGATCAATACAATTTCTCAATACTAATACTGTGAGGAATTACATTGGTTTAATGTGAAGATGATCATTGAATGATGGTTGGTTGATGGTTCATCCCATATGTGCTGTTTTGCAGCCGAATGGACTTGAAACCTAACTTTCTTTCATTGGTTTAGAAATAATAATTATACTCTTTACTATGTTGTCCTTTTGTCACCACTAGGCCTACTTGTTGACGGGATTGATGTGGTAGATATAATAATAATAATAATAATAATATTACATTTATATAGCGCTTTACCTCAGGTGAGCCCAAAGCGCTTTACAATCAATTATTCATCAACAAATAGACAACAAAAACAGCATTCAAGAATGCCATCAACCAGCATCGACGCATATACAAAGCAACTCTCTCTCTAACACACACACACACACACACACACACACACACACACACACACACACACACACACACACACACACACACACACACACACACACACACACACACACACACACACACACACACACACACACACACACACACACACACACACACACACACACACACACACACACACACACACACACACACACACATTTATCGACACCGACTCGTTCATCCCCCATTCAGTAAGTCACAGCAACCGAGCCGCACGGACTGACCACATACACCAACACACATACACAAACACCCTCACAGACAACGTACGCACGCAGACAGACAGACACACACGCACACGCACACGCACACACACACATGCGTGCACACACAAAACCAAAACACACACACACACAAGCACACATGTATGCACACATGCATGCTCACACACACAAACGCACACACACACGCACACACACACACACACACACACACACACACACACACACACACACACACACACACACACACACACACACACACACACACCAAAAAACACAGCACAAACCTCTTATTCAATCTTCCCTCACGTGCACACAACGATAGACAACTGATCAAATATTTAGAGTGCAGCAGGAAAAAGATGGGTTTTAAGAGAGGTTTTGAACGAGGAGACTGAGTTGGAGTGTCGGAGAGGAGACGGCAGAGAATTCCAAAGAGATGGTGCTTGACAGGAAAAAGAACGTTGGCCAGCAGATTTGAGACGGATGGAGGGAAGGGAAAGGAGACGAGAATAAGAAGACGAACGTAGTTGGCGGGCTGGGACATAGAGATGAAGAAGATCAGAGAGATATAAGGGAGCTTGATCATTCAGTGACTTGAAGACAAGGAGGAGAATTTTGTAGTCAATACGTGATTGAACTGGGAGCCAATGTAGGGAACGAAGAACCGGAGTGATATGATCGTACCTAGGGGAGCGAGAAATGAGACGAGCAGCATTATTCTGGACCCGTTGGAGATTAGAGATGAGAGTTGATGGACAGCCAGCTAGAAGTGAGTTACAGTAATCAAGGCGAGACAGAACAAAAGCACATACTAGAGTCTTCAGGGCATCTTGAGAGAGGAAACGGCGGATTGAACTAATTCTTCGAAGTTCTAGATAGTTCTAGATATGACCGCATTTATTTCAACTATTAATTAAAAAGGTCTTTACGATATTGTTCTTACAGTGAGACTGATATTTGTAACTACATATTTACTGTATATTATATTAGTAGAATTGTGGCACAATATACAATATAAACTTATTTGTATTTAAGCAACGCTTTGATTTTAGAGTTGTTATAAGAACATTTATGGATTCTTTAACTTGAAATATTGATTTTCTTTTCAATGTGTTTGCCAAAGTGTTAACCTTTTCTGATTTTGTTGTGATTTATGTTTTTTGTTATTACAGAGCTTAGAAACGTAATTCGTTATGTTATAGTCTAAACCGTGAAAATGAGATGCAACGTGTTCACTGCCAAGTGTTTTCGGGTTACAGCCTGTTTATATATATATAGCAGTCTCAAGGTCAAATGTCAAGGTCAAGGTCAAATGGCTTCAAATGTCTCCTACTGCATTCCGTTCCGTAGGTCCTACTGATCAAAAAATATATATGGTTATGTGGGCATAAACCCAATGGTGTCTGAACAATAGCCACTGTTAAAAAAGAGAAGTTCAAAAGTCAAGGTCATTAGGATAATCAATACTTTGCACCACACATGACCTTGAGGCAGTCTGCTAACCTGACAACTTTGAAGCCTGTATCTGAAAAAATGTGAAAGATATGGCCAAAACACCAATTTTACACATCCAAGGTCTATGTCCTTGACCTTGGCCTTGACCTTCATTGGTACCAAACATTCAGAATCACTGTGAGCCAATGCTCCAGTATGCCAAGTTTGAACATTGTAAGTCCAACGATGTGAAAGATATGGCCTCAAGAAGAAATGTCGGTTTTCAAGGTCAAAGTTCAAGGTCAAGGTCAGCGTGCTTATGTTTTTTTTCTTCAGAACCATCCCTACACCCTGATATATCATCCCACACAATTTGAAGCCATTCTGTCCATTAATTTGTTTCATGAGACATAGCTTGGACATGAAATATATAGCACAAAGAAGGAAATTCGGTTTTATGAGTCTCCCTTGGCGGAGGTTTGCACTGAAAGTTCAAAAATCAGGATCTGAATAGGTTGTGTGATGCAGATCAAGAAGATATTTTTAGTTATAGGGGTCTACGGCCAGCGGTTTGGGCACAATCGCATGAACAGACAGACGTGTACACACACACACACACACACACACACACACACACACACACACACACACACACACACACACACACACACACACACACACACACACACACACACACACACACGCACGCACACACACACACACACACACACACACACACACACACACACACACACACACACACACACACACACACACAAGCCGATTATAGTAGTGAATGGATATCATTCTACGCCCATGTTGACTGTACTCAAGCTGCCCTTGTCTCTCAGACTCGTTGTGGTTCACTTAACACAGACATGAGCAGCACCGACTCGCCTCAGCAGAAGAAGCGCATCAGCATCAAGAGCCTGTTCTCGGCACCCAAGTTCCAAAAGACGGTGAAGCGGGGCGTGCACCTAGCGGTGCTGCTGGTGTGCGAAGGCCGGGTGCTGGTCACCTCCGAGGAGCAGCTGCCCATCGTTGAGGTGGACGAGAGCTTCTCCGGCACCTCCATCCAGTCCGAGCTCTACTGGCTCATGAAGGTACGTGAATTATGTTTATAATAATAATAATAATTAATAATGCTTATATAGCGCATAATCTTGCAAATCAACTCAATGCTCTTTTCACTCACCATTCGTACAAACATATCTAACAGACTGGTTCACGCATCGTCACCATACATCTCTATGAAAATGAATACATTAGAGAATGCATTGCATATAATCACACTAACACCCACCTCCCTTCAACCCACCCTAGGAGGGCTACATTTTGACCATTATGTGATGTGTTGTATTACAGTGCCACTCCTCATTGCTTGTCTTTGGGTGTGTTTTTTAGAGTGTGAAAGGGAAGGGAGCTGGAGGCGCACTGACCGTGTTTACTGGTAATTATTGGTAAAATACTGATTGCAAAACCAAAATACTTTTAAAATATTGACCTGTCAGTCCGAAAGACTGGTATTTTGTTGTTGTTGTTGCTGTTAGGACTGATCAATTGTTTTTAGCAGAGGCTCTGATATTGTGGTTTTCACTGGGGTTTTGTTTCCCTGGGACTGGTTTTGATACCGGCTGTTGGAGGGCATTGTTGATGGGAGTGGTTTTTAAAATTCCTAGCACGATCACTGGAGGAGGGCTACATTTTGACCACAACTCCTTTGTTGCCTCCGGGTTCTTTTAACATGCGCGAAGTCATCTCCAGCGAAACACTTAACGTTCTCAGAATCATAAGGTCTTGTGGAGAACGAGCATAGCTACAATGTACTTTCCCTTGCGGCCAGGATCTAGGAATGGACCGGGGGTTGTTGCTTTGCGAGGCAAACGTGTTACTTCTGAGCCACTCTCTACCACATGGGTGTCATTCGATCACTCGTGTATTTTTCCATATTGTCTTCTGTTCTGTTCTTTCTTTTAATTTTTGTTCGTCTGTACGTCCGTACAGTAACGTTTTAGTGCCACTGCACATAATCACTTCGGATTTTTGTATGATGGTGCATTACCTGAAAATAATTTTGATATGTACCGTTTGAGTAACGGTAACTTTGGTCTAGACCTTAGACCTTGAATGCTTTCAAGTTCTTCTGTAGGTAATAAAACTGTCACTGTTACAGACCCCTCCCCCCAAAAAAACCCCACAGTAAATTAAATACAGTATTATTACCAAACATGTATTATTTATCATCTTTAGGTGATACGAGCCTTTGGGATGATTAATTTCTGATGGCCTTGAAAACTGAGCAGAGTCAACTAGTAGGGGACGCTAATCCCAAAATGTGATGGTTTTGGAACTTGCTGGACAAAAGTGCCAATCTTTCTTTGGTGATTCTTTACAACCCACTGATAGAATCTGGAGTCGACCCCAACAAATCTGTGACCATTATCAGGGTCACATGACCCTATGCTTTTTCTTTATATATCAATCATAGTGCACTTCATTCGGTGGAGAACATGCCGATAAGACTTTTTGACCATTCATAAATTATCTTTCTTATCTTAGAATCACAACACACCTTCCGTGGGGATAGTTGGGATGGATTGTAAATTGTTCCCCCGCCTTCTGGAAGTTTTGTGCTGGCAAAGCCCTCTACCACTCTCTTTGTTTTAGTATGCTTTTGCGTGGTGCTGAGTAGAACAGCGCAGCTTCAAGTGACTATGTGCGTGTGGGGGAAAAGAGGTACGCCTTGTTCATTGAGTAGAAGGGAGAGAGAGGGGGGGGGATATAGTGCGGGAATAGAGTACAGAACTGTGGGAGGAGAAAACGGTGGAGGAGGACATGTTGCAGATTTTACAGCTAGAATTAGACAACATCAAAACAAGTCATGTTTATGCAAAATTCATTTGAATTGTACAATTATGGGCCTGTTGGTGAATGCGTTCAACCGTCCCGGACATGCTGGCTGATTAGGTTTTTTTCTGACGAAGGTCAAGGTGTTATTGTTGCTATTATAGGCCTACGTGTTGTTGTCTTTCTGTTGATACAACAAATTTTGTTACTTAATGACTATGTTAATAACCTTGCCAAGGTGCCCAGTCTACTGTGGCGTGCTCTTATTTAACTATTTGGACGCAAACTGGAATAAACTGATCCTCCCTCCCCTATCTCTCCCCCCCCCCCCCCATTTTCTCTCCATTTCAACCCCCGCCTCTGTCTCTCCCTCTCTATCTTTCTCTAGCTGCGACGTAGATTTAAAAACGGATTTCAGACCTTCCTATTAACGATTCCCCCTCCCCCCCCCCCCCCCCCATTTGTTTTACTTGCGTAGTGTTGTTTCAAACAGACCCACCAAATAATGGTCTTATTATTTGTATAGTGACAGCTCTAATAATGTCGGCACGCGCACATCAACACATAATCTCTGATAATTGGGGATTGCCACCCCTGTTAAGGTTATTTGGTCCCCAGAGTTTATGCAGTTTCCGCAACTGTATTCCCATGGTTGTAGGAGCGAAGGTCTGATGGACGAAAGAGCTGTGGTACCAAACGTCCTTGGGGAATCTTTAAAGATACACAGACGCGCCACGATTAAATCCCTTGTTTTTTTCTGGGTAGCTGTGACCCATATAGAAATGGCCCCCATGTTCAAATTGAGGCTGCTCTTTAAAATGAATGGTAAAGGTAAAGATGTGCCACCCCCCCCCCCTGCATTTCTCGGTTAATTGCAATTTTCCGTTTTTGCCTTTCTTACCAAACATAAAGCTGTATTTTATTAACCTTTTTAGCTAATAACCTTTTTGGAATACTAACCCTATCCCTACCCCTACCCCCCCCCCCCCCTATAAGACGGGAAAACGCAATGAACCACGACTGTGACAAATGGTGCCGTGTACTGCAATATATAGGGGGGGGGGGGGGGGGGGGGGGGCCTATTAGATAATGGCCTAGGGTTAGGGATAGGGTTAGTATTCCAAAAAGGTTATTAGCTGAAAAGGTTAATAAAATACAGCTTTATGTTTGGTAAGAAAGGCAAAAACAGGAAAATGGAATTAACCGAGAAATGCAGGGAGGGTGGCAAATGGGTTATTTCTTTTAATTTGGGGGCATTTGAGACCTGGTCAAAACAAGATTTATTTCCAGCTATAAGAGGGCAAACCCGTGATTTTCACACATGATCTAAGTTTGTAACGTGCACTGAATGGAAGTCTCTTTCTGTCATTGCCCGTCTAGGTCAGTCCGCCTGGCATGTTTGGCTGTCCTTAAGCCGGTCTATCTCCCCTCCCCCCTCCTCTCTCTCTCTCTCTCTCTCTCTCTCTCTCTCTCTCTCTCTCTCTCTCTCTCTCTCTCTCTCCCTCTCTCTCTCCCTCCCTCTCTCTCGCTTACACACACACACACGCACACACGCGCGCATACACTGACACACACACATATACACATACTGTGCATTCATGCCCGCACGTAGGGGCCTAGGCACTCGAACAGAAACATTGCACGCACGCGCGCACGCGCACACACACACACACCACAGTCTCTCTATCTCTCTCTCTCTCTCTCTCTCCCCCCCCCCCCCCCCTCTCTCTCTCTCTCTCTCTCTCTCTCTCTCTCTCTCTCTGTCTCTCTCTCTCTCTCTCTCTCTCTCTCTCTCTCTCTCTCTCTCTCTCTCTCTCTCTCTCTCTCTCTCTCTCTCTCTCTCTCTCTCTCTCTCTCTCTCTCTCTGTCTGCCTTTCTGTCTGTCTCTTTCTGCCCCCCCCTCTCTCTCTCTCTCTCTCTCTCTCTCTCTCTCTCTCTCTCCATCTCCCCCCCTCTCTCTCTCTGGCTCATTTATCACGTGCTATTATTATGCGCTCGTGCAGATCGCCAGCACGTGGGAGGACGTGAAGCTGCTTCGTCAGGACATGGAGAAGACGAAGAGCGCAGGCACCACCTTCCGTACCAAGCTGCTGCAGGCCATTGCCTCCCTGCAGGTCAGCAGCACACCGTTAAAGGCCCAGCCACACTGCATACGATTCGATAGCAGTGCGATCCGATTGTGACATTTGTGAGGCATGATTCACGTGAAATTCATGTATTGGGTCTACTTGAGTAGGGATAGACGGGGTAAAAAGCCCATGGGCGGATAAGAAGCCCATGCCAATTATCTAAGCCCATGGGCGGATAAGAAGCCCATGCCAATTATCTAAAGATAATCTAAAGATAATTGGCATGGGCTTCATACCCGTAGATAATTGGCATGGGCTTCTTATCCGCCCATGGGCTTTTTACCCCGTCTTCCCCTATTATTATTATAGAGCGAAAGTAGTAGAATTATTTTTAGACGGAAATATTTCACACGAATCATGAATCGCATCGTCGCAATCGCATCGCATTGACACAAAATCGTATGTAGTGTAGCACTAGCAAGCCTTTCACGGCCTAGCCACACTGCATACAATTTGACACCAATACGATGCGATTGTGACGATGTATGTGAATCGAGATTCACGTGAAATACTTCCGTCTAAAAATACTACTACTATTTTCGCTCACTATGCTCAAGTAGACCCCAAGATACGAATCAAATAAAACGCCTGATACACAAATACAGATACTTTTTTCAGATTCGTGTGCATGAGACTACAAATATATATAGTGAACATAACTAGTAGGATTTCATCAGATTTATTTAGACAAGTAAAATGGCACATGCATCATGCCTCACAAATGTCAAAATCGGATTGTAGTGAATCGAATCGTATGCAGTGTGGCTAGGCCTTTAAGGGTGGCAACATTGGGTGGGATGCCTCGTGCCTCCATACGGGGAGTGGACGATCCCGCCCCCTCCATGACTCTCTCCCCGTGGGAAAACTGGGAGGGGTCTCTCGTACAAATAGTTCTCCCACCTTCTGGAATTTCTGTGCTTGTAGCTTCTTCTAATCTGTCACTCTCTTTGACTTTGCCCTTTCCCTTTGTTTTCTGTCATCTACTATCTTTCTGAACTTATTGGCCCATTCTTTTGTTCCAAAAAAAATCTTCTGGACACAGACGTACCTGACCCATTATGGCCTTATGGCCAGGGAACGCAGAAGAAGAAGAAGAAGAAGGCAACATTGGGCAAGGCCTCGTTCTTGCGTAACTGAAGCGAATGTGTAATGTTTCAGTACTCTTTTAAGCTAATGGAGAATTTTTACAACCAATGCTGTAAAACACTAAAAAACATATTTGTAGTGATATTGGCTTTTCACGCTATTTTATGGGTGTCTTAAAATCATAAAATGATTAATATGACGTGTACCCCCCAAAAATGCAATCCATTAGTTTCGACGCGATGTTGTTTGCTTTTGCCTGAGATGGCTCTGTTTCGCCAATTGGGCTCCGGGTAGTACAAATCATGATGTTTCTGTTTCCAGAATTTCTTTGGTATGCAGGACCTGGGCCAGTTTTTCCATCGTCCTTTACGAGCATCTAATGGCAGCCTTCTCTTGACGGTAGTGAATCAAGTAGGTTTCTGCTGCGTTTGGAAGTCTTTATTACTGCATTCTGAACAAAATTCCTTAAGGCCAGCATTTTTGCTCTATTTTGTGTGATGTTTTTAATATAAGGTATAGTACTACTTTATTATGTATATTTTCAATATTTAGCACTGAAAAGACAACATAAATGTGTTAAAATGTTTATTTTCATGTTTTCTAACCTATATGCAATGTTTGTTTACAAAAGTATCGCCTCATTAGATATGCAAGACCACTGCACCACCATATCTCAGCTTCTAGATGTCAGAGACACAAAACTGAACTATCAAAATAGCCAGACCTCAGCTACACAGGTCAACCCGGGTCAAATGCCAATCCTAAAACGCCTTTTCATTGGTTCCTGCTTGCATGAAGCAATGAAGAGAAGGGTATAGAGCAGTCCGCTATTGGCCAATCAGAAAGCTTCTTTCATCCGCCTCTCTCCAAGGTTCAGTAACCTTGTTGTACTTGCATCCAGTCTCATTCATATCAAGTCGAGTGTGTGTTTTTCGCTTCAGGACTGTTCACCACATAGAGTCATGTCATTTACTGGAAGGGTTTTAGAATATTAACTGCCTCTGGCTGTTGAAATTTGTTTATCTTGAATGTTATTCATTCTGATGTGGCTGCAGGGATTAGATGATATGATGTACCAGTCTTGTCTTTCGGTAAAGAATCCTGACGCTAACCCTATCCTTAAATCACGAATTTATGATGTTCATTCCATTGATAAAGTACTTGATGAATCTGTAATGTTTTTGTCGTCTTTTTGTTTTGGGGTAAGCACTATAATAATTATGTGTGTATTGTAACACCGTAGCAGCAAAATGATGCACAGTCACACGCGTGCACGCACGTGCGTTCACACACACAGACACACACGTACACTCACACGATTGTGTATGTAATAAAGTAGCATTGATATTATTTAAAAGACTGAAACTAAACCGGGGGGGGGTGTGTCTTGTTGACGCTTTCAGGTGAAAGACACGAAGTTCGTGGGCCTCAGTTCCAGCCGATGGGTGTCGTTGAAGAAGCTGGGTCGCCGCCAGTCTCTGCCTTCCTTAGACATCGGCGAGGCTCACAACTTACTGATGGCTTCCATCCCCGTGAGTCAGAGGGAGAGAGAGAGACAGAGAGAGAGAGAGAGTGTGTGTGTCTGTGTGTGTGTGTGTGTGTGTATGTCTGTCTGTGTGCGTGTGTGTGTGTGAGAGAGAGAGACAGAGAGAGAGAGAGTGAGTGTGTGTGTGTGTGTGTATGTGTGTGTGTGTGTCTGTTTGTGTGTGTATGTGTGTGTGTGTGTCTGTCTGTTTGTGTGTGCGTGTATGTCTGTCTGTGTGTGTGTGTGTGTGTGTGTGTGTGTGTGTGAGAGAGAGAGAGAGAGAGAGAGAGAGAGGCAGAGACAGAGCGCTTGAAGGAGGGAGATAATTGACACTCAAACATAAAGATCTGAGCGCGTGCAAGTACAATGCATACATGCATAATCTCAGACTGGAATACACAAAGGTACATGCAACCACAGACATAGGCATAGCCACACACACACGCACACGCATACACACACGCGCGCGCACGCACACACACACACGCACGTACGCGCATACACACATACACACACACTTATACACAAAAGTGCACGCACATTGAAGTACATAATACACCATAGGCACATGTAGGCCTACAGTAATTGGAGTGTGTACAAAATATGCTTTCATAATCAAGTTTTAGAAGCAACTATGAGAAAGGGAGAGACAAACAGAGAGAGAGAGAGAGAGAGAGAGAGAGAGAGAGAGAGAGAGAGAGAGAGAGAAAAATACGAAATACGAAATACGAATGTTTTATTGAGGGTAAAAAGGATAAGCTAAAGAGACAGACAGAGACAGACAGACAGAGGCAGAGAAATCACTACGTTATTGAAGTGATTCTTGTGTGTGTTGCGATGAATGATAATCCAATTAGCGTCCTCCGACCTAGAACAGGCACGCATGGGACATAATATGTAACTATAAAGATAGTGGGACGGTCCTGGAGGCACTGCAATACCAGGAAAGTCCCGATGTTTTTTTGGATATAATCGAGATTTGACCTACTTGTGTGTGTGTTTTCCCAGGAAATGCTGCTGTACCGTGAGGTGTGCGAGGCGCCCCTGTCCAAGGGCCTGTACCTGGGCTTCCTGAAGATCCAGGTGTCGGTGGAGTCTCTGCGGATCCTGGTGCCCCTCAGAGCGCCCAACGTGCTGCCCTACGCCAAGATCAGGGACTGCCCCAACGTATCCAGGTCAGTCAGAGAGTGGTCAGGATTGGTGTGATGGAGGTGAGGATTGACACAGGGCTGCTCTTGGTTGTCGCATTGCTCTTGATTGTTGTAAGGTTACTGTGATTGACACAGGGCTGCTCTTGGTTGTTGCATTGCTCTTGGTTGTAAGGTTACTGTGATTGACACAGGGCTGCTCTTGATTGTTGCATTGCTCTTGGTTGTAAGGTTACTGTGATTGACACAGGGCTGCTCTTGGTTGTTGCATTGCTCTTGGATTGACACAGGGTTGCTATTGGTTGTTGCATTGCTCTTGGATTGACACAGGGTTGCTATTGGTTGTTGCATTGCTCTTGGTTGTTGTAAGGTTACTGTGATTGACACAGGGTTGCTCTTGGTTGTTGCATTGCTCTTGGTTGTTGTAAGGTTACTGTGTTATGGATATAGTTTCCTGTTGTTTCAAGGCTACGATAATGATTATGGTGTAGGCCCTATTATACTGGGTCATGGATGTGATTTGACTGTTGTTTTGATATTACTAGTTCATGGATGTAATTTTCCGGTTTGTTTAAAGAGTACATGGTGTTTGATATAGTCTTTTTTTTGGCCATTTTAAGATTATACGTATTAGATCAGGGATATATCTTTTTTCTGTTGCTTTGTTGCGGAATACATTTGCCTATTGTTTCAAGATATTATGTCATACCTTTAATTAGTCTGACGTTTCAAGATAATATTTTTTTCTTGTGTTTCAAAATTACTAGATCATAGATTACAGGATATAGTTTTTTCCATTGTTTTTTTAGTTACTTGATAATGGATGTAATTTCATCTTCCAAGGAAGCGGAACGAGGAGCCTATTGTTTAGGTCTGGTTGTGTGTCTGTATCACACTTTTTATTTCGAAAATTACTGCTGGATCAAATTTGGTAGAAGGGTCAACACGGAATTTCCAAATGTCCCTTTCAATATTTAAAACCTTACTGACCTTAGCCTTAAACTTTGACCTTGAGAATGTAAATTTCTAGTCGTGGCCATGCCATTCACATCCATACAGTTGCAGTCTCAAAATTTAGTAAGTAGGTAGATTGGCATAAGATGACATGAGCTGACAAAACTGACCACAAAAATAACATCTGCAACGAATGTTAGTGCATACAATAATCCAAGCGCGTTGCAAAGACGGTCTATACCTTTGAAGCGAGTTTCACTGTTACGTCATGTTGTGGTTCTGTCTCTCTACGTGGGCAGGGAGGAGTGGGAGTGGTTGCAGAACTTGGATTCCAGAGACTTCTCCTCACACCCTGAGCTGTTCTCCGCCATCCAGAGAGCCGCCACCAAGCTCTTCACTCAGCTAGGTATATACACTGTTGGGGCCAGTTTCTATGGGAATGGGTGTGGCTGTGTTTGACTATGTCATTTCTTATGGGTTATATGGGATGGGGCTGTGTTGGCGACCCTGTGTGTGTGTGTGCGTGTGTGTGTGCGTGCGCGTGCGTGCCCGCGCGCATGCGTGCCCGCGCATGTGTGTGCTTTTTTTGTTTTTTGTGTTGCATGCATATTAAAGCGTGATGCTTCAGCTGATTTAACAGTGTAATAGCAAAAACAACCAAGAAACATAAAGAAACAAACATAAATATTTGATCATGATCAACCAAAAACCAAGACCCCAAAGGTAGAGATCACAAAGCCGAATTCCACGCATGAAGAAATCATAATCTTGCTGCTGAAAATAGCAACCAATGACTAAAAGAAATGCAAATGCATATTGAAATAAGTATAGGATATTAGTTTAGTATAGGATATTAGTACACGAATATTTAAATATATTAAAGTCTAAGTCTAAGTCATTGCAAGTACAGTAAATTAACAAACCAAGGGTTTTAAGACATGTGAATATATGGACAAACAACCTAACCAATGAACACGAATGCTTTGAACAAACAAGAACTCAAAATGTTAGGTACTACGTACGCTCCAACCAAACACACCTATGAAAATACTCTAAAAAAAAAGAATCGGCTTGCTTGTCCGTAACAGGCCTCCGTGCAAACACTGCTGCGGGCTACCGCCTGTACGACATGGAAGTAATGGAGCTGAGCCCCTCAGTGTCGTTCCTGGTGCTCATCCCCCCGGTGGAAGAGGTGTGCATCGCCCCGGGACAGTCCGACCACCTGGCCGACCGAAAGGACTGCGTCCTGCTGCCTGTGCAAGTCTTCGAGACCAGTGAGTGTTCTTGTGTGGTTCTGTGGGAGAGTGGCAACATTTAATCGTCGTCTTCTTCTTCAATCACTCAGACAGTCTCCGATCGGATGAGCGCAGATGCGTCATGCTGCCGATACGCGCCTAACTAAGAAATAGATCCAGCTTGTCCGTCCTCGACTAGATAATTTGTTTAAGAATTTTTAGAGAAAAAAAGGCAGGAGAATGGAGCAGAAAGATAGTACATGACAGCAAGCAAATGGAAAAGGCAGAGTCAAAGAGGGTGATTGGTTAGAGGAAGTTACAAGCACATAACTTCTGGAAGGTGGGGGAACTATTTTGTACGAAAGACCCCACACTCACCCCGGTATCCGCACTAGGGAAGTAAAATTTAGTGATGTAACAGTAGATATGTTGCACAGCCCAATGTTATGTCCCCTTCAATGGTCCCTGCTCTTTCCTTTTTTAGGGCTTCAGAATTAATTATAGCTAATGCTAAAGCACTTGTCCCAAGTTTTTGTCCTTTCACACAGGCAAGTGATATTGCTGACAGTTTTGGTTAGGGTTTAGGGGAAAGAGATTACATATGCCGTACTAAAAACAATAAAATAGACGACGACTTTGAAATGGGTATTCCGGGTGGTAATGGGTAAACCTAAACTTTTTCTAAGCCAGAATTCGAGAGGTGCAGCCAGCACTCACCATTTTGGTATTGTGGCTTGAGTGCATCTGCTAAGCGACTGCAATTTGTTAGGTGCAGTTTCAGTTGATGAAAAACATTACCTCCAAACTGCTGGTTCCCATCATTTTATATGATGCGTTTTAACCATCTGATGGTGCGGAAGCTGATGGCGATGGACGTCAACCCCCTGATCATCAGATGGCTCTGCAGCTTCCTTACAGACAGGCCTCAACACGTGATGATCAGGACGCCCACCTCGTCTGTCGCCTCAGCCCAGGTTCGCACCAACACCGGAGCTCCACAGGGGGGTGTTCTGTCCCCAGCCCTGTTCACACTGTACACTGCCGACTGCCACTGCACCGCTGAGGGCACCCTCCAAGTGAAGTTTTCAGACGACATCTCCCTGACCGGCCTCATCACAACCAGCGAAAATTCCTACAGGGGCGCTGTGGAGGCGCTCGTTGGCTGGTGTGATGACAACCATCTCCTCCTGAACGTGGCCAAGACCAAGGAGATGGTTGTCGACTTCCGCCGGAAACCACCAAAGCCGACTCCACTGGTCATCAAAGGGGAGGAGGTGGAGTTGGTGGACCAGTACAAGTACCTGGGATCCATCATCGACAGCAAGCTGGACTGGTCCGCCAACTCCCAGGCCCTCCTCAAGAAAGGCAACCAGCGCCTCTTCTTCCTGAGGAAGCTGAACAAGTTTCGGTTGCGCCAGAGACTGTTCGGTCTGTTCTACGGAGCTACAGTGGAGTCAGTCCTGACTTTTAACCTCCTTAGCCACTTCGGCAGCCTCAAGGAGCACGACAGAGCCAGGCTGACGAAGATCACCAAGACAGCTGGCAGGCTGATCGGTGCTCCTGTTGCCAGCCTTCAGGAGGTGTTTCAGAGGAGGGCAGTTAGGCGTCTGAGGGCCATCCAGGGTGACTCCAGTCACCCACTGTGCGAGCTACTACAGGCGTAGACT
>CM065682.1:54869517-54879517 GCA_017654935.2 Phymorhynchus buccinoides
GGGCTTCGCACCCTGGGCCCGCCACAAGGCCACTACACCTTAACCCATACCTATGCAGCTCCCTGGACTCCCCGCGGACCCCCTCCCCCCTTACGAATCATTGGTCCGCCCCTGGAACTGCTATCTATCACTATACTACACCTGACTTGCTACTGCACCTACTTTTAAATAAGCCAAGAGAAACACCGCCATAACCCGATGACCGATAAGAGTTTCGGCTAACACAGCTCACGCGAGAATTACCTCCCTTCCATTGTCGTCCGCACACTTACAGAACAGACGACAAGAACAAAAGAGCAATTGGAAGGTGGTTTCCATCAGTGTAAAAATAATATTACGCAAGAATGGTGGAAAAGTGAAGGTTTGGAATATAGAGAACGAAGTAGGCCTATTTAATGTGACGGGGAAAAACAAAGAAAGAACAAGATGTGTCCTTGATATTAATGAAGACATGGTGAGCTTTCACTGGAAAGTGGCATTGCATGTTCAAGCGATTGCTATCAATGTACAAAACTAAAACCGCGAACTTTACGAACCAGAATGTATCAATATGAGTATGCAAGATATCCAGATTCTGAGAAGCAACTATATAAAATCAACAGTGAAACATCATGTTTTGGCCTTTATTTAAGACAAACAATGCTCAGGGTATTGTGTGAGTGTAATCCATTATTCATAAACAATGCGATCCGTTATTCCTAAACAGTGCTCTACTCGAGTCTGATGTTTCATCTCAAATCACACTTTTCAAATAAACCAGGAACGGACATCAAATTTGAAGTGGGTCATCCGTTGTTTATTTGACTTTTTATTTATTTTCGATTAAAGGACTGAAATCTGTTAAATTATTGTGAGCGAGATATCAGCACCAGTTCCTGAACTTTTACCCTATCTTTCTTTTGTGATGAGATTAGCGTCCAATCGGTCGGAGACCCTTGTGGACAGTATTCTTCTCTTTTCGCCGCCTCTTTTATTAGAATATTAATAGCATTTTAAGCCATCATGGTTGGAGGAGGAATACTTAGTTTGTCCCTCCTTAGCCGAGGCATCGGGGAAGTGCAGAAGAATGAGCACGAAAAGGTGGAAGCGCTTCTGGAACCTTCGGTAAGTGTTGATTGTTCACACATCTTTATTATATAAGTATACGCCTACTATCGTAAGTTCGGCAAAGTTTTCATATAATGCAAAAAAGCTCGAGCCCATAATTTTCCCCCCCTTTTTATATTTCTGCAGTCATTGTTTGATACAAGTTATTAGTTTTTGTAATAAATCCAATGATTCTATTCGTTGACGGAATAAAGCTTACCAGCAACGTTAATGTGAGCTTCTTTCTGTCGATTATTTCCATTACTGGGATAAATATGGATAGCGCGGTAAACTTCTTGAGTTAATTTTGATGCGCATGTGTGTGTGTGTGTGTGTGTGTGTGTGTGTGTGTGGTGCGTGCGTGTTTTGTGTGCGTGTGCGCGTGTGTGTGTGTGTGCGTGTGCGTGCGCGCGCGCGCGTGTGTGTGTTTGTTTGTGTGTGGGTGTGTGTGTGTATGTGTGTGTGTGTGTGTGTGTGTGTGTGTGTGTGTGAGAGAGAGAGAGAGAGAGAGGAGAGAGAGAGAGAGAGAGAGAGAGAGAGAGAGAGAGAGAGAGAGAGAGAGAGAGAGAGATAGATAGGGGAAGAGAGAAAGATTTGAGATTTTGAACACACACACACACACACACACACACACACACGCGCGCGCGCGCGCGCGCGCGCGTACGCGCACGCACGCACGCACACGCACGCACACACACACACACACACACACACACACACACACACACACACACACACACACACACACACACACACACACACACACACACTCTGCACACACATACACACACACACACACACACACACACACACACACACACACACACTCTGTATTTGTCAAATAGCCAATTCTACTCATTATCAACCGCTTTTGTGTGACTTGACGGCTCCGATAACTTTCGTAGGGTGACCGCAAGGATTTCCATTGTTGCCAAATTGGTGCTACACAGGAATAAATCAGACCTGCTGATGTTTTTTCAATCAAAGCGAAAGGTTAACATGCACTACTGACATTTGTGTATGAGAGAGAGAGAGAGAGAGAGAGAGAGAGAGAGAGAGAGAGAGAGAGAGAGAGAGAGAGAGAGAGAGAGAGAGAGAGAGAGAGAGAGAGAGAGAGAGAGAGAGAGGGGGGGGGGGGGGGGGGGGGGTCTCTAAAGGCTCCTTTAGCTGAACTTATTAGACTTGTTTAAAAAAAAGAAATAGTTGTGTGTTTTTTTCCTTCGGAAAACAGCCATTTTAAGACAATTATTGTAGTAAATCAAATTATTTGGGAGAAATCAATTAACTCTCTCTCTCTGTCTCTCTCTCTCTCTCTGTCTCTCTCTGTCTCTCTCTGTCTCTCTCTCCCTCCCTCTCTCTCTCTCTCTCTCTCTCTCTCTCTCTCTCTCTCTCTCTCTCTCTCTCTCTCTCTCTCTCTCTCTCTCTCTCTCTCTCTCTCTCAGTCTTGTCTGTCTGTTTCTGTCTGTCTGTCTGTCTCTGTCTCTCAGTCTGTCTGTCTCTGTCTCTCTCTCTCTCTCTCTCTCTCTCTCTCTCTCTCTCTCTCTCTCTCTCTCTCTCTCTCTCTCTCTCTCTCTCTCTCTCTCTCTCTCTCTCTCTCTCTCTCTCTCTCTCTCTCTCTCTCTCTCTCTCTCTCTCTCTCTCTGCTGCGCCTTTGTCACCACACATATTAAAATCCTCCATTAATAAATAATACGTTGATATCGTTTCACCCAAAATTATTTCGCTAAAATAATTGTTAAGGTTTTGTTGTTGTTGTAGCCATCAGCCCTTCTATAATGTGGACATGCACCTTATAAAGTAAACACACACAATGTTGCTTGCCACTGTTCTTTTATATCCAGCCAGAACACTCTTCTATCTGTAAGAATGCTCATTCCTGCTCCTTTACCTTTCAACAAACAACTTTTGCTTGGTTGGTTGGTTCATGTGTAGGAAAGAAAGTAACGGAAAAAAGTAACAGGACAAAGAGAAACGGAAACAAATTAACCGGGAAAAAAAGTAACTGAATTTGAGGAAAATACCGGATAGTGTGTGTGTATGTGCCCGCGCGTGTGTGTATATATAAATGTGTGTGCGTGCCTTAATAGGCTACGCGCATGCACGTGCATGTTTGTTTCAGTATGTGTGTAGTGGGCTGGGTGGGGTGCATGCACCCATATCTATGTTTGTATGAGTATATGTGTGTGCTGTGTGTATGCGCGTGCACGCAATAACGTGTGTACCCGCGCATGTTTATATTATAATGCGCGAGCGTATGCGCGCGCGCGTGTGTGTGTGTGAGTGCGCGCGCGCCCACACGCGTTCGAGTGTGTGTGTGCATGTGTGAGCATGTTTGCCCTTGTGTGTGTGTGTGCGTGCGTGTGTTCTTGTCTGTATGTGTGTGTGCGTCCGTGCATGCGCACTCGCGAGTGTGTATGTGCGTGTGGATGCGTATGTATGTGTGTGCGTGTGTGTGTGTGTGTCTGTGTGAATGTGGACATTGGTATGTTATATTGATGCAGGATTATCAGTAGTAAGTTTATAAATTAGCTGATGTGTACATACTGTATGTATGCGAATTGATGCACGTGCGCGGGTGTGTATGTGTCTTCATCATTTTCTGTTTATTTGCGAGCTAATACATCAATAATATTGACATAATATAAAATACCTGTGTGTGTGTGTGTGTGCGCGCGCGCGCGCGCGCGTCCGTGCGTGCCTCAACCGGTACTCCTTGTGTTATGCTAGATGATTTCTACACTTGCATTAAGAACATTATTTTATCTGTTACTTTTTTCCAGTTACTTTTTTTATAGCAAAATTTTCAAAGCAATTACACTAAGAATGTTATTTTTATCTGTTACTTTTTTCCGGTTACTTTTTTTTCTAGCAAATGTTACTTTTCTGTTAGTTTTTGTCCGTTCCTCTTGATGGCTACTGGTCTTTCACGCTTATTGCCATCGAACTATTATTTTTAGTTTGCACCTTTTGAACCAACAATAACCCGGCTCGACGCTCTTCCTATCCCCCTTTTCCTCTTCCACTCTCCAGGACTACTACAACCTGGCCGCGGACCCACCTTTCGCCCTCCCCTCTCTCCAGACGGCCACGTACCGATCTTGCCAAGACAGCAGCCCGGGATACTCTGCTCGTGATCTTCGAGACGTCTCCTCGGCTCCCCTGCCTAAGACGTTCTCCACGCGCAAAGGAGCCCTGCTGCTCTTCTCTGAGGACCTGGCTTTGAGGGCCAAGCGCAAGGATGACCCTCTCAAGACCGACGATAACAGCCCGGGACGTAGGCGCTCCAGCAACAGGTCTGGGCCAGAGCGTGGTCGGGGTTCCAGGTATGGTGTGGAGTCCGGGGTGTTCTGCTCGTCGGCCTGGCGGTCTCCTGGCAGGGGTGAGGAGGAAGATGGGGAGGACGAGGCGGTGATGGTGTTGAAGACGGTGGAGGATCTGGCCAAGTCTGTGCTGCAGTATGGAGCTGCTGGAAAGGTGCGTACGTGTGTGTGTGTGTGTGTGCGCGCGCGCGCGCGCGCGCGCGCGCGTGTGTGTGTGTGTGTGTGTGTGTGTGTGTGTGTGTGTGTGTGTGTGTGTGTGTGTGTGTGTGAGAGAGTGTGTGCGTGCGCGCGCGCGCGCGTTCGCGAGTGTGTGTGTGTGTGTGTGTGTGTGTGTGTGTGTGTGTGTGTGTGTGTGTGTGTGTGTGTCAGCTAACAAAGTATGTATGATTGGGTATAGGGTGTGTGTGTTTAAAACACATTTTTTTAAACCAAGCAATGTTATTCCCTCGTATAGACTAGAAAAGTAAAACCATCTTATTCTTAAGTAACACTTCCTTGCTTCCGTGCGCGCACGGCGTATGTGTGTGTGTGTATGTGTGTGTGTGTGTGTGTGTGTGTGTGTGTGTGTGTGCGTGCGTGTCTACTATGTACACCAAACAGCAAGTATGGAACTTGAAGACTGGGCGGACATTAATTGTTGTCTAGAAAATGGAGATGCTTTGCCCGGGTTACACTACACCCCTTCCTTTCTTTCATTCTTCCTTCCTAGGAAGCTACAGGGAAGGAGAAGAACTCGATGCACATGAAGTTCGTTCACCGGGGTCAAGAGCAGTGGCGGCGGCAGATTCGTCCCGGTTACTCGGCCAAGCGGTACCTGTCTACCTGGACACGAACCTGGGACGCCCAGGTGCTTCAGTCCCTTCTCACCAATGGTTGGTCAGCTGATTACATTCACCAGTTAACCCTTTCACACCGCCAATGTCGTATTTTAGAACCACAATGGTTTAACAGCATCCATGTCACTAAAAAGGCATCAAATTATGTGCCTGTTATCCGAAGACCCTATTTTCTTCATTGTGGGAGGTTAAGGATCTAGGCTTAATGTTATACACGTAGGAATTCCCAATATTGCAGATTTTGTTTTCTCTACCTGGTTAAGTTTGATGGCATTTTTTGGCTGAAAAATAGCTGGCGGCGAAAGGATTAAAGTTCTTCGTCTGTTGTTTTGCTTTTTGTTTGGTGTTTGTCTATCTGTTTGTTTATGTATCAACAAAGATAAGGTACCCTAAAGGGCCTGCTACACTACATACGATTCGCTGTCAAATGCGATGCGATTGTGACCACGCAAGTCGTGATTCACGTGAAATGCTTCTGACAGTTCTGTCTAAAAATAATGTTAATATGTACTAGGCCTACTTTCGCTTTATATACTCAAGTAGACTCAATACATGTATTTCACGTGAATCATGACTCGCATAGTCACAATCGCATCGTATTGACAGCGAATCGTATGTAGTGTAGCAGGCCCTTAACAGTCACAAATGGACGTTAGGTACGATAACATCTAATGCTCGGTGTCCATTTGTGTTCTACCGAGGACCCAGCATGTTTGACAATCGTGTGACAGGTAGCACACGCCTTGTTGCTTTTGATTCGCTGACAGGTTATACACACAAGCCGGTCTGCTTCTTTTGGTCTCACTTCCCCAAGACCCAAACAACATGGGCAACAGCGGACCAAATGCGTACACAACGCACGCCAGTCGGTGTGAATGACATGGCAGCAGGTGTGGGAAAAAACAGAATGAAACAAAACAGACGCTTTGTATTAGCCAGGACACAAGAAGTACACCGAGCCTAAGGGTACCGAGTTTCGTGTTGTTGTTTTGTTGTTTTCTTGTTTTTTTCTCCGAGAAGGTCATGTGTGTCCACTGTCTTTGTTTCCATTTTATTTCTACACGAGGTTTTTTGCACTCTGACAGTGCTTTGGACTAATAATTATTGTTTCCTTGCTTCTTTTCGGTTTTTTTCTCCCCAGGGTATATGACAGATCATTCTTCCCCGCTTGGAAGAAGCAGCGTGTCACTGGCAGCATCCCACTACCGTCAGCCCGTGTTCCAGCCTGACCTGTCCAGTTCGCCCCAGCCCTACCGCCTGATGAGGAGCATGCTTCTCTGTCCGGGCAGCCTCTCCGGCTTCACCTTTTACCGCCTGTCTCCTGATATGGGTCAGTCGCTGACTGGGGAGAGAGAGAGAGAGAGAGAGAGAGAGAGAGAGAGAGAGAGAGAGAGAGAGAGAGAGAGAGAGAGAGAGAGAGAGAGAGAGAGAGAGAGAGAGAGAGAGAGAGAGAGAGAGAGAGAGAGAGAGAGAGAGAGAGAGGAGAGAGAGAGAGAAGAGAGAGAGAGAGAGAGAGAGAGAGAGAGAGAGAGAGATGAGATAAGAGAGAGAGAGATGAGAGTGTGAGAGGACTGAGAGATGACGATGTGTGTGTGTGTGTGTGTGTGTGGACCGGAGGTGATTGTGTTGGTGGTAGTAGTTGTAGTAACAGTAGGGGTGGTGGTGGAGGAGTTGGTGTGTGTGCGCGCGCGCGTGCGTGCGTATTTGTTTGTGCGCGCATGCGTTTCTGTTATAACCGCCAGACAGCAAGTATGGAACTTGACGGCTTGGCGGGCATCAATATGTTTAAAATGGAGATGCTTTGCCCAGGATACATCTCTCTCTCTCTCTCTCTCTCTCTCTCTCTCTCTCTCTCTCTCTCTCTCTCTCTCTCTCTCTCTCTCTCTCTAGCCATACAGGCTTTATCTCTCTCTCTTTTTCTTGTTGTCTCTAAGCCATACAGGCTTTATTCTGTTTTTTTGTTGTGTGGGGTGTTTTTTTACATAGATATCTGTACGGTAGAATCTGAAGAAGACGCGGAAAGGCAAAGCGTGTCTAGCACTACTAGCAGCGCGGAGGCGGAGAGCAGCATCCAGCACTCGATACGGGTGATCCGCACCGGGGCTGACGGGACGCGGGAGGAGGTGCGATACCGTGCCCTGGACAGAGCCCTGCAGAGAGAGCTCCTGGTGGACCTCCTGGTGAAGAGTGCCGTCCACTATGCCCTCGCCACACAGGTGCGTGCAGACATTCTGGGCAAAGGTGTAGTAGCTTAGACACACACACACACACACACACACACACACACACACCCGCGCCTTCATGTTTATGATTGTCTATGTCAAAGTCTGGTTCTTTCGGTTTTGTGCAGGCCTTCTGGGCAGAAGTGAAGCTTAGACACCCCCTCCCCTCTCCCCCGCCTTTGTGTTTACGATTGTCTACGTCAAGTGTGGTTCTTTCGGTTTCGTGCAGGCCTTCTGGGCAAAGGTGTAGCTTAGACACCACCACCCCCTCTTCCCCGCCTTCGTGTTTACGATTGTCTATGTCAAAGTCTGGTTCTTTCGGGTTCGTGCAGGCCTTCTGGGCAAAGGTGTAGCTTAGACACCCTCGCCCCCGCCTTCATGTTTACGATTGTAAGTCTGGTTCTTTCGGTTTCGTTGACAATAACCTCAGGCTGATCCTAACTCTATGTCCCCTTTCCGAGAATGGCAGAATGTTGCTTCTGAGTTACGCGAAAGTTTGATTGAGGGGGTGGGGTGGGGTTCTAAATTACAACTTCTGCTCTTGTTATGGCTCTGTTAAGAATTGTGTGTGTGTGTGTGTGTGTGTGTGTGTGTGTGTGTGTGTGTGTGTGTGTGTGTGTGTGTGTGTGTGTGTGTGTGTGTGTGTGTGTGTGTGTATGTGTGAGTGTGCGTGCGTGTGTATGTGTGAGTGTGCGTGCGTGCGTGACTGCGTGCGTGTTTATGTGTGTTTGTGTTTGTCTGTCTGTATGTGTGTGTGTGTGTGTGGGGGCGCGCCTGTGCGCGTGGTATGTGTGAATAAGCGCGCATGCGCATACAAGAGAGGGAGAGAGAGAGAGAGAGAGAGAGCAAGTGCGTGCCCTTTACCTCCATTGTTTGTGTTGTTTTCTACTTGCTTATAACCAACATAATATAAGACAACAAAACCATAAAGAATAGCTTTCTCGCCGATATCGTTTTATAATAATTATAATAATCAAAACATTTTTCTATACACATAAAGGGGTGTACGTTTGTGAAAAGTGTGCCCATGTGATTCATGTGAACGAAAATGAAATAAAGCTTCATTGAGTCAAAAGTAAATATTCCTTCACAAAGTCTTTACTTATACAGCGGAACCTCCATTATAAGACCTTCAACAATCATCCAAAATGAGGGAGAGATCTTATAAGGGAGGTAACTGTAATACTTACAAAGAAGGGCAATGTCTCGGAGAAGTAGGAGAAGGAGTCTTATAATGAGAGGACTTATAAGGGAGTTTCCACTGTATAATCATTACCTCCTGTGCTTAATTTTATGAAGTTCTACTAAAGCTTAAGTGGGAAACTAAACGTTGTTGCTTTCGGCTTACTTAATTTAGAAAGTAACAACATTTAGTTTCCCACTTAAGCTTTAGTAGAACTTCATAAAATTGAGCACTGGTCAGTACACAAAAACACTGCATCTATCTATTGACCCGCGTTACCATAAGTTACGATATGCCTTGTTTTCTGTTTCAGGAGATTTTAAAGGATTCTATCCTTGAGGCCCCCACAAGACGAAAAGACAATAGTCATGGTGTCTTGGATGCTAAGGGCCTGCCCCTGTTTGACATGCGACAAGCGGTAGAGGTGAGTATGCGTTCTTGTAAAGATAGGGTTATAGTTCGCCTCAGCTATCGTGATGCGATGCTACGGACGTTGGTCCATGTTTACGTTGTCCTAGTAACCAAGTAGCTTACTAGATCAGACTTCTAGAAGCGATATGAGTCGAGGGAACTAACTCTACTTTCATAACATGCGTGTGCTGATTGTTGGCGTTTTGTTAAATAGGGTATTGGCCCTTTACTCAAATGGCTGTTATCACTGGTTGATATTAGCATGTTGTAGGGGCCAATACTAAACTAGAGCTGTACAGTAAAGGATTTTCAACAGTATTGGAATATCGGAAAGCAAGACTGTAGAACGTATCCCGACTTTTTGAGCCCATATATGAATGTTAAACAGTTGGTCCGGATACCACAAAATTGATTACATACGAAGACATCAAAATTGCGAACATGTTTTTGGACCTCCGAAAAGACATTTTCTGAACACGGGGTATCATAAAAACTGTTTATGTCCGAAACACACACACACACATCTTGAAAAAACAAATTGTTGTAATCCTACATGCATTGAATCTTTTCTTAAAATCCGAAAAATCGAAATGATAGCTTGATTATTATGCTTTTTATTACCAACTAGCAGTCCTACTCGCTACGCGTTGCACGCACGCACTCACGTACATACACACATACTCTCTCTCTCTCTCTCTCTCTCTCTCTCTCTCTCTCTCTCTCTCTCTCTCTCTCTCTCTCTCTCTCTCTCTCTCTCTCTCTCTCTTACTCTCTCTCTCTCTCTCTCTCGCTTCCCCTCTCTCTCCTCTCTTCTCTCTCTCTCTCTCTCTCTCTCTCTCTCTCTCTTTCGCTTCCCCCGTCTTTTTTCACTCAGCTTTATGAAGCAAGGGAAGTAATTACTGCAAACCAGTTCAGCCAGTCATTCCCTAATTACTACTCTTT
>CM065682.1:54889517-54922017 GCA_017654935.2 Phymorhynchus buccinoides
ATGTGCAGTTAAACCCTCCTCCATGCCTTTTTCTACGACCCCATTTTGTGTCTACTCGAACGGTGTTGGATGCCTTTTGAATTTCAATCACAGTTTCTTATCACCTTGTCACGTCGCCTGCCGGCAGATACGTACGAGTATGTGTGCGCAGCACTACAGTAAATTGTATTTAGTGTCATTTTCAATCGCCCTTCACTTTCACTTCGATTCTCCTCTCCCTGTGTGATTTATGGGGCTGATACAATGGAAACAAACCGCAGTAAGGGAGGGAGATCGAGTCTCTCCCCGTGCTCTCTCCATGCAGAGGCAAAAGAAAGGCAGGGGAAAAAGTAAGCCGCATTAATTCCATGCCTTCAAAGAGGTAACTAAACTCCTGCCATCCACGTATCGATGTGCTGTGTGCCAGGCAGCAGCCAACTGAAAAAGCGAGAAAAAGCGCTATTGTTCCTTTAATCTCCTAATGCTTTCGCTCTGGGAAGCGATTGTGACACGTACACCGGTTTGACTGGCAAAGGAAATAAACATCGCTCACTGCGGACAGAATTTGGACAAAAAGAGAGAATATTTTCAGTCTCTATTATGGCAATGATGGTGGTGATAATCTTAGGTCCGTGTTAAAGAAAATGTTCTCGATAATCCAAATTAAGTCCACCGTTTTGGGGGGTAAGGTATTCGCAATGTTTCCAGTTCGGCTATGTCTTGAGCCACACTTGATTGATTACCAGCGCCGTAATGGATTGAGGATAAACTGTTTTCTCTTCAAGAGCGCGCGCGTGTGTATGTGTAGGCTGGTGTGATTTGTTGCCTTTCCTGCTCTCCCCTCAGTGAGTATGTGCGTGAATAGAAGTGGAGAGGGGTGATTGAGAGCTAAGCTAGCACCAAGGCGAGAAGAGGAAAACCTGGTCGTCGTTTTCAGAGTGTGGTGTTGACATTGCTGTGTGTTACTAACGGGGATTGTATCGGTGTAATGGTGTCTTTATTGACTCTGCCAATGAAAGGAGAACACGTTACTCTTGCACTCGTGGGGAAACTACAGCGTAGCAACAAAAAGAGATTGGGGAAAGATTAGGCAAACATTTCAAAACTTTTTTGTATATAATGTCAGTATCGAAGTGAATAAAATCATAGAAAACAAAATGTTAGAATGAAAAACAAACTTAGTGAAGCAGGGATCCCAGGGACGCCCATTTGGGGGTCTATGAAGTAATACAATTCTAAAGGACCCTCTAAAAGAATGTCCAGGGGGTCCCAGGGATGCACCAGAAAAAATCTGTTTAGCATTTGCAATGCTACTGGGACCCTCTATCCCACCTCTAGGACCCTCTATGCTCTAAGTGAAGGAGTCCCTGGGACCCCTTGTTTTACAGGACGATTGGGAGCCCTGTGAAGTGTTTCTCTTTTAAGGCCAGCTCTTTATATTTGTTGTTTTATTTGTTGAATACATTCTGTGAAAACTAATCAAATTCCCAAGTTTTGTATTTTCTAGTGTATTGAAAGATATTAGCATTTTTCAGAAAGTAGAGAACATTCTTTTTATTTTCTGAAGGCGCTACATGCCTAACTTTTCATAATTATTGACCACATTAATTTATTTTGTTCAATTGAAATCTAGTTTTCTTTTTATTTTCATGCCTAAGCTTTTCATAATTATTGACCACATTAATTTATTTTGTTCAATTGAAATCTAGTTTTCTTTTTATTCACATGCCTAAGCTTTTCATAATTATTGACCACATTAATTTATTTTGTTCAATTGAAATCTAGTTTTCTTTTTATTTATTTGCGTTGGTTTAGAATGTGATCTCTGAACACTGAACATATAAGTCTTACCATACCGATGGTGTTTACTGTTTCTCCCGTACATCTGAAGTCCACATTGACTTAAAGTAAGCAAAACAAAATATTAGATCAAAGTATTCAGAATATAGTGGTCCACATTGCAGTTGTTCTTTGTGCATTCCTTGAAAACTGGACCAAAAATCGTGCTTGCTCATATTACACTCTTTGTAAACTATGGACTATGAAAGTAGGCTAGTGGCTGGTCTTGATTAAACACAGTTGAAACAATAATATTCGAATCGTACACATCTGTATTATTTTAAAAAATGGGACTTTCCTGGTGTTGCACTGCCTCCGGGCATTGCCTCCAGGATCGTTCCCACCATCTTTATATCTACTAATGTCCCATATGTGTCTGTTCCAGACCGGAGGACGTTAAGCAGATTTTCATATTATTCGAAAGCCATTAAGCGTTATTTCTAGATAAACTGTCCTACACATATGCGATTTATTTTAAACTTCCTGAAAAAAAAGTTATTTCCTTTTTTGGTTTGATTAAATTGCTCTGTTGTGAGGATGACTTGATTAATGTTTTAAAAACGATTGACCTATGATAACAGTGCCCGATTGTTTGATTTTAAAAAAACATGTTCGTAATGGTCGTTTTGCATGAGTACAGCCCTGCATTTTGGTGTGGGCAGTTTGTGGCGTTCTAGAGAATATGGTTTCAATGCAAATGATTGCAATTAGACCATCCGCTTGTTCTGTTTATCACCAGTGATACATTGCTAAATCGACTCATAAAGGCGCGTTGTTTCAGACAAACGTCTATAGTGACCCCCGAACAAAAAAGAATCAACTTCTAGCAGCCAGCCTCCCCTCCCTCCCCCCTCCCCAACCCTAACGCTTCTTTTGTTTCTATACCTCTTATCCTTTGATACCCATGATGTTGCCGATATAATAGCTGGATGGTGTAATGTTCAAAGGTTTAAAACAAAATACATGCAAAAATCGAGCTTAAATTAGGCTAAGCAGTTCAAACATCAACCTAGACTGTGTCGGCTATCATATCTTGATGCTCTTTCATAAAAGCAATAGCCTACATTGAATAGCTCTCTCTCTCTCTCTCTCTCTCTCTCTCTCTCTCTCTCTCTCTCTCTCTCTCTCTCTCTCTCTCTCTCTCTCTCTCTCTCTCTCTCTCTCTCTCTCTCCGTGTGTCGCCTGTCTCTGTCTGTCTGTCTCTCTTTCTTTCTCTCTATATCTATCCCTCTCTCTGTGTAAGTGTATGTGTTAGTGTGCGTGTATGTTTGTATATCTCTGTCTCTCTCTATCTCTCTATGTGTCTGTCTGTCTCTCTCTCTCTCTTCATCTCTATCCTCTCTCTCTCTCTCCCCCCCCACTCTCTCTCTCCCCCCCCTCTCTCTCTCTCTCCCTATCTTTCTCTCTCTCTCTCTCTGTGGAACAAAATACGATCAAATCGGACCTTGTTTGGATCGAGTTGATAGGATTTAGGTCTATCAGAAGCTCGCTGATAGCGATGCCGATTGTTCAATGTCCAATATATTAGGACAACTCGACTCTTCACAATCCGCGGAATCAGAAGTTAGTCGCTGAATATTAAAAAGGAGAACATTTCAAAGTGATTTTGTTTTGTAGTTTGAAGAACAAAGCGCAGAGATGGAGATAGATGACCATCTTTCTTTCTTTTTTTAAAACATAATTCTTTGTCTGTTTGTCTCTCTCTCTCTCTCTTCTCTTGTCTCTCTCTCTCTCTCTCTCTCTCTCTCTCTCTCTCTCTCTCTCTCTCTCTCTCTCTCTCTCTCTCTCTCTCTCTCTCTCTCTCTCTCTCTCTCTCTCTCTCTCTCTCTCTCTCTCTCTCTGCTAAAATCTCTTCTGACTCTCCTCTCTGAATCTATATCATTGGAAAACAATATGTTGTTAAGTTCTCTCTCTCTCTCTCTCTCTCTCTCTCTCTCTCTCTCTCTCTCTCTCTCTCTCTCTCTCTCTCTCTCTCTCTCACTCTCTCTCTCTCTCTCTCTCTCTCTTTCTCTCTCTTTCTCTTGGTGTGTTTTTTTTTATGTAGATGTGTGTGTGCTCGCTCACACGCGTGTGTCACTGCGTGCGTGCTTCGTGATGTTGTAAGCATGGCATGTTGTCGTTGCATGCTTATCAAGAGGTACACAAACGATTGAATAGTAATAGATTCAGATGCATTTACTTTAATAGTAACGTAACGTCTCACTCTCTCTCTCTCTCTCTCTCTCTCTCTCTCACACACACTCTCCTCTCTCTCTCTCTCTCTCTCTCTACTCCTCACTCTCTCCTCTCTCTCGCTCTCTCCTCTCTCACAAACACACACACACACATGCACACACACGCGCGCGTACACACACACACGCGCGCACGCACGCACGCACATGCACACACACACGCGCGCGCGCATACACTCCCCCCCCCCCCCCCCCACACACACACACTCTTGCAAACCAACCTTATTGTTTCTTTCTTGTCTCTTTTCATACTCGTAAATAAAGCATTAGCGTTTGTTGTGTGTATGCGCGTGTGTGTTTGCCTCTGACACAAAGGGGGGTGGGGGGGGGGGGGGGTGGGGGGGAGGGGCGGGTTGTTTTTTCTGACTCGTTGTTTATAACTCTATTGTTGTCGCGCCAGCCACATGATATCATAAAGCAGTCAATATTCATGCACAGGAGCTTGGTCCATTCTATTAATCTGAGAATAGGCCCTTTACAGTGCCAGAGTGCGTGTTCTCGTCAGGAAAGGAAGCAGGTTCAGAGAATGATTTATTTTCTAAAGGTACAAAGAAGGCACAGACAGAAAAATAACATTAGTTCTAGGAATATATTGGGGTTGCTGCCCTTTGGCTCTTATTCATGCAGCACTAGGCAGGGGTGTCGTAAACAGCTTTGGTGGAGGGGAGCTAATTTACATGGAGTTACATCCCCTTGTTCATTTCACTAATCTGGGGCTGCTTCCCTTTGGCTCTTCTTCATGCAGCGCTAGGCGGGGGTGTCGTAAACAGCTTTGGTGGAGGGGAGCTAATTTACAGGGAGTTCGATCCCCTTGCTCATTTCATTAATCTCATCTCCTATCCTTACTATTTCGATCTTCATTAGTTTAAGGGTGAAGAATGGAACCGTTAATAAAACACACACACACTCAAACTTGAGGAATGGTCTTGGAAAGGAAGACTCACAAAGTTTAGACGGGGTGTTCAAGCTAAAATATGTCCAACATCGTCGTAGGTTTATGACATAGGCCTAGTGGATTTGACGTTCGATTCATAGTATCTCTACTATTAATAGTATTATAATGGACGCAACTACACACAAATATGTATGCGTTAGCTCACACCTATCCAAACAAGGTCCAATTTTATCGTATTTACTAGAGAGAAGCACAGAGAGAAAGAGACAGAGGAGAAGGGGGAGATATACAGACATATAGACAGATCGAGTGACTGAGAGAGAGAGAGAGAGAGAGAGAGAGAGAGAGAGAGAGAGAGAGAGAGAGAGAGAGAGAGAGATATTCAATAAAGACCGTTGCCCCTAAATGAAAGGGCACAGAAAAACTCTCACACCTATAAACATACAGGATGCGATTGTTAAACCAAAAAAAAGTAATTTGCCTTTCGATGTTTAATTCATGCCATTTTTCATTAATTTAATATTTCAATTAGTTTCTCATGAACTGTCTGAACCAACCGTATCTTTTGTATTATTGTACATCTATTTGTCATACTGAGAGTGGAAAGATTGAAAGAAAAAGTATCATAACAAAAATATGTTCATACATGTCTTCGAATGGGCAGATTGATAAAGTAATCATAGCAAAGAAAACCACAATTACATGTGAAACATCAAATGTCTATGTACATTCATGTGTAAACGAAAACATGCTAGGACCATGCACTTGCTTTTGGTTTAAACATTTTATAGTCCGAAAACAAAACATCATACAATACAAGACAACTGAATTAGCAACGAGCAGAGCTTATGCTCTTGCTTCTCTCTTCCCCCCCCCCCCCTCCCCCCCCTCTCTCTCTCTCTCTCTCTCTCTCTCTCTCTCTTTCTCTCTCTCTCTTCTCTCTCTCTCTCTCTCTCTCCTCTCTCTCTCTCTCTCTCTCTCTCTCTCTCTCTCTCTCTCTCTCTCTCTCTCTCTCTCTCTCTCTCTCTCTCTCTCGCTCTCTCTCTCTCTCTCTCTCTCTCTCAGTTGTGTATGAATACATATGTGAAGGGGTGCCATATTATTATAGCTGATTCAAACATTGTGTATCCCCCTTGCCAGGAGGGCTATTGCTAATGGCAATACAGACCTGTTTACTCTGCTCTTTTCGAGTAGCATTCTACTCAAATCAGACCTCTAATACTCTTCAGAATTGAAAATAATGCTCTTTCTACTCATTTTCAGTGAACATTGTTTCATGGTTTAATGAATAAAACTATATATTTTGCACCCAAACTACTCATTTCAGCTATCCAGACTACTCAAGACTTGTGTATGGGGGTAAACAGGTCTGGCAATACAACATTGTTCATTGTTCTATCTCTCTCTCTCTGTTTTCGGAGAGAAACAGACAGACAGACATAAGATATGAGTTTCTGTGACTAGAATATACCAAATAGCAATGCAATCCCAGAGAGAGAGAGAGAGAGAGAGAGAGAGAGAGAGAGAGAGAGAGAGAGAGAGAGAGAGAGAGAGAGAGAGAGAGAGAGAGAGATCCTTTGTTTTGCAGCTCTAAGAGAGAGAGAGAGAGAGAGAGAGAGAGAGAGAGAGAGAGAGAGAGAGACAGACAGACAGACAGACAGACAGACAGACAGACAGACAGACATACTTTACTCTGCAGCTCATATTTCATTTTAAAGTGGTAATTCTTGTCCGAAAGCTGCTACCCGCTTGATACGAATCACACAGATCTAGGCTACTAGTAGTCTGAGAAGGGAATAATCTATTATCAGATGAATGCCAACCCCTTTAATTGCTTTTTTGCATTCGATTACACCCAGCCGTTGTGCCTCCTGCCAGAGGTATAGTGCCACCAAATCCCTGTAGCAAGTTTTGTTTGGCAAGTATGGTTCATTGTTTATATGTTTATTCAGCGGGCCGAAGAACACCATTGTTCCCACATACTGCTAGTCCCACACTGGAATTTTACATCCATGACACGACTATGCGACTATACTACATACCGCTATTCCCACAAACTCTCTCTCTCTCTCTCTCTCTCTCTCTCTCTGTCTCTCTCTCTCTCTCTCTCTCTCTCTCTCTCTCTCTCTCTCTCTCTCTCTCTCTCTCTCTCTCTCTCTCTCTCTCTCTCTCTCTCTCTCTCTCTCTCTCTCTCTCTCTCTCTCTCTCTCTCTCTCTCTCTCTCTCTCTCTCTCTCTAGGAGGTGGAAGGTGCAATCAAAGCATTAAAACATAACAAGGCAGCAGGTCCAGATGGATTATTAGGCGAGTTTTTCAAATTTAGCATGGATTATCAAATAACCTCTTTTCTTGTAAAGTTTTTCAATTTTCTCTTTGACAATGGTTTGTTTCCTGACGACTGGTGCTTATCAGTTATTCTGCCATTATACAAAAAGGGTGATTTGAACAATACTGACAATTACAAAGGCATATCTTTATTAAGTATTACCAGCAAATTGTACAGTTTTATTTTAAGCAAACGTATCACAAAGTGGATAGAAGAAGGTGGCATCGTTGGGGAAGAGCAGGCAGGGTTTAGAGAAAAACATAGTACATTTGACCACATATTTACTCTTTATTATATGATTCAAAAGCAACTGCTGAGACATAGAAAGCTATATATAGCTTTCATTGATTTTCGAAAGGCTTTCGATTTTGTTAGTAGGGATAAGTTATGGAAAATACTGTTTGCAAATGGTTTAAATGGAAAGATCTTTTTAGCTTTACAAAGCATGTATAATGTCGTGAAAGCACAAGTGCGCGCAAACGGTGACTTAACTGAAGCCTTTTTGTGTCCTCGTGGTTTGAAGCAGGGTGAAGTTTGCTCTCCTGTTCTATTCTCACTCTTCATTAATGAATTAACAAAAGATGTTCTTAGTAATGGCAAACATGGCATACAGCTATCTCCAGAACTTATTGAATTGTTCATCCTCCTCTTTGCCAATGATGTCGCTTTGTTCTCAGATACTATTGTGGGTCTTCAGAATCAGTTAAACATATTATTCAATACAGCAAAGCGACTTGATTTAGTTGTGAATTTAGATAAATCAAATGTTGTTGTTTTCAGAAATGGTGGGTATCTGTCTTCTTCTGAAAGATGGACGCTTGGTGGACAAGAACTACAAATAGTTAATATGTACAAATACCTCGGAATCTATCTATCTACAAAGCTCTCGTTTTCTTACACTCTAAAAGATTTGGCAGATAGGGCAAGAAAGGGCGTTTCCGTAATTATTAGATTGATGTGGTCTATAGGAGAGCATTCCCCACAACTATTTTTCAAACTGTTTGATTGTCAAATTCAGCCGATTTTAACGTATGGATCGGAAGTATGGGGTTTATGTTCTGACCAACAGCACATAGAACATATTCATTTATCAGCTTTAAAACGATTCATGGGTGTGAGCCCAAAAGCACCAAGGCAATTGATTTATAGTGAAACAGGAAGATACCCTCTCTTTGTTAATACCTATACAAAATGTGTGAAATTCTGGTTAAGAATAGTGAACATGGATGAGGACAGATACCCGAAGAAAAGTTATAACATGTTACTTTGTTTACAGAGGCAGAATTATGTTACATGGGCATGTCGTGTACGCAATGTTCTATACAGATATGGTTTTGGGTTTGTTTGGGAAGCGCAGGGAGTGGGAAATATAAAATTGTTTATTTCTGTGTTTAAACAGAGACTTATTGATTCCTTCAGCCAAGATTGGCATTCTGCTTTAGAAAATCACGACTTCTTTGAAATATATTCAACATTTTGTAATTCAATATCTTGTAAAATCTATTTGAACAACATCAAGAACATAACTTGGCGAAGGTGTTTGGCTAAGTTTCGAATTGGTATGTCACCCATTAAAAAACACTTTTTGCAATATAAATTCAATGAAGGTGATAAATTTTGTCCATTTTGTGTAACTGTAGTAGAAAACGAAGTCCATTTTCTTTTTGTTTGTCCTAAATATAACGAGCTTAGAATGGAATTAATACCAAAGAAATACTATAATTGTCTATCTTTATTCAAGTTAACTCTAATCTTATCTTCCGAAAATTCTCAACTAATCTCTAAAGTAGCATCGTTTTTACATAAAGCTTTAACAGTTAGACGTCAATGTTTGAGTGAAAGGCAGAATGCACGAGATGTTACTTAAAGTTTTTGCTTGTATTGTTATTGTTATGGGCCAGTGGCCTAACAATTAAACCATTTTTGACTTTGACTTTGACTCTCTCTCTCTCTCTCTCTCTCTCTCTCTCTCTCTCTCTCTCTCTCTCTCTCTCTCTCTCTCTCTCTCTCTCTCTCTCTCTCTCTCTCTCTCTCTCTCTCTCTCTCTCTCATCATTTTTCAATGTTCAGTGTTCTCTCTCTCTCTCTCTCTCTCTCTCTCTCTCTCTCTCTCTCTCTCTCTCTCTCTCTCTCTCTCTCTCATTTTTCAATGTTCAGTGTTCTCTCTCTCTCTCTCTCTCTCTCTCTCTCTCTCTCTCTCTCTCTCTCTCTCTCTCTCTCTCTCTCTCTCTCTCTCTCTCTCTCTCTCTCTCTCTCTCTCCCAAAGCTATATAAACGCATGCGCACGCGCGCGCTCACACATGCATGCATGGTCACACAGTACAGACTAGCCCATCCAGAATAAACTACAATTACATGTGCGTTGCACACACGCAACAACAACGGTGTGTGGGACTAGCGGTGTGTGGGAACAGTGGTATGTCACCATTCAGCGGACCTGCTTTGCGGAACAGGTTACATTGCTTGATGTCGTCATACATCATTATAACAATAGCTTAACATCCCTTCCCGTCAATCAACTTCACAACCATACATGTAAATACAATTAATTTGTAGAATGGGTGTGATGTTCCGAAACTGTATTTCCGTTATTTTCGTCGTTGGTTAAAATGTATTTTTCTTGCATTTATTTTGCTTCTTGACAACTGCAAGACAGTGGATCCGAGGTATCCTTTAGCTTAGGTTTGTAGAGGTTACAGGTCGAACAGGAGGGATAATATATCTTCGTCTACAAAGTATCGAAAAAAGAAACGATGCATTTTAAGGTACTATTTTTTAAGGTAATTAACCTCCCACAAGGGACAATTCCGTTTCAATTAATTTTGTCTAACGCTAGCTCATCACGGGGGCCATAGCTTGCGATATGTGTGTGTGTGTGTGTGTGTGTCTGTGTGTGTCTGTGTGTGTCTGTGTGTATATGTGTCTGTGTGTGTATATAAAAATTATGTGTGTGTGTCTGTGCGTATGTGCTCGCCAATAACAACAGATCAATTTTGATTCTTGAAAGTACTTCTATAAGCGTAAACAGTCTTGCGCGCGAATGACCATTCACAAAGGGTGAAAGTGAATGATCGGATTATGAACGAGTCCCAAATATTGACTTCCGTATTCAAAAACATTAAATGAAGCTTACGACAGTGGCAATATTGGAATGCCCGGAAGCCTATAGATTGCTATAAAAAACGAACACGCTTTTAAAAAAAAATTCGGTATTAAAGAGCATTTAACCAAAAAAATATTAGCGTCGTGAATATTAACTCTTATAAATAATGTGATCATAATTAATGTGTATGAGTAAGATTTCTGGATATGGGATTTGTGCACAGAATTAATAATAATGCTTCAAAATTAACCATGCTCATAATATAACTAAGAAGTTAAAGTGTCATTTAAATGATCAGAAAATGCCAAGTCCTAATCATTTCTAAATTTCGAAAAAGAAACGCATACATGCGCGTGCTAATTTTGGCAGATGTACTCCGTGTTTGAAACGAGTAGTGGGAAGTTCTGTGCAACAGAAAACGAAACACGAAGTTGGAAGAAAATGGTGTGAACGTTGTGAAGAAGCTGATGCAACTTCGAGGTTCTTACAGTGCCATTTGTGCTGAAACAATGAAAACAGGCCTGTTTCTGTGCGTCGGTGGTGACAATTCAAGTCCTGCAGAGGATGATAGGTGATCAATTACTTTGTGTTCTTTTTTTTGACAGGTGAGGGTAACTTCTTGGGATGCAAAAATGCTTTTGTTTTAGCAAGAGTCGTCATAGTGCATGGAATTGGAATTGTAGTCGTACAGAGGTTGCTGGAAGATAATTCAGGATGTGAATAGAAATAAAGACGTCCGCGTGAACTTTGTTGACGGTTGATTTCTTCTTAAAGCTGTTAACACAACAGCAACAAAAGCAAAGAAACAACTTCGGAGTGAGAATTGACTGGTCTCGATACACGATCTTCACAGAGAAGACCCTACATTCAGAATAAGAGTCAACGGATTTCCCAATGCGTGTGCGAGTTCCTGAATTAGAAGATATCTACGAAAATAACAACACAGCTTTCAGAATGTGATCCCAAACCCTACACACACACACACACACACACACACACACACACACACACACACACACACACACACACACACACACACACACACACACCACACTACACACGCACACACCTTCACATTTACCCCCCACATCCCCACCCTGTACAATGGGACTCTCGACTCTGCCGCCTCTCAAGGCGGTGCGGATCCCCAACATTTTGGCCCAGCAACATCAACAACAGCAGCAGAAGCAGCAGCACAAAAGAAAGGGCAGGACCTCGGGCAGGCACCACTACCTGCTGAAGATGAAGAAGGAGGAGAGCCTTCGGATGCGGAGGCTGGGCTCAGGGCTGCTGGAGCACGCCATGCTGGACAGCACCATTCTCACCCACCTCGTGGTAATGCATGGGCGACTAAGTGCCTCTCAGGGCATGATCATTGTGTGGATGTCTCTCTTTGCCTTGTGGGTGGTTAGATAGTTGGGTGGTTGGCTGGGTGGGTGGGTAGGTTGACGGATGGGCTTGGCTGGTTGGTTGGTTGGTTGGTTAGATAGATGGGTGGGTGGTTGGTTGGCTGGTTTACTGATATGCTTGGCTGGCTGGTTGGTTGGTTGGTTGGTTAGATGGTTGGGTGGGTGGGTGGTTGGCTGGTTACCTGATGGGCTTGGATGGTTGGTTGGTTGGCTGGCTGGCAAATTAGATAGCTCGTTGGGTGGGTGCGTGGGGGAGTGGTTGGGGGAATGGATCGTGGAGTGATTGGTTGGTTGATTGGTTTGAGTGGTCTATGAATGGATGATTGTTTTGAGTGATCAATGAATGGATGGTTGGTTGGTTGGTTGGTTGATTGGTTTGGGTGGTCTATGAATGGATGGTGGGTTGATTGGTTATTTGATTGGATAGTTGATTGGTTGGTTCGATGGATTGTTGGTTGGTTGGATGGTGGGTTTATTGGTTGGTTGATATGCTGGCTGGTTCGTCAATGGATAGTTGATTTGTTGGCGACAGGGATTGTGCTTCTTCTTCTTCTTCTTCTTCTTCTTCTTCTTCTTCTTCTTCTTCTTCTTCTTCTTCTTCTTCTTCTGCACCCGCATGTGTGAAAGAAAGGAAAGTTAGGACAAATGCGTGGGCTTTGGTACTAGCCTAAATAGTAATAAAGCTGAATTAAGAATAAAAATAGTTAACGTAGGCGAAAGTAAAAGCAGAACGAATGTAAGTATTTTGTTTGGGTGTAGCCTACGTGCATCCTGTAATAATTCGATAATTCGTTTTCTATATTATCCGGTCAGTGGAAAACGTTGTCACAGAAAAGTTACGTACTTCCTTTATTATTATTTTCAACTGCATAGTTATCGTTGGTTCATGCTTGATAAAGCAGAACCAAATTTGCCCTTTAATTAAATCTATTATCCACGCCATTGACGATGTATTGGGTACAAAACAACTAGCAGCTCATCGTCTGAATTGGAGGAATGTTGAGAGATTTTGTCTGCACAAAAAGATGGCTAAATTATGCATCTGCTGAATGCAATGGTTGTCAATCGTTGGAAGGACTGATTTTATGTCAATATTCTTACTTCAAGCAGAAACAATTATTTCTGTGTGTCTGTCCTTGTCGTTCGCAGTCTGTTGTCTGCCTTTCCTTTTTCTTTGTCTTTGCCGCCCGTTTCACTCTGTCTGTGTCTGCCTTTGTCTCTGTCTGTTCTCTCTCTCTCTCTCTCTCTCTCTCTCTCTCTCTCTCTCTCTCTCTCTCTCTCTCTCTCTCTCTCTCTCTCTCTCTCTCTCTCTCTCTCTCTCTCTCTCTCTCTCTCTCTCTCTCTCTCTCTCTCGTGTTGTTTTTTTGTTTGTCGGTCGGTCGGTCGGTCGATCTCTCTCTCTCTCTCTCTCTCTCTCTCTCTCTCTCTCTCTCTCTCTCTCTCTCTCTCTCTCTCTCTCTCTCTCTCTCTCTCTCTCTCTCTCTCTCTCTCTCTCTCTCTCTCTCTCTCTCTCTCTCTCTCTCTGTCTCTGTCGTGTGTGCGTGCGTGTGCGCGTGCGCGCGTGCGCGCGCGTGTATGTGTGTGTGTCATTCTCTCTTTGTCATCACAGATCTAGTTCATTGACAGATAGCTTATGTCAGTTGAATAACCATATACATGACGCGTACAGACATTTTCGATTCATACATTGAAAATGGTGGAAAGCAATATGTACACACACTTTTTTTTTCTAAATACACACACACGCGCGCGCGTCCATGCAAATATTTCAGCGAAAGAGGGAAGCAGAGAGAGAGAGAGAGAGAGAGAGAGAGAGAGAGAGAGAGGGAGGGGGGGAGAGAGAGAGTGATATATATATATAGAGAGAGATATCAAAATGAATTTTTTAAAAAATCAAATAAAATCTGTTTTATTGCCATTAGCAAACAAACGCCCTTATGCAAGGGTGGAACAATCATTTAACTTCCATGTCTACAACACTGGAATAAATGAAAAAATATAACTTACTAATCCTATTCTTACAACCTGTTTTCTTTTCTTTTATTTTTCTACTTTCTTCCCAGTAAACAGCTTCCTTCACATGTATATCCCATACATACCTACAGAGAGAGAGAGAGAGAGAGAGAGAGAGAGAGAGAGAGAGAGAGAGAGAGAGAGAGAGAGAGAGAGAGAGAGAGAGAGAGAGAAACAGAGAGAGGGGGGGAGTCTCACACTACAAACTATCTTGTTTCAGTTTTGTTTGCACACATCCTAGCACCAGCGCTATCAAATATATATAAATGGTGATACCTGATCAAACACCATTCCTCGCCAGTTCTGGACATTCGATCACGGTTACAAATGCCCAATTAACGCGCCAGTCACATTGTCAAGCGGTAGTCTATTTGCATACTGGTATTATTGGTGGAAGCTAATCAACTCTCTGTATTTTCTTTCATGAATATGATGTTACATATTATTATGATGTTGCATAGACATGTGTGTTTTATGAAATGCGTTGCTTTTTGGGGTGACGTTGTCTTGCGTGTTTTGGTTTAAAATGAAATCAATTTGATCTTATCTCTTTGTGACTTAAGCAATGATAACTTCGGTGCTTTGCTTTTAAAATGTTTATGTTGTTAGCTATTTTACTGTGTGTGATTTTATATTGACGTGTTTATAGTATTCAATGTTTTGTATTTTAGCATGGTCGTGGATTTATATTATTATGTGTTTGATTTTTATGCATACGGGCGTATCTTTCTATATTGTTAAAATCGCAGTCGTTGCCACTTGTAATTTCACTTGCTAGTGATGATAAAATTGTTTTGAGTTGAGTTGCTCCAACAGTCCTTACCGTCTCTCTACGATTTCTTTAGAAACACGGGGACTCTTAAACAAACAGATAAATTCAAATCAAATCAAAAACACTTTTTCATAGTTCTTGGATAAATTACATGCCAATAAAACAGAGACACTAACATTCAGTGTTTTAAATTACAAGAAACAAGTTACATGAGTAATAGATAATAATATTATACATAAAGACGTTGGTACTCGGCATGCATTGAGCATAAAGTAAACAGGTCACGTGAGTAACACATGCATGAAAGATACACAACTGCAAAAATACAAATGAAATCAGGTCACATGAGTAATACACGTATGAAAAATACAAATGAAATCACACAACTGCAAAAATACAAATGAAATCAGGTCACATGAGTAATACACGCATGAACGATACACAACTGCAAACATACAAATCAAATCAGGTCACATGAGTAATACACGTATGAACGATACACAACTGCAAAAATACAAATGAAATCAGGTCACATGAGTAATACACGTATGAACGATACACAACTGTAATACACGAGTATGAACGATACACAACTGCAAAAATACAAATACAAATGAAATCAGGTCACATGAGTAATACACGTATGAACGATACACAACTGCAAACATACAAATGAAATCAGGTCACATGAGTAATACACGTATGAACGATACACAACTGCAAAAATACAAATGAAATCAGGTCACATGAGTAATACACGCATGAACGATACACAACTGCAAACATACAAATGAAATCAGGTCACATGAGTAATACACGTATGAACGATACACAACGATACACAACTGCAAACATTCAAGTCAAGTAAGTAACACAGAGTATTCCTGCTGTGTTCTATATTTGCTTGTGAGACGTCCTGAAGCCCTCCTGGTCGAGTAGAGAGAGTGAGGATGTATCTCGGTCAAGCATTATTCATTGTTGATAGCAATATTCTGGAATCGAAGTTCTATGGTCAAACTCGGTCGCAATTAACATATACTTTATGCAGAGCACACCGGCCCCCCCCCCCCCCCCCCCCCCTCCCAACATTTATTTTAAATAAATAAAAGATAACAAGAACAAAAAAGGTACACAAATTCGTTAATGAAAACTGTAATGACCATGCAATACCTTTTACTTTTCAGGATTAGGAAGAAGACGTAATGCATGGAAGTTTATGATAATGCATTTTGTTTTCCAGGATGCATTGGACAGTTCCAGGAAAATACGGTTTATACAGAGCCCAATTTGCGAGAAGAAGAATAAACAGTTGGGGGAGGGAGGGGGGTGTCCAAAAATCAACCTTCACAAACACAATAATTATGGTTGTTATTGGGACAAACTTTGCAGCCGTAAATGGATTCATAAATACAGGGAACATGGGACTGCGTTGAATTTAAATTCTTAGGGCAGATTAGGCACTTTTGCGGAAATGGAAGATTTGCAAATAATTAAAAACAAACATGAAAGCTGTTTTGCAGTAAATTGTTCAATGGGTTTTTTTCAGGAAGTGATTCCCTATGGAAACGGTTTCTTCGTGTTGTTTTTGTTGTTGTCTGGAACTGCGCGTGGTATCTTAAAAAACGGATTGTTCCAATTGTTCATGCTGTGAATCTTCTTCAAAATCCCCCGAAAAGGATTTTGTTTTAGCTTTTTTTATTTAAAATTTGATTAACGAAGGTGCGTGGAATATGTTTAGGGTCACACAAATATGATGTATACAGACCACATTTCTATAATCGTTCTTGAGTAAACCATTACTTAACCATTTCTGCAAAACTATTCTTGCGTTCATATCGGTTTGCGCGTGTAGGCATGTACGAGCGCTTATGTGTGTGTGCGTGTGTGTGTGTGTGTGTGTGTGTGTGTGTGTGTGTGTTATGAATGTGTGCATATGGTATGATGCGCAAGTGTGGAGGTGAACATTGTTCACCTTTTCCGCATTATGTATGTACCTGTTTTACTTTGTTCCCAGTCTCTATTGGACTCTGAGCGGGGAGGCCCTTTCGTTCTGGGAGATCCATACTACGAGGCAGGCAGCGTCAGCCCCTGTGGCAGAGCTGCGTCGGACCGCAGTGGTTTCTTCTCGAAAAGGTCTTCCCTCGCTCTTCCTGAGATCAAATCTCTGGCAGGTAGGCTTGGGGGGGGGGGGGGGGGGGGGGGGGGGGGCATTAGTGCGTGAATGTGCGTGAATGTGTGTGCGTGTGTTTGCGCGCGCGCGCGCGTGTGTGTGTAACCTCCTTGGCAAAGGAGGTTAAGAAAGAAAATCTTGTAGTTTTTCCAATGAACTCGGAAGGGGTGGTGATTAGGAGGACGACAACATTGATGATAATCATAACGATGATGATGATGACGATGGTGATGATTTGGGATGAGAGGAATACTATCATAGATATTGACCGTAAAAGCATACAGAGAGATAGGCAAAAAACAGACAGACAGACTAGTCGACACTGAAAGAGAAAGTTAGACACAGAGAGACAGATCCAAAAGGGGAAACTCTCTCTCTCTCTCTCTCTCTCTCTCTCTCTCTCTCTCTCTCTCTCTCTCTCTCTCTCTCTCTCTCTCTCTCTCTCTCTCTCTCTCTCTTCATCTCGCTCTCCTCACGCTAACGGCAAGTATAACAAATGAATGGCTACTCTATGTCAATACTTTATTTTACTGTTGTAACATAAAGGTTCATTATCATATCATTATCTCTCCCTCTGTCCCCCCGACCCCACCCTCTCTCTCTCTCTCTCTCTCTCTCTCTCTCTCTCTCTCTCTCTCTCTCTCTCTCTCTCTCTCTCTCTCTCTCTCTCTCTCTCCCTCATTCTCTCTCTCTCCCACCCTCTCTCTCTGTGTCTTTTACCCCCTCACACACTCAGGTCGCAAAACCTCTGGGGACACATGGACCTCATCGGAGGGACCTCTGCGGGGATCCGGAGGGGAGGAACCCACACTAGCAACAGCAGCAGCAGCAGAGGACGGGGGTTCTGCCTCAGCATTGGCTGGACTGGTAAGCCCCACGGCCTCCTCCTATTACCGTGGGCCGCCAACGGACACCTCCTCCGAGTGCAGCCTGCCTCACCTTCCTCCTGCTGGAGGAGCTCCCAACCAGAGGGGTTCCCATGGCCAGCCCCAGCCCCAGCCCAAGGCACTGTCCCCCATCAAGGACGTCAGCCGAGAGGTTTCTCTGCAGCTGCCCTCTCTGCAGGCTTTGAGAAAAGGTGAACAGAAAACTTTTTTTTTTCAAACGTAGCTTATTGGGTTTTTGTGGTTTTTTTATATATTAATACCAACCATCATTTAGCCTGCGTCGTGGTTGTTGTTATCACAGACAAAATCTTTCAGTTTTTTGTTTTGTTTTGGTCTTCGTCCTTACCATGATCATTCATGATCATCATAATCATTCAGTGATACTCAACATCATCAACATCCTCGTCCTCGTCCTCCTCCTCCTCTCCCCCTCCTCCCCCCTCCTCCTCCTCCTCATCATCATCATCACTATCACCACCACCATCACCATCACCATCGTTATCGTTGCTGTCAATGTCATCAGCAGCAGTTATAGCAGCAGCAGCAGCAACAGCATCATCATCATCATCATGGATGTTTGTTTTTCTTTATCAGGAGGGGAAGGGGAGGCGCCCAGTGTGCACGTGATGCCCGCCACCCCCCAGCACTCCACGCTCAGTGCCCTGCCCACCTCCCTCCCCGCCCTTCACCGCCCCGCCCCTCCAGACACTGAACGTGAGCTGCACGCTGCTTGTGGTCACACTGACCGGTCAATGCCCTCAGTTCATAAAAGGAAGATGAGGAGTGTGTGTTGTGTGGTGTGTGTATGTGTGTGTGTGTGTGTGTGTGTGCATGCGTGCGTGCGTGTGTGCATGTGTATATGAGTACGCGCGCGCTTGTATGTGTGTGTGTGTGCGTGCGCGCGCGCGCGCGCGCGCGCGCGCGCGTGTGTGTGTGTATATGTGTGTGTGCACGTGCATGACGATTTGTTTGAAACAGAAATAAAATCATTAAAAGGTCAATTAAAACTTTCTTTTATTCTGGTCCAGATGAGTTCCATGGAATTAGTCTGTGGTAATACTCTAACCCTTTTCTACAAAATGGTGATCAAAGCCTGTCTATAATCTTTCTTTTTTTGCTTTGATGTAACCGGTGTTCACAGTCAGACAAACCAAAATTAGGGACTAAAAATAAAAGCTGCCATAACCTTCTTTGCGGGGGTATCTTAAAATGTGTTGTGATGATAACGGTCATAACAGCACAGTACCGACCATGCAACGCCACAGTAAAAAAATTTCGAGAGCTGCCAAACTGTGTCACTTTGGATTAAACAAGTTTTATTCAATGTCAGGTTAACACAATACAGTGTAGGTGTAGTAACAAACCTAAATCTTATGGTTTTATTAGAGTTATCATTACACGTGTAACTTGACGGTTGCGCTATAACAAAACCATTTGAAACACCAATCACTTCAAATAACAAAGGACTCCCCGTGGGGATACCGGGGGTCTTTCGTAAAAATAGTTCCCCCACCTTCTGGAAGTTCTACGCTTGTAACTTCCTTTAATCTGCCACTCTCTTTGACTCTGCCTTTTTTCCTTTTCTTTCTGTCATCTACTATCTTTCTAACTTATTGGCCCACTCTCCTGCCTTTTTTCAAAAAAAATCTTCCAAATACTTTTTCTCCTTTGAGCTCCTCCGAAATCGGAATGTGCCTGCCGTACGCAGCGGGGAGATCAGTGAAAACTGAAAACCGGACACATTATGTACCTTACCCATTATGGTCATATGGCCTGGGAACGCAGAAGAAGAAAGAAGAAGAATAACAAAGGAGATAGGAAGAAAAGGGAAATAGAAACAAAATACAAGTTGAAGCAAAGAAAGAAAGAGAGGGAGGGGGGGGGGGGGGGGGGGGGGGGGGGGCTCATAAAGCATTCAACAGTCTAACTGCAATCTACAGTCTAGATCATACGTGCTTTTATTTATTAGTGTGTGTGTGTGTGTGTGTGTGTATGTGTGTGTGTGCATGCGTGCGTGCGTGTGTGCATGTGTATGTGAGTACGCGCGCGCTTGTATGTGTGTGTGTGTGCGTGTGTTTTTGTCTGGTCCGTCCGTCCGTCCGGTGTCCGGCGTGCCTCCGTCCGTCCGGCTATTCGTCCGTTTTTCTCAAAAACTATTCAGTTTATCATCATCAAATTTGGTATACTAGTTTGCCAAGATGCAAGCTATCCACTGATGTTTTTAGTTTTACATTAAGGTCAAGGTCGCGCCAGTTACGGGGTTCAAACCTCGAAACACATAAACGCTAATATCTCGCGAAGTTTTGCATGTATTTTAATGCAGTTTTTTTCACAACATTTCTTAATGAATGGTCTATAACACAGTTGTCATGAATTTTTCAGTGCGCGCGTGTGCGCATGATCGCGCGCGCTCAAATCACGGGTCCGAACCCCAAGGCTATATATAAAAAACTATTCAGTTACGTGCTGTTTTGATGCGTTTTTAAGTAGTTACGTGCTGTTTTTATGCGTTTTTATGTATGTGTACAGCCGACACATTCCGATTTCGGAGTAGCTCGGCGATGCTGCGAGGGGACTTTGCAGCCGCTTGGCGTTGCACTTTTTTTTATTTTATTGTGTTCATCAATATTTTGGATTACAATATTCAATTGGTGAATTATAACCTTGTAGCACTTTGATGACAATAGCACATTAAAACTACAGCGTGAAAGCGCTAGATCACAAGCCGCGCGGCAGCATTTACCGGCTCCAGTGACTTTGACCTTTGAACAATTAACTTCATTTTCCAACTCGGCCTAGATATCCGAACTACCTATCCGCATGCCACATTTGAGGATCCTAGGTCCATCTGTTCAAACGCTATCGTGTTAACATACATCCTGCCTGCCACAAACAAACAAACAAACACCACCGAAAATGTTATTGCAAACTTCGCTTGCGCGGCTGGTAATTATTGAATTATAACCTTGCGTCACTTTGATAACAACAGCACATTAAAGCCTCACTGCCCCAGCAAGATTAACTCCCTTGCTTTTTTTCTGGGTAGGTGTGACCCACATACTACAAGTTCCCCCATACACGATCGAGACTGCTCTTTAAAGTGATGTCTCGTTTTCATGCGTATGGGAGTCAAACTTGGTCAAAATAAGATTCCTTACCAGCGAGAGAGGGAAACACGTGGAACCCGTGATTTTCACTCATGGATCTGGTGGGTCTTTAAAGGTGGACCCTGACGGATGATTTTTTGCAAGAAACACGTCGAGATCACCAGAAAGATAGCCTTTTCACGGATCGGAACACTCACTTTGCTCTGGTTTCCCAGAAATCAAACGTCAAAACGGCGATTCCTCCTTGGCGGAGATGCCGGAGAGAGAAGCCATTTTGGATGGGGTGGGTGGAGCTCACTCATTGTGGTTGAAGTTGAAAAAAATGGAGCTATTTTCCTTGTTGTGAGGTAAACTGTATCAAATTTTTAAAAAAAAGCATAACAAGGCTTGTATTGTGAGTATTTCGTGCAAACAATTTGGTCTAAACTCAGGCGGCCATTAAAAAAGAGAAAACACATGCCTTCTCTTTCACTGAAAGAATTTGACTTCCAGCACCTCCAGCACAAGGAGGAATCGTCGATTTCACGATTTGACGGTTTGGTTTCTGGGAAAACCAGAGCAAAGCGAGTGTTGCGATCTTTGTAAAGGGTGTTTTCCTGGTGATCTCGACGTGTTTAAAAGTTATTTATATATTGTAGCGGTGCCATAGCCGAAGGGGTTTAACCGAGGCGTGGTTACCGCTATACCTATCTGTATTAATATTAAAAAAAGTCGGGACTTTACTGGTTTCGTACTGCCTCCGGGCATTGCCTCCAGTATTGTTCCTACCATATTTGTATTTACAAATGTCCCATATGTGTCTGATTCAGACCAAGAGGACGCAAAACACTATTTTCGCTCGATCTCGACGTGTTTCTTGCACACACAAAAACTCATCCGCCAGGGTGCCCCTTTAAAGCCCACGGGCTGTGTGCTGCAGGCTGTCTCTCCGAGGCCAGCGGCTACAACGTGAGCAGCGACAGCTCGGTGACTGCAGACCCCTCGGCGATGTTCGGTCAGCGGAGAACCAAGAGCAAAAGACGCAACCACAAAAGGCACCCTGCAGGTAAGGAGAAAGATGCGCAGTTATAAACAATGTGGCGGTACCATAGCCGATGAGGTTTAACCGAGGCGTGGTTACCGCTACACCTATCTATATTGTTAAAAACTCGGGACTTTACTGGTGTTGCACTGCCTCCGGGCATTGCAGCCAGTATTGTTCCCACCATCTTTGTATTTACAAATGTCCCATATGTGTCTATGACCGAGAGGACGTAAAACATCATTTTCATCATTCATCAGGAGAAAGATGCGATGAAAGTGTCGAGGAGTGAGAGGAGAATGATGAAAAAGTGAGACGGAAAAAAAGAAAAAAGAGTGATAAAAAGTGACCTCCACGTGGCAGTAGAGGAGGCTATTGCTATACTGGAAAGCTTGGTTCAGAATTCTTTAAAGGGGAATAATGGATAATGCCTTGCCGAGACGGAATTCCGACCAAGAGCACTTCGCTGGTAGTGATATCGGCTTTGGGGTGTGGACTGTCCATCCCACAAGGCCTGTTAATCCCCAAAGCTGCAGCACCGAGATAACTAGGACGATCAATATCTTCTTGGTCCAACGCAATAATTACATTTTATTAATGAAGAAAAGATTGAGCTGCACAACGGTTTCGGATTTCTTTTGTTTTTAAATGGTCACACGGAATGTATTCTCACTTCGTTACTGGCCCAAGCTTGACGCTGATGTCAACCAATGATAAAACAAACTCCATTCAAATTAATTAAAGTCTCACTACACTCTAAATTATATAAAGCCCCTCGCGACGATCCAAACTAGTCGTGCGAAATAGGTTATGAATTTTCTTCGACCAATGTTTGTTTTTCCCGGAACACAAAATGTAGTCCATGGTAAACATTTGGTTGAGTGAAACTAAAACAAATTAAAAAACTTTTTCGCGACTACGTTAATTTGATAGTCTGGGATACGGCCTGAACTGACCTCATTGACCCCCCCTCCCTCCTACTGCGTTCAGGCAGGGTCCAACAGGGCGTAGGGGGCAGGAGCCGGGAGAGCCCCTCCTTGCAAGGCAGCGTGGTTCTGGCTCCAGACGGCGAGATCATCCACGTGGGAGGCGCTATCACCCCGCGTCACCACGACGAGCTAGGCGGCTTTCGGGACCTCACCTCACAGCTTCGGCACTACGACGGTGAGAGAGAGAGAGAGAGGGGGGGGGGAGAGAGAGGGAGGAGAGAGAGAGGGAGAGAGAGAGAGAGACACACAGAGAGAGAGACACATGGACACAGAGACAGACACACACACACACACAGAGACAGGGAGAGAGAGAGAGAGAGAGAGAGAGAGAGAGAGACAGACAGACAGACAGACAGACAGACAGAGGACAGAGACACAGACATAGAGACAGACAGAGACAGAGAGAGACAGAGAGACAGAGAGAGTTAGACACAGAGACAGGGAGAGAGACACTGACACTGACGCTGGTTTATTGTCAGTACCACCGGGAGGGGTTTATTGGACAGAGAGACAGAGACAGAGAGAAAGACAGACAGACAGAGGCAGAGATACATGGACACAGAGACAGACAGACACACATACAGACAGGGGGAGAGAGAGAGAGAGAGAGAGAGAGAGAGAGAGAGAGAGAGAGAGAGAGAGAGAAAGACAGACAGACAGACAGAGGCATGGACACAAATATAGACAGACACACATGCAGACAGGGGGAGAGACAGCGAGAGAGAGAGAGAGAGAGAGAGAGAGAGAGAGAGAGACAGACAGACAGACAGACAGACAGACAGACAGACAGACAGACAGACAGACAGACAGAGGCATGGATATAGACAGACACACATACAGACAGCGAGAGAGAGAGAGAGAGAGAGAGAGAGAGAGAGAGAGAGAGAGAGAGAGAGAGAGAGAGAGACAAAACAGACAGACACAGAGACAGATATACAGAGTGACAGCGAGAGAAGGGGGTATGATAAAGGGACAGAATGTACAGTGGAACCTCCCTATCAAGACCTTCCCTATTAAGACTCCCTCCAAGAGTTGACCAAAACAAAATTCACCAATTACATACGGAACTCCATAGCATCATCATCATCGTTATCATCGGCCTCATTTTCCATCAATCATAATTTTTTTTTTTTAAATGTCTCAAATTCTGTGGCTTTGCATGCCCTGCTCTCATGGTGACCTCAGTTTCGGTTTCCAATCCAGTCTATGCCTTGGTGCGTTCGGGTCAAAGTCATGGGGATCAGTGTGTTCTGGGGAGCTGTCGGTGGACGGTCGTGGTGGCGCCCTCGGAGGAGGACCTCACACACGCTGGCTCCGCGACTAAGAGAATAGTGTCGTCAGTAGGGGGCTTAGTAGGTGGTGTCCTGAACAGGCTCCACTGAACTCCACCGAAGTGACTCAGCAGAAGTGCAGTGTCTCCTCGGTTGGTTGCCTCCTGACGGCCTAACATAGATTCGCTCCCCTTGGACTGCTGGTCTCGGTTTCTGCGACTTGAACAAACCCGGGTGTAGCTGCGAATTGGGATTCGGAACGAGCGGCGTGGGAGCAACGCCACTGTACAGCCCAGAAGATGGGACAGCAAAAAAAATCAATTAAAAAAACCCAAAACAATTCACCAATTATTCCTCCCTTCATACCTGGACTCCTGAGAGTACACCTGCTCATTAAGACACCTACCTATTAAGACTTTTGGGGCTGATTCTTCAAGGTCTTAATAGGGAGGTTCCACTGTATTGTAAAGGAAGGGGGTGACCATAGGGGCGGGAAAGAATGAAAGAATAGAAAAAAGGAATAGGAGGAAAGAGAGAGGTGACGAGAGTGGAAATCATAGTTTAGTGATCGGTTGTTCGATAATCTAATTGATTGATTTTTGATTGATTGATTGATTGACTAATTGGTTTATTGGTTGATTTATTGACACAAGGCGGCATGCTGACGGACGACTCGGGGATGTCGGAGGAAGACGGGGAGGGGTGGAAGGGGGGTGCGGGTGGCAGGGGAGGAAAACTCAGGTCCCCGACCACTCACAAAGTCGTGACTGCTGCCACGAAACAGCACGCTGAAGGTAGTAGAGATGGTAGTAGTAGTAGTAGTAGTAGTATGTGTGTGTGTGTGTGTGTGTGCGTGTGCGTGTGCGTGTGCGTGTGTCCGTGTGTCCGTGTGTTTGTGTGTGCGTGCGTGCGTGCGTGCGTGCGTGTGTGTGTGGGTGTGGGTGTGGGTGTGTGGGTGTGGGTGTGTGTGTGTGTGAGGGAGAGAAAGAGAGAGATAGAGAGAAATGAAATGAACCTTTATTGTACAACAGTAAAAGTATTTGCATGAGGTATTTTGCATAATTGCCGTTAAGAGAGAGAGAGAGAGAGAGAGAGAGAGAGAGAGAGAGAGAGAGACACTGGACACTGGACACTGGAAAACTTTATTTGACAAGGATAAAGATTTTAGGCGATGCCTATTCTTACAATCTGTCCTTGGATAAAAGAAAAACAAATTTAAGAAACAAAAAGCATTTGTATACTCTCTCTCTCTCTCTCTCTCTCTCTCTCTCTCTCTCTCTCTCTCTCTCTCTCTCTCTCTCTCTCTCTCTCTCTCTCTCTCTCTCTGACTCTCTCTCATACACATATACATTGTTTATACATACATTAAAAAATAAAAATTAAAAAAATAAAAATAAAAAAACCACATAGTGAAACAAATAATTGATGACAAGTAGGAGGTGAAAGCAACATCAATCCAAACACATTTAACAAGCAGTTTAAAGGCAAACAAATAAACAAAGCATAAAACTGAGATGTAAACAATCAATTGACATATACCATGCATATCACATGTAGGTGTACACAAGGCAATACAGTTATACAGTGTGCGTTCAAAATGACACAGGATTTAAGCAGGGCTGTAAATTATGTTTGCCCGCACCATCTTTTTGTATCGTGAGATGGAAGGGCATAACTGAATGGCAGAGGGAAGGGAATTCCAAATTGAGGAACCTGAGAAGGCAAAACTTGATTTGTATTTGTCAATTCTAGTGTTTGGCAAAATGTAGTTGCTGGAACCATAACGATGTGATGCCGGCGTAACTAATAATTTTAGGTATTGTGGGACCAAGTCATTATGCACTTTGTACATGATGATTGCTTTGTTGTACTTTTGTGAATCTAACGGAAGGATGTTTAATTTTGCTTGTTTTTCTGATGTGGTGAGGTTTGCGTCAGGAAGAATAATTTTAGCTGCTCTTTTGTAGATATAATTGAGTTTTAATAGGTGACATTTGGCGGTAGAATCCCAAACTACAGATGCATAGTTGACATGAGAGAGACAGTGGGCATGAAAGAATAATTTGCGTTCCTCTGTATCTAAGAAAGTTCTAAGGTTTTTTAGTAGGAATAGGCTACGTGCAAGCTTGTGTGCTACTTTCTCAATATGGGTCTGCCACTTCAGTTCTTCATCTATGATCACACCCAGGACGCGGTGCTCTTTTACTTGGTTAATGATGTTATCCTTTAAATAAACTTTGAGATTTAGAGGTTCGTTCTGATGTTTTTGTCTTGAAGTAATTACCATGCTTTTGGTTTTTGTAGGGTGGATGACCATCAGGTTTTGGTCACACCAGGCAGAAACATCAGTTAAAGCTGTTTGTAAGGAGGTTTGAATGGAGGATAAACAAGCTGCACTAGAGTGGAGGGAGGAGTTGTCAGCAAACAGATCGCATGAGACACTTTCATCTGATATTGAAAGGGGTAGGTCATTAATAAAAAAGCAGAACAGGAGGGGTCCTAAAACAGATCCTTGCGGCACACCAGTCTTAATTATCTTATTATATGAAACTGCACCATTACTTAGGACAAACTGTGTTCTGTTAGTAAGATAGGATGTAAAAAAAGAAACTGTATTTTCCTCTTGCAGGTATAGTGCTAGCTTTTTTAATAATATTTTATGATTCACAAGATCAAATGCCTTCTTAAAGTCAAGAAATACAGCACCTGTCATTTTGTTTCGGTTAATTGCTGAAAGCCATGTATCACAGAGACGAACTACGGCAGTTTGACAAGAATGGTGATGCCGAAAGCCAGATTGTAAAGGATGGAAAAGATTGTTGTCCTCAAGATACTGCATTAGATGTTTATGAACATGTTTTTCAAGAGGTTTAGATAGAACTGTAAGAATAGAAATGGGTCTAAAGTTGTTTAGGTCAGAAACATCTTTGGATTTAGGCAGTGGTATAACTTTTGCTGATTTTAAACCAGGTGGTACTATGTTTTGTTCCAGGCATGTGTTATATATGAAGGTAAGAGGTTCTACTACGTAGGGAAGTGCAAGTTTTAAGAGAGAGCTACTGATTTTGTCTGGTCCCATAGATTTTTTATTTTTCAATTTTGCGATAAGGGAGCCAACTTCGTGAACAGCAAGTGAAGGTATTTTAAATGCATTACCAGGTTTTATGTTACTATTACAAAAGGTTTGAAGAGAGGACGAAGGACAGTATTCGTTTTCGGGGTGTGTTGGGTCAGGTACCCCTATAGAATCTGCTATGTGTATGAAGTGATTATTGAATGAGTCTGGCGACCAATTGAAGCTATTTAGTGAATTGTGCTTGGACTTATTTGTGATGTTGTTGATGGCTCGCCATAATGTAGATGTGTCACGATTTGTTGATATCATTTTATTGAAGTGCTGTTTTCTAGAGTCCCGAATGAGATCATTGACTTTATTTCTTAGCTTTTTATATTCTAATTCTTTGTTTTCAAGTTCCAGTTGCTTTTGTGCTTTAATGTCAGTTGGTAGCGAATCAGTCTTTTCTTTCTTCAGTAATATATATATTCATGTTTAGAACGCGCCCGTTGTTTCATAGTTTCAGCTATTTCTGGAGTGAGCCATCCGGGAAGGGTGGAACTTTTAACTCTTTTTGTTCTAAGAGGCGCGTGTTTCTCAATTACTGCTAGAAAGGTTGCACAAAACACATCTAGTGCTTGGATGGGACATGAAAAATTGAAAACATTGTTAAAATGCGCCATGTTAAGATCTTGAAAAAATGCGAATTTATCAAAGTGTTTAAAGGATCTATAGTGAATAGTAGTGTGGCCTTTAGTTTGAAGTTTAGGGGGTCTAGTAAATCCACGTGCATTTTACAGGGGAGTGGTCACTAATACATTTGGAGTCTAAAACATTGACATCAGTGACTAAGGACGTGTTGTTTGAGTAAATGTGGTCAAGAAGTGTTGCTGAAGTGTAGGTGACTCTAGTAGCCGTGGAGATAAGCTGCTGAAGGCCAAATAGAGCAGTAGTTGAATGCCAGGAAGTTTGGGGCTTAAACAAATCATAATTAAAATCCCCTAATAACAGGATATTGCTGTTGTTTACTTTAATATTATCCATCATGTGTACAAAGTTATCAAGCCATTCATATGTAGAGGCAGGATTTCGATATAAATGTCCAATTAATAAGGGGGATGTTTTGGGGTATTTTATATCTGCGGTTTCAAGGTCTAATCTCCTTCGTGCAACTTGAAAAATACTGTTGTGAACATAGACTGCTAGGCCAGTTTCGCCCGGGTTAGATGCATCACGGCGGATAATATTGAAGTTGGGGATGGTTAGCATACTATCTGGAATGTAAGAATTAAGGCGGGTCTCACTAAGTCCTAAAACATGAATAGGTGGTGTGTCATCTAGAAGCAAACATATATCTGGCAGTTTGTTGTATAAGTGGTAAACATTGAGGTGTGCAACAGTAGTTCCATTATTATTATTATTATTATTATTATACATGTTCAAAAAGTGCAGGATTATCAGTTTTATGAAGGCAAATGATGCTAGGGATTGGAGACAGAAAATAAACTTTTATACACAGACAATTCACACTCATTCAAGTCAATGACAACCAGAAAACAAAATTAGTACACTACAAGAAACAGGAAAGAAAAAACAAACGTAAGTAGATCAATTAGGCCTACTTATTAAACCAAATCCACGGAAGCACCCTAGAGCGCTACACTAATAAAGTCTCTTCAAGTTCAGTTCAATTTCAGCCACTAGGCCTACTGGATGCGCCACTCAACAAGAGGTAGCCACTATCAGCAAATATAAATCAAGAGAGAGAGAGAGAGAGAGAGAGAGAGAGAGAGAGAGAGAGAGAGAGAGCGGATGTGGGAAGAGGTATGGAGGGAGAGAAAAGAGGGACAAAGAAGGAGAAGAAAGAAGAGAATGGGGGAGAGGTAGAGGCGAAGAGACGGAGACAGACAGACAAACAGAGTGACCGAGAGAGAGAGAGAGAGTGAGGAAGGGGTAGACAAAGAGAGAGATAAATGGTGTATGTGTGTGTGTGTGTGTGTGTGTGTGTGTGTGTGTGTGTGTGTGTGTGTGTGTGTGTGTGTGTGTGTGTGTGATATACATTCCTTTGCGCGCGCGCGCGCGTGTGTGTTTCATCCGATCGTTTATCCGATCATTTACCCGTTAGTTCTCTCGTTTATTTGTTGATTCCTTCATCCGTTCGTTCAATCTTTCTTTGGCCTCATCAGGTGCAGATGTGGGAGTGACAGAGGAGGACATTGTGGAGAAGCTGAGGGCGGAGGCCAAGCAGATCGCTGACGCCTTGCTGGACAGAGAGGGCTCTGGCATCGACCTGGAGAAAGACGTCAGGGTATGTACACCACCAGTCTGTCATTCTGGACTATGATTGCCAGATAGCAAAGGGGACAGACAGCTGCTATTCCGGCGGGCTGGGCTAGATTTTGTTAATGGTGGCGATGCTTTGCCCAGGATACGTACATCCCCATGTTCTCAGCCAAAAGGAAATATATACACAAAGAAAAAGGTTAAGCACCCCTTAGCTATTACAAGGCTACCATTATTCCGTTATAAGCAGGGTTGAAGCAGTCATCCAGGCACAGGGAGGAAACACACGCTACTGAACTTTGATTTGCCAAATGAGTTTTGGACACTCCTCATGACGTTTTCCCACAATTATTAACTTTTCAGATAGCCATATGAAATTGTTACATTGATAATTAAACATGGTATTTTTTAATTTGAACATGACAACCCTTTTTGTTTGAGAATATCAGAATGCATTTGTAAAACCATACATTAAATTATGCGTTTTCTTATAGTCAGATAGTCAAATTTTCATGTACCAATCAATGTTGTTTCATTCTTTATTGATTATTTGCAATAAATCTCGATTTCATCTCATCTACAGCAAAAAAGTGGTGGGGTGCTTAACTTTCTTATTTATGTATATAAGGACCAACGGCGTTGAGGAAGATCCCCAAATCCCAGGCCGAGAGGACGTAAAACCTCATTTTTCGTTCGTAGGAAGGTCCCCAAAGGTCAACCGATGCGGTTAGCTGTAGCACTAAGAGTTTGAGGGTCACAGTTGTCCTCAAAGAGACTAAGCTGTGCCATGTCTGGAGACTGTAGAAAAATATTTATTTATTTATTTATTTACAGGTATCACTTTACTACTGGTCCCCTACTTCAAGCTAATGTCAGCCAATGATAAAAAAAAACCACCATATGAGACGTTAGGGTAGGTAAAGAGGAAACCCGCACGAAATACGGTTGAAATGCTGAAGAGGCTTGATCATTTTTGTGAATCTTTATGGATTAAAGAAAAGATCGAAAGTGTGCATTTGTTGGGTGAAAAAAAAAGTGAATAAAGCTATTGTTTTTGGTACATGTTATGTTTCGCTACTGGGCCTGTGGCAGCGCAAAATGTTACAACGCGTCAAAATGTTACAGTTGTAAGTCCTGCGGCAAAATGTTACCCCAAAAAAGTGAATAAAGCTATTGTTTTTGGTACATGTTATGTTTCGCTACTGGGCCTGTGGCAGCGCAAAATGTTACAACGCGTCAAAATGTTACAGTTGTAAGTCCTGCGGCAAAATGTTACCCCAAAAAAGTGAATAAAGCTATTGTTTTTGGTACATGTTATGTTTCGCTACTGGGCCTGTGGCAGCGCAAAATGTTACAACGCGTCAAAATGTTACAGTTGTAACATTTTGACGCCTTGTAGCATTTTGAGCGGAAAGTCCTGCGGCAAAATGTTACCCCAAAAAAGTGAATAAAGCTATTGTTTTTGGTACATGTTATGTTTCGCTACTGGGCCTGTGGCAGCGCTAAATGTTACAACGCGTCAAAATGTTACAGTTGTAGCATTTTGACGCGTTGTAACATTTGGCGCGGAAAGTCCTGCGGCAAAATGTTACAATTGTAACATTTTGCCACGTTGTAACATTTTGCACGGAAAGCCTGCGGCAAAATGTTACAATTTTGTTAGAATTGTAACATTTTGCTCGAGGCGCCCGGGGCGCCAAGCGCAGTTTGTTACAATTGTAACATTTTGCGCGAGGCACCCACCTTTGATTGAAAGTTTTCAATTGTAACATTTTGACGTGTTGTAACATTTTGCCCGGGGCGCCTCGCGCAAAATGTTACCATTCTAACAAAATTGTAACATTTTGCCGCAGGCTTTCCGGGCACCTCACGCAATTTGTTACAATTGTAACATTTTGCCGCGTTGTAACATTTTGCACTGCCACAGGGCCTATTATGACATGCCTCCAATGTTGAACTTCATTACAATTTCTAGGCTTACATACCCATTACAATGCATTTCAGTGCATACTAGTTTATGCAATACAATACACTACTACGCTTCAATACAATACAATACAATACAATACAATACAATACAATACAATACAACAGAATGCAATTCAATACAAAAAAGTGACCCAGCACCACGAAAGGGACATTAAGTCGCTGGGATAGTTTCTCTCAACAGGCTTGCAAAGTAAAACATCTCATTCTTTCGATCAAGTTTGAGCTATGTGTATTTCCATGCTCTCTAACATCTCATATTTCATATCTGTACAGGATATTCTTTAATACGGTCTCTACATATTCCAAAAATTTAATTAATGTGCTTTTAAATATGTAGGTTGATGCATTGATATGTTAGACTTTAGAGTGTGATTTCATAAAATTGCAGACAGTCACCTTACCAACTTTAAATGCTCATAACTCTTCAACAAAAAAGGATGTAAGAATGGTTTTTATATAATTAGAAAGAGGATTGCGTGCGGTTCCCAACTGTGCCATTTTCTCAGAATGGTCATTTTGACACTTAATGTCCCTTTCGTGGTGCTGGGTCACCAGTTAAGCTACAATGCAACATAACAAATACAATGCAACGCAACAAAACACAACGTTGCGCAGCACAACCTAACGCAGCACAGAGCAACACTCACAACACAACCAAACGCAAGGCAATACAATACAACACAAGCACGGCAGTACAGTACGGCAATAGTATACCTACGGTATAAAATGACATGACACGATACAATAAAATGCACATGGTTCCAATCACTAGCGGGAGAGGATGCTAGCATGGAATTGGAATGTCCAATCCGCAGGGATAGAAGGAATATTTCGATGGCTTGTAGTCAAAACGGACTATCTTTAGATAGCCCAGTGACGTATTATTGAACCTATTGCGAAAACTAATAACTGGTATAAAGAAAGACTGCAGAAATATAAAAAAGCTTAATCCCCATTTTATATCATTTGCAGATTTTTTAAAATATAATGTTTGCAATAACATCAATAATAAGTCAATGAACTATCTAAAGATAGTCTGTTCTGACTAAGCCATCGATTTTTAATTATATTTGATTTCGCTTGCTGACAGGAAGCTGCCGATTTGTGGATGGAGTCCCATCCGGCACGTGACATCTCGGCAAGCCCCCGAGCGGTCCAAGACG
>CM065682.1:54927017-54939517 GCA_017654935.2 Phymorhynchus buccinoides
TTAAGCCCTGTGTAAAATGTGTGGGTACGAGTGAGCCCACACGATCCTTACTGTAGAGTCAAAAGCAATACATTATGTGTTAAGACCAAACGGACACTTTGACAATGCCTTTGTATGCTGGCAGACGCCTGAGGGAGCAGAGACAGCCGATTTCTTAAGGCCCAAAGATTCGGAGGCTGATGACAAGCAAGCTGACAAACCTTCCAAATCTACCTGGAAAGACTTTGCCGCTGGTGAGAGTTGATAAGAACAAGCATATGACAACGCATGAAAAAACAAATTTGAACCTGAAAATGTTTTGTGAGCAGAAACTGAGATGTTGAGGGCCGGACCTACGGAGGGGGGGGGGGGGGGGGGGGCGTGCTTAGGGGGCTGCAGCCCCCACCCTTTTTCCTAAAAAAAAAAAAAACAAAAAACTGATTCATGTCGCCGAGCGGCAGCTAAATTTCCTCGCGGGCTATACCTAGCACTCATCAGCACCACCAGTTGATAGGTACTTAATGGTTCAAAACATGTTTCAATAGGGGTATGAACAGTAATGGCATTAGTCCTTTATTTCATGCCCAGATTGCACCAGATTGCACTATTTTGCTTCTCGGATTTAAAAACATTTCCAGGGGAGCATGCCCCCAAACCCTTAGGGTCTTGGTGCTTTGCACCTTCGATTAATTAGCCCCCACCCCTTAACAACTTAGGTCCGGCCCTGAATGTTGCTCTGTTAAATACAGATAAGACTCCTGATATAGGCTATGAAGAAGATGTTGCATGTTCTGATTTTACAGTCGTAAGTTTGACATTCAAGATAATGTCTTTTTAAAAAAAGTGTATGAAAGAGGGAGATCTGTCCTGTTATTCCTAGACAACTAAGCTCGGAAAAGTTACAATTGATCTTTAGGAACATTAATTAATATTCTAAGTATGCGTATAATATAAAATGATAAAGATACCTTTATCAGACATTTGATATTTGGATGGTTGTGAGAAAATATTTTGCTATATACTGTGCGACTTAGCCTCGGTCTGGTTTTATTATGCATAGGTACAGATTTCATGTAGCATTTAGTTTGAAATGTATTGATGAGACTCAAACAGGGATACCATTCCGAACTATCCCATACAAATCATACCAAACTATACCTCACCATACCATACCCTTCGTTTTGTATTTCTTTTTTTTTAAAATTCATACCATTCCATTCCACACCACCCTATGCCCTGCCGCGCCACACGCAGCTTCATGTCAAACTGATTTTTTTCAGAAATGATGGACCTCAAAACGGACTTCACCAGCAACACGACAGCTGCTTCTCCAACTACGGGTACGAGTGAACCCACACGATCCTTATTGTAGAGTCAATTGAAAGCCAGCGCGGTACTATATAAGCAAGTAGTAGGCTAAAAATGTCAGTTTCTGCTTGGCGCTCGCAGCGAAAGCATCCTTTTTCAAACGGAGAAGGAGGGAAAAACTAAACTGGTGCAGGCGAAAGCCCGCAGCTAGGAGAGCCGCTGGCTTGTTTACTCTCTCTCTCCCACTCACAACTGACTACCCGATTCCTGGGATCGGCTCTTTTATACCCCAGTTGTGCCTTTAAGTGAGATGTGTTAAGACCAAACGGACACTTTGACAATGCCTTTGTATGCTCGCAGACGCCCGAGGCAGCCGAGGCAGCCGAGACAGCAGGATTTTTTTTTACGGCCCAAAGATTCGTATTGAGTCTAGCTTCGCCCATGCTTCCCCTCACCCATGGTGACAGTTTTGCTATTACTCGCGAATTGTTGAATAAGAATGAAGACGTAAAAAACCCATAGAGGATTGAGGAATGTGTATTCCCACCCCCAGAAGAAACGATTATAATAATTGCGTGTTCATTGTGGTCGTGCTTATTTTACTTTCTAATGATTAATTATTTGTTTGCCTTTAATGTTCTTGTTATCAATGTAAAGCGCACTGATATCCCATTATTATTATTATTATTATAGATAGGTAGGCCTAGACACAAACTCAATGCATATTTCATGAAGACTGAAAGTCTCGGAAACACAAATTATCTTTTTATAGACCAAGCGGGGCATGGGGACGACACCGAAAGGGAAAACCCCCAGAACAGATGATTGGTTCGTAGAGCCTGTGGAAGTTAGCACGATCCCCATTTCATCTTGCAAACAGTGACATCTTAGCAGAAGAAATAAAAGATGATTGGTTCGTAGAGCCTGTGGAAGTTAGCACGATCCCCATTTCATCTTGCAAACAGTGACATCTTAGCAGAAGAAATAAAAGATGATTGGTTCGTAGAGCCTGCGGAAGTTAGCACGATCCCCATTTCATCTTGCAAACAGTGACATCTTAGCAGAAGGAAAAAAGTCTGGACCTGCATGATGATCACAATTATCCTCCATAGTTAAGTTGAGAGAGAGAGAGGGGTACAACAATGAACAACAACAATGAACAACTGTTTAATGACCAGGCCATCTGCCTATGTCATGATGGAAGGGGTAACAATGGGCAAACTTCACAATTCAAACAGATAAACATAACAAACAGTATCAAGATAATAGCAGAAAATATCACATTGTTTCATTGCGAATTCTAAGTGCATCAGACAGGTACATTGCAAGGTTAAATATACATCTAGATTCACACATCAGCAAAGCTAGCCTAAAAGCAGAAGGATGACTGTAATATATTTTAGGGATCAACGTTTCTCTAAATTAATACAAAACGTATTTCAGTTTCAGGCGAACCTTTGCAAAATGGACAATCAAGACCAACATTTCTGAGAGAGAGGGGGAAGGAGGGAGAGAAACACAGAGAGGAAGAGAGAGATAGCCACACAGAGAGAGAGAGAGAGAGAGAGAGAGAGAGAGAGAGAGAGAGAGAGAGAGAGAACGAACGAACGAAATTGTATTTATACAGGGTAATGAGATAAGTATACATACTTTTTTACACCCAGCCCAGAGAGAGAGAGAGAGAGGTGGTGGTGATAACTAACCACTAAAATGCACAATCCCCAAACTTCCAGGTAAAAGCAAGAAAGATGGAAAGAAGAAAAGCAGGAAAGGACGAAAGGGAAAGAAGGAGGGCGAGACAGAGGGGGGCAGCACCACCCCTACCCCTTCCCTGACCAGGCTCAAGGACACCGTCTCAAGCAGCCAGTCTTCCAGGTCTCCCAGTGCTTCCTCGTCATCCTCCGTCAGAGCTCCGCGGGTGAGTAAAGGCGAGATCTATGCTAGTCCCTGTTTTACTCAAATGGTATTTCGCATTGGTTGACTTTAGCCTGTAGTAGGACCCAATAGCAAAGTGAGAGCTGTACAGTTAAATATTTTCTATAGTAGTGGAACCTCATAGTACAGTTTAGTCTTATGTGGAAGACCATGACTCTCAAACTAGAGGACATCTTGCAATGGCAGCAGATTGTAGTGAGATCGTGGTTGCAGTCATACCTGATGAGGATTTCCGCGACCTCGTCACGTTTTCTAGAAATGTTACGCGCTGTGCATTTGAAGGCGTAGTGGGGTCTTCATCATGTGTGACGAGGGCCTTACAGGCAGAACAAGAAAAGACAAGACAGGGCTGCCTATTTGTCAATGAAAACAGTTAACAAGGATTGAATGGCCTTTTGGGTTCTTTCCCCAATGCCAGCTGTTCCTAAATCATTTTGACTGAGAGAGTGGGGATGTACCCTGGACAAGATATTTTACTATAAACAGATTCTAACCTAGCCGTCCAGAATAACAGCTGTCCCCTCTGCGGCAATCTGGCAGTCATAGTCGGAAATGGTAGACAAAGGCGGAATGCACCAATATTTAGTGCCACTCGAAGTTCTGCTGTCATATCAAACATCGAACAGGGCCCCAAAACATTTAAATTCAAAGTTGCTCAGGTATTTGGGTTCTGGGCACGATTTGACTGCTCATATCATGACGGGGAATTCTTGTCAAATGTTGTTACCGTAAATAGTTCTTGAATGTAAACGGGTGTTTTAGCAGTCGTCTTAATTTCAGTGTTCATTTTAGTGCATGTTCCTACTTTAAATGTTCAAGGTAACGATTATTAATTTGGATAAAATGAGAAATGGGGTGACCTAGCGCTAAATCTAGTTCGAAATGACCGATTAAGATTGTAACTAAAGAGTAGCGATATTAAATAGTAATAGAAGAATGTAGCCTATGTTTTAAATTAGCTCTTTGCAAGATGTCTAAGGAAAGATCACACCGTTACATATGTCTCTCGTTAAATGTGTGAGTGAGTGCGCGCGAGCGCGTGTGTGTGTGTGTGTGTGTGTGTGTGGGGGGGGGGGGGGTGCGTGCTTGTATGTGTGCATGTATGTGTGTGATGTGCGGGCGGGCGCGCGTGTGTGTGTATATGTGTGTGCGTGTGTGCGCGCGCGCGCGTGTGTGTGTGTGTGTGTGTGTGTGTGTGTGTGTGCGTGTGCGTGCGCACGCGTGCACCTAGGCCGAAACGACCGATAAAGATTATAACTAAAGACTAGTTATATTAAATATTAATAGAAGAATGTAGCCTATGTTTTAAATTAGCTATTTGCAAGATGTTTTAAAAGGAAAGATCACACCTTTAAATATGCCTCTCGTTAAATGTGTGAGTGAGTGCGCGCGCGCGCGCGCGTGTGTGTGTTTGTTTTTGTGTGGGTGTGGGTGTGTGTGTGCGTGCGTGTATGTGTGCGTGTGTGTGTGTGTGTGCTGTGCGGGTGGGCGTGTGTGTGTGCGTGTGTTGTGTGTGTGTGTGTGTGTGCGCGGTGTGTGTGTACGCACGCGTACGCTTGCCTGTGTGTCTATGTGATTGCAGTCGTCCTCAGAAAAGACGGCAAGTGACGAGGACAAAGAACCGACCGTGGTCAACAGAAAGGGCGATGCCAGAAGAAACTCGTCCTCTCCTCAGAAGCCCTCTCCTGCTCCAATACCCTTCCCTGACGACGACGATGATGATGAAGAAGACGACGACGATGTGAGCTTTTATTCACAATCATTGTTATTCTAGTTTGGATTTCCGGTAATCGTAATGAGATTCAATGAGCGGCAGATAACCCGTTGTAACATCGGATTCTGTTTTTCTTACATTGTCGTCATTTTTAAAAACTGAATAGGTCTTTATAACTGATGCACCTAAATCAATTATTAATTCGCAAAAAAAAACAGGGTAGTATAAGAAAGAGGAAAAGACATATTTTGTTTCATGACATTTTGGATTAAGATAGGGCACTATATGTTTGTTTTAACCCTTTCACCGCCAACGTCACATTTTTGCACCACAATGATTTAACACCCATGTCACTAAAAGGCATCAAATCAGGATCTGCTATTCAAAGACCCTATTCTCTTCATTTTGGGAGGTAAGGATAGGCCTTACTTTAAATATGTCACAGAGGAATCCCCAATATTACAACAGATTTTTTTCTCTACCCAGGTAAACTTAATGGAAGTTTTTTGCTGAAAAATGGCTGGCGGCGAAAGGGTTAAATGGACATATAATAAGGGTACTAATCAGAACTTTTCCAACTCATTTAACCTTCAGCCCTACCTTCGTTTTCCTTTGTTAAGCCTCCACCGATCTCTCTCTCTCTCTCTCTCTCTCTCTCTCTCTCTCTCTCTCTCTCTCTCTCTCTCTCTCTCTCTCTCTCTCTCTCTCTCTCTCTCTCTCTCTCTCTCTCTCTCTCTCTCTCTCTCTCCCATTTATTTATTTGTTTGTTTGTTTATTCGGTTGGTTAGTTTTGCTGTTCTGTTTGTTTTTATTGCTGTTCTGTTTGTTTTTATTGCTGACATTGATGCTCTGTCTACCATATCGTTGCTATATTACTGTTAATCGTTGTTTCTGTTGGCGATTTTCCTGTGTCTCAATGTTCATTTATAGTAGTAGTTATGTATTACATGCTTAGAACCAAGGACAGAATGGAAGACGAGGCCCAGCCTAAATTCTTACCCTTGTAAAATAAAGTTTCTAAAGTATGAAGTCTCTCTCTCTCTCTCTCTCTCTCTCTCTCTCTCTCTCTCTCTCTCTCTCTCTCTCTCTCTCTCTCTCTCTCTCTCTCTCTCTCTCTCTCTCTCTCTCTCTCTCTCTCTCTCTCTCTCTCTCTCTCTCTCTCTCTCTCTCTCTCTCTCACTCACACACACACACACACACACATATATATGCTAACTTGAGCACTCAACATCCCTTCTCCTCAAATCCACATACTTATTAAAATGACCCTATCGTGCTCAATCTACATAACGTCTAACTAGCAAAATATGTGTATGAATGCTTTGTAGCCCGCAGTAAATAATGATATAAGTGTAACAATCACAGTTACGTGTTACATTACTTTGTCACCAATTTTACCTTGTGCTTTTTTGTTTCTGTTTCTTACCTAACGTCTTTGTTGCTATTTCTCATTGATCGCTATTGTTGTTGTTGTCATACCCTGGCTTAAAGACTCCAGGGATCATCCCAACAGCCGAGGCACTTGAACACTATGGTACAAATGCACCAGCTACGGACGATAACATTACATGTGTGACCGGTTTTTTTATTACCCCGCCACGTGATCTGCCACACTCCGACTTCGGAGGAAGATCGCTATTAAAGTGGTTCACGTGCATTGCACTTTGTCCGGCAGCCAGTATTATGAAATGAAACTTTGTCCTTAGTCGAGTAGCCTACATTGTATAAGCATGTTGCTTGTTGTACTCGAATCCAAGTGTATATTGCTGCTAGTTTGGTATTTTTGGTACTTTGTATTTGGTACTCTATAGTCGCAGAGGCGTCTCTGTGGAATTCGGGTTGCTCCCACCTAGTGAGCGCGTCGCAGCCAGTGGCGCGCCACCCTTTGTTTTTTACATGCGATTTTTTGTGTGACTGATGAGGAAGGAAGGAATTGGGGGGGGGGGGGGGGGGGGGGGGGGGGGCGTGGGGTAAATTTTAACCAAGTGACAACTTTTTCGTTGCCACTGGGTTTAACGTGTGCTAAGTGCATGGGCACACGGGGCCTCGGTTTATTGTCTCATCCGAAAGACTCCACGTTCAGACCATAATAAGGCATGGTGCAAAGTGAGAGGAAAAATCCCCTGTGCCCAGGTTCGAACTCGGGTTTACTGTGCACGAGTCAAACGCATTACCCCTGTGCCACTCTACACATTGTATTCTGCCAAACAAATTGGAATACATTCGTGTTTAATTAAGCAACAACAAACTTGCCGGCTCTAAAGGAGATCGATCATTGGATGCTCAGTGTATTTGTTCAGGTGTGTGTGTGTGTGTGTGTGTGTGTGTGTGTGTGTGTGTGTGTGTGTGTGTGTGTGTGTGTGTGTGTGTGTGTAGGGCCAACGTGTGTGTGCGTGTGTGTGCGTGCGTGCGTGCGTGCGTGCGTGTGTGTGTGTGTATGTGTGTGTGTGTGTGTGTGTGTGTGTGTGTGTGTGTGTGTGTGTGTGTTTGATAACTATGTTTTATGTCAATTACATGTGCTTTGATGTTATTTTACAAATTGTCTCTTCTGTTAGGTTATAGCAATGTGTTATTTTGTCTTCATTTTTATGTGCACGTCGAAAAACAAATTTTTTCACTTGTTTGGAGACAATAAAATTGTTGAATTGAATTGAATTGAATTGAAATTGAACAAAACCTCAGAGCGGCCAGGAAAGGTCGCAGGCTAACCGAGAGGCCCGGGCCGCCCGACGGGCCGCGGCGGCCGCCAGACGGAAGGAGGAGGTGGAGAGGAAGCGGAGGGAGAGGGAGGAGCAGGTCAAGCTGAGCAAAGGCGAGCAGGAGAAGCAGGAGCTGCTCCGCAGGGAGATGGAGACGGAGAGGATGAGGCGAGAGGAGCAGAGAAGGTAAGGGGCAGATAAAAAACACCTTATTCTTGGGTACAACAAGCCAAGGCTTGTGAAAGGTGTATCAATCAAATTTAACCAATTTAACCAGCAAAAGTAGTAATTTTAATATATACCAAAAAAGTATTTAAATTCACGATGATGTGTTGTTTAATTCAAGTCCTGTATGGTGATCTACTTGTTCAATTTTGAATCGATTAAGCAATTGTTGAACGTCAAAGAAAGAAAAGAAAGATAAAATGCATACTAAGTACAATAGTTAGGCTGCAATGTTAAGAAGCCTTGGTATATGAACCAACAATACAATAAAGTAATCATCTTAAACAATGCTCTGCTATTCAGGTTACGAAAGCAGCAAGAGGAGGAAGAAGCGGAGAGGGAGAGGAGAGAAGCGGAGGAAGAAAAGAGGAAGAGAGAGCTAGAGGAAGAGGAAGAGAGGAGGGAAAGGGAAGAGCATCAGAGGAGGTTGGATGAAATGAGGAGAGAACAAATGGAGGAGGAAGCCAGGAGAAACGGTAAGAAATGGAAAATCTGGTATGGGCAAATTAGCATTTTGGTATTGTTGATCCGATAATGATAATGTGACTGAGAAAAGAAAGTAGGCCTAATGATGGAGATTGTAATTAGTGACGACGATTGAAAACAACTGACGACTCGACGACGAAACAATAATTATGACAATGACAGGGAGAACCTAATGGTAACAATGATGATGATGATAGCGACGATGATGATGAAAGTAATGATCAAAGCTACTATTAGTAATAATGATCTAGAAAGGAAGACAATGAGCCTACTTTTACATGACGAACTGATCTACTGGAATAGACGATTTTCAGGAAAAACTAGGGGAGAGCGCTTCATGAAAATTAGAATTGATTACCTCGACTTACTCGGTCAAAATCATAGCAACAATGGCGGCATGGCGTCGAAGCTTGAAACCGCAGGATGCGAGTCAGCGACTTGCAAACAATATTTTTAGAAAAATGAGGGGCGGCCAGTATCCACAAACTGAAAGAACTTGCAAAATGTGACGTAAAATATAAATTACATCAATTTTAGAATGAAGCCCGGTGTTCTAAGTGCTGTACGTCTACTCAAACGCACGAGGCGAGAGCTGGGGATCTACCTGAAGGTAGAGTAACTTTCCCTGTTTGACCGATTGAATTAGGCAAGATCACTCCCACACGCCATGAAATTACTCCCCTTAATTATTTCCGAACAATTCCTATTCAGAAGAGCTTCTAAAAACAAGTGTGCTGTAATGGTCTATGTTTATTTATTTTTGTATTTATTGGTTTGTTAATTTGGTTGCTCGGTTCACTGATTGATTCATCGATCAACCGATTTATTGATTGATAACTTCATTGATGGATCGATCGATCGATTGACTGATTGATTGAGTTTTGTTCATGGGTGCAACTTTTCCTGATGTACAAGGATTTCCTGTTTTTTAATTTCACCAGAAAAGGAAGTTCCTTTTTTTTAAAAATTTGTCAACCAAGATCTGTATGTGTGTACTGTATTGTTCAAACACTTTAAAATAAGCATTTGTATACATTGTGGAAAAAGCAAACTAAAATACCTTCATAAACCAATCTTTGCTTCAGCTGCAGGGGGACATTACTCATGGACCCCGGCCTTTCAGGGTTTTTTCATTTTGTCATTTATATATGAAATTCATGCAATCCATGTTTGTTTGTTTGCATGTGTCAGCGTTACGCGAAGAGATGGAGAGAGAGGAGGAGAGGAGAAGAGCGGCGGAAGAACTGATGGTATCCCAAATGGCGGAAGAGGAACGACGACAGTACGAAGAGAGGAAGAGAGCGGAGGAAGAGGCGAGGAAGAGACAGGAAGAGCAGGACAGGTGACCCTTGACCCTTTGTTGCTCCATGTTTGGCTTAGTTCGACGAAAATGGAGTTTTACGTCCTCTTGGTCTGAATCAGACACATATGGGACATTTGTAAATACAAATATGGTGGGAACAATACTGGAGGCAATGCCCGGAGGCAGTACGAAACCAGTAAAGTCCCGATTTTTTTTAAATTAATACAGATAGTTGTAGCGGTGACCACGCCTGGGTTAAACCTCATCGGCTATGGCACTGCCACAAGTTAATGAGTTAACTGATGTTTGGCTTAATTCCTTCATTGGCTGTATACTTATACCGCTGTGTCGATCCTCGTTGAGGATGACGTGTTGCCATTTACATCAATAGGGCATTTGCCGCGTGCCGGCGATCTTGAATTTCACTGAGTTGAATTAGAAAGGTCAGCGTAACTCGGGCACAACGAGTGCGGGCAAATTAGTAGTCTAGTATAGAGAACGAACACTCGTGGCAAATGCCATATTGTGTTCTCATGTTCAGGGCCTGTAGTCATGAGTGCAGCTAAGACAACTAACCTGAAATCCTATTGGCAGTTTAGACTGATTTGCATTTTCAGGATTGGTAGTTTAGACTGATTTGCATTTTCAGGATTGGTAGTTTAGACTGATTTGCATTTTCAGGATTGGTAGTTTAGACTGATTTGCATTTTGAGGATTGGTAGTATAGACTGATTTGCATTTTCAGGATTGGTAGTTTAGACTGATTTGCATTTTGAGGATTGGTAGTATAGACTGATTTGCATTTTCAGGATTGGTAGTTTAGACTGATTTGCATTTTCAGGATTGGTAGTTTAGACTAATTTGCATTTTCCATTCCAGGTAAGTAAGTAAGGCTTAACACAAATTCACACAAAAAATGTTGTGGTTTGTTTTTAAAAATCATGATTAAAGTAATTTTAAAAACATTTGCAGGGTTACATTATTGCCAAATAAAAGAACTTAGGCTATCCATTGTTTTTAAAAAATTTATAGGTGGCCTATTATCCGGATTGCGTTCGAAAACAGAATCTGTAGATTTGTCATACAAGGCATATCTTGTATATCGTATATTTGTGATGGTTTTGTGTGTGTGTGCATTGTTGTTTTTTGCAATTTAGCAACATTTATTTGAAACTAATACATAAATACTGGATTTGATGAAAGTTTCTGAGCTGGGAGGGTTTTATAATATGCATTCAAGTTTTAAAGTTTTGATCGATGTCTTCATTTAGATACAGTGATTTAAGAAGAAGAAAAAACACGCTTCCATTTCACAAGTGCAAAGTTGTCTTCCAAAATATTTTGTGTTAGCTATAGTTATAGTCTTCTGCTCCATGGTAAATCCGACACCGTCAGTTTTACCCATTTTATTTTAGCTTGGTGCTTTGCCTTGCGTGTGACACGTTAGTGGTGACAAGACTAGTGCAATCGGCTGGGCTCTGAACAAAACAAAATGGAGTCATTGCGTCTTTTTCACCTGTCTCACACCAGTGAGTGCCCTTGCGGCACTGGAATACAGACTCCGGAGCAGGTCCTTCAAGGTCGTCCCACTTACCACGACATCCGTTGTTAAACCTGGCCGGAGGTGGTGCTTCAAGAGCAAATTAGTCTAAACAACCAATCCTGAAACAATCACCCCGGTCCAGCTGCTTTTAGTTCATGCCTTTTTTGTTATAACTCATCACCAGTATATACCAATCCGAAGTTTATATCCCTTCTTTTCTTTGTTGTTTCCACTTGTAAGGTCTTTCCCTGTCCCTAACAACAACCATTGGAAAGAAACACTGCCTATGTGAAGGGAAATAACTTCAAACAAATAGCTCTCTGGGTAAAAATAAAAGCAGTCAGAATGTGGGGAATTGATGACCCACCGAGGCGCTGAGGAAGACAGCGGACTTCGCCCTCAGGGCTGCTCTGAAGATTTAGGCTATGCATGGCCCGGGAACGCAGAAGAAGACGATGGGGGGGGGGGGGTAAATTATAAAATTAGTTTGCACTGTGGCAGTGATTTAATACTTTAACTTCATCTCTGAGAGACCCTTTGTTTCTTTATTCCTGCCGCAGACTGCAGCGCGAAGAGGAGGCCCAACGAGCCGCGACCGAGGCCAGGCGACTGGCGGAGGAGATGGCTCGGCAGCAGGCGGCCCATGAGGCCAAGCTGCAGTTCAACCGGTCCCTGAGGAGAGAGGCCCGGAGCCTGGGCCAGTCCCAGGAGGTCAGCAGGGCCTTCGTCTTCTCCTACTTCCAGCTCATGCAGTGGCTGGGCCTGGACCTGCCCGAGTTCGACACCTTCGGCAGGATGAAGAGATATTCTTAATGAACGGGGTGTAGGGAATGGGGTGGGGTGGAGGGGGTGAGATTGGGGTAGGGTTGAGGATGCTGGCCCTTTCCCCAGTTCGACTCCTTCGGCAGGATGAAGAGATATTCTTAATGAACGGGGTGTAGGGAATGGGGTGGGCTGGAGGGGTTGATGATGCTGGCCCTGCCCCAGTTCGACTCCTTCGGCAGGATGAAGATATATTCTTAATGAAGGGGGTGTAGGGGGTGGGGTGGGGGTGAGGTTGGGGTGTTGTTGAGGATGCTGGCCCTTTCCCCAGTTCGACTCCTTCGGCAGGATGAAGAGATATTCTTAATGAAGGAGGTGATGGGGGGGGTGGGGGTGAGGTTGGGGTGTTGTTGAGGATGCTGGCCCTTTCCCCAGTTCGACTCCTTCGGCAGGATGAAGAGATATTCTTAATGAAGGTGTGGGTGGGGTGGGGGTGAGGTTGGGGTGTTGTTGAGGATGCTGGCCCTGCCCCAGTTCGACTCCTTC
>CM065682.1:54947017-55019517 GCA_017654935.2 Phymorhynchus buccinoides
AACAGGAGTACCTTGCATCTCGTATGAGGCCATACGTGTGTTTCTCTTTCTGTCTGCTTGGTTGTAGGAAGGAAATTTTGTTGTTTTACGTCCTCTCGACCCGTGAAGGCACATATGGGACATGTGTATTAGTGGGGTATGTTCAAATAATAAATAAAACATCACGTGACAAACATATACAAAGCGTAGACAATATATATAGTGGGTAGGGGAGGGGGGGATCTCTTAGGCAAGCTAAAATATCTTCGTATGAAAAGATGGTGAACCAGCGTTCGAATTAAAATGAATAGGCCTCGAGGCTCATAGTAAGAATATTCTTTATATGTAAAATGTTATATAAAATTCGATCTCTTGTCTGGGGGAACCGAAACAATCCTCTTTAATTAAAATTTCAGGGCTACGATTTTAAAATCCGAAAAAGTTTTGTTTTATTATTAAAAGCCTAAAGTGGCCCGTATTTATTTTAAAAGATTGTATTTACAAGGATATATTTTGTTTATTTACAAAAATTTGTGAACCCTATCTTTGGGTCACGGGGCGAAGGCCCTATTATATAAAAGTTTTAAAAATCCAACTAAGGGGGGGAACTCTCTCCCTAGGGACTTCCCTTAGGAGTAGAGTTTGGGTTAATTTTTACATAGTGGGTAGTTGGATTGAAAAAGTTTAAAAAGAATGAAATTATTATTTTAAGTTAATGCGATTTAATCTGGGAACAACGAAAGAATGGGGGGGGAAGGTTTCGGAGGGTCTCAGCACACAATGAGGGGGCGGGACAAACGAGAGGGGCGGTACGCAGGCCGTCCGCTTGGTTGTTTTTTTTGTTTGTGGCTCAAGCCACAAACCTATAACTCACTTTGTCGGTCGGTCGGTCGGTCGGTCCAAAATTGTCGCACATTTTGACAAAATTGTCGCACTTCAAATCGATGAGTATAAGTAGGATACATAGTTTTAAATGTTTTCCAAAAGATATCAAAAGTTACGAAATGGTGCAGAGATAACATTCTGGTTTACAGATTAAAATTATTGAAAAGCCAGGGGAGGTGACTCATGATTGGAGTGGTAAAAATAGACCGCGTGCCACAAACTATTGCGATTTCGCGCTTGTTTAATGAAATGTTTATTCCACAAGGCAAATCCCGCAATGGGAGGGCGTACAAGAACAATAAAATACAGTACCGTCTTGGGGCAGTGGGTGCCTTGTGCCTTGTGCCTCCATACGGGGAGCTAGACGACCCCGCACCCTCCACGAGTCTCTCCCCGTGGGGATACCGGGAGGGGTCTTTCATAAAATTAGTTCCCCCATTTTCTGGACGTTCTCTGCTTGTGACCTACTCTAATCTGCCACTCTCTTTGACTGCCATTTCCCTTTACTTTCTATCATCTGCTATCTTTCCGATTTATTGGCTCATTCTCCTGCCTTGTTTTCAAAAACATCTTCCAAAATATTGTTTCTCCTTTGAGCTCCTCCGAAATCGGAATGTGTCGGCTGTGCGCAGCGGGGAGACCAGTGAAAACTGAAAACCGGACACATACGTACCTTTGCCATTATGGCCATATGGCCTGGGAACGCAGAACAAGAAGAATACAGTACATGTACCAGTTGGTACGGACATGCTTGTCTCTCTATTTATAAATCTGTCGGATTCTCTGTCAGCATCTGTTCGTCTGTCAATGCATAGGGCCTACATATGAATGTCTGCATGACTGTATATAAAGAACAAGTTCTACACAGCTTAAGCACCAGAACAGATCGTGCTGAAATTTACGCAGAATCGGTCTGTATGTGCCAAAGATGAGGCCCCTTAATTTGTAATATACCGGAGCATTAATCATCACATGAATATTGGTACTTTAAAACCAGGAGAAAACGTGTCCTCTTGTTGGCTCTTTGTTCGCAAAATTTAGCGAAGAAGACATATTCATTGATTATATTTGTATAATAATAAACAAAAGTAGGCCTAATATTACTAACAGATCTTTGCCACGTGTTCCAGTTAAACGGAAAATTGAGTTCCAAACTCAGACGTGGAGTTTTTTCAGCTACCTATAGGCCTCTGCAACTAGGGTTATGAACGCCCTTGACAGTGAGAGTGATGCCCTTGCTGGTCAGTACTGACAAGGGCATTCACTCTTGCGAAAGGCAGCCATTTAGTGGCATCAAATAGGGTTATTGGCGAGTAATCCCCCTGTTTGGTCAGTACTGAACCATCTTCCCCCACCCACCAGGGGCATTCACTCTTGCAAAAGGTGTTCGTTGCAGACCCCAGTACTCCGAACACTGTATGATTAATTTGAGAAGAAGAATTATTTGTAATCCACCGAATGTAAATCAAAAGGAATAGATTATAACTGGAACAAGGGTTCGGGTAATTTACGAAGGTTATGAGCCTAGGATTATTTTCGTAAAACTGAAAAAACAGACTTTCAGATTGAGGGTCTGAAACATGAAGGGAGTGAAGAGTGAGTAAAGTACAGGGTTTCAGAGTTTTGTCCGTTATTCGAAGAGAGAGAGAGAGAGAGAGAGAGAGAGAGAGAGAGAGAGAGAGAGAGAGAGAGAGAGAGAGAGAGAGAGAGAGAGAGAGAGAGAGAGAGAGAGGGAGGGAGGGAGAGAGAGTACGAATGTTTAATCAGGGCAAGGCCATAACCCCATAGTGATTAAGTTCACATGAACAAATCTGCATAATAAAAAGGAGACAGAGAGACAGAGAGAAAGACAGCCACACAGACAGACAGACACAGAGAGAGAGAGAGAGAGAGAGAGAGAGAGAGAGAGAGAGAGAGAGAGAGAGAGAGAGAGAGAGAGAGAGAGAGAGAGAGACACAGATAAAGACAGCTACACAGACAGACAGACAGACGGAGAGTTCCACGTCCACTGTACGCAAACCAACCGCTGTGTCCCTGAGTGAAGCGTCAGCCCGTGATGACTATAGGGCCCAACAAAACAACCCACCAACCCCGAGTAGTGGGCGGACATCTGTCACCACAGAAGCGACGAGTTTTCTTCAACCACCTTCCCATTCCCAAGCTCTCTACTACATCATTGTTTTTCTTTTTTTTCCCTTTCTTTTCTTTTCGTTCTTTGTTTTCTTTTCTCTTTTATGTTTTTGCCCTTGATCTACTCAATAAATTCGCTGTGGGTGTTAACCCTTTCCAGACCTGATGCAACCATTTCGCAATCTTTTTTTTTTTTACCCTCCCAGCGAGGGTATCAACGCGCTACAGCCTATTAATTTAACCGCGTGGGAAAGATTTTGTAGGGTCGAAAAGGATTTTATTCTGGTCTATTATTAACCCAATTGAACTGTACTAGCCAAGACTTGTTTTCTATCAGAAGGATGGTCGTATTTTTGTGCAATCTGTGAATCCAATAACGTCCAAAGTCGGATCATAAAGAATCATCAATGGCGTTTGCGTTGAGTTTAAACCCTTGACTGCCACCAACGTATCACGTACTGACCCGATGACATCACTGATGATGTCATCAGATGAAGAGGAATAACCCTGATATGCTGGCTTTGGCTCTAACACAGTCAAGAGATATCCCCCAGACTATGATGCCAGATTGGCTCTATCGGTTGTCTTTTTTATGGCATGATTTGCCCAATGATTTTTTTCTTTAATTTTCTCTGGCAGTCAAGGGGTTAAACAATGTCCCCGGTTACTGGAAGTTTTTTAAAAGGTATATCTGGAACATGGCATCTTAGCGCAGGAAATGAATAACAAAGACCTACATGATGCACAACTGATAACTGGCAAGATGAAAAATTGACTGCAGTACCTTTTGGAAATCAACGTTAAAATGGTGGTAAGTGATCATTCATGCGTCTACGTCAATGTACGAAAAACTAAAATCCGAAATCTATGCAACATGGTACAAAATTAGCCATCAACAAAAGAAACGGAGAATGCAAGTTACAAGCTGAACTGGTGCAAATATATTCTAAAAGGGTAAGATGGATTACTTAAAAGCTCGGCGAACCGGGCTGATAGAGTTATCGTTAGTGGGGACATGTACACTGTTCACAGTGGAGGCTATCCAAAAACTCAGACTGGAACTTGAACGGAGAATTCAACTGGCCTATCGATGTGTAAAGTGTGTCACGTTTCAAAGGGACATAACCAGTGTTTCTGTCCTCACTACTCATATAGGGAAAAGAGACCGGATGTTTATCTTCCCCTGTACAGTCTTTGACTGGTGGAAATAGAAACACTGTTAGCAGAAGATAATGCTTGGGGAAGTAGCCAAATCAGAAACAAAAAGAAAGGAAAGGATACATGTACTGGTACAATAAAGTTTGTCAGAGGCAATATCAATGTCTTTGATAAATAAGGGAGCTGTTTGTAAGCTGGATTAAAAGTTATTTTTGTTTTCTTGACAGTGGTCGGGTGCATTCGCAATAGCTTGAAATGGCATGTTTTAAAGATCGACCCTGACGGACGAAGTTTTGCAAGAAACACGCCGAGATCACCAGAAAGACAGCTTTTTCAAGGATCGGAATGTAATAGATTAAGTCACTTTTTCTGTACAGTCCAGTTGTAACAATAACGCAAGATCATCACAGATTGTGGCAGTGTCACCAACAGTTATGATTCCGGTTGTATGTACAGCTCATGTGTACACACACGCACGCACACATGCACCCTCACACTCGTGCGCACGCGCACACACACACACACACACACACACACACAACACACACACACACACTTCATCGTCATCATCGGTTAAAGGTGGACCCTGACGGATGTGGTTTTGCAAGAAACACGTCGAGATCACCAGAAAGACAGCCTTTTCAAGGATCGGAACACTCACTTTGCTCTGGTTTCCTATAAATCAAACCGTCAAAACGGCGATTCCTCCTTGGCGGAGATGCCGGAGAGAGTAGCCATGTTGGATGGGGTGGGTGGAGGCCAATCCCATTGTGGTTGAAGCTTTTTCTTTTTTTGTAGTGCAGTAAAAAAAAAGCTGTGTCCTTTTGTTGTGAGTGAAACTCCTTTGGATAAACTGCATAAAAAAACAAATTAAACAAAAAAAAGGCTTGTATTGCGAACATTTCGTGCAAACGATTTGATCTAAACTCAGGCAGCCATTAGAAAAGAGACGGCACACGCCTTCTCTTTGGGTGAAAGAATTTGACTTCCAGCACCTCCGCCAAGAAGGAATCGCAGATTTGACGGTTTGATTTCTAAGAAACCAGAACAAAGTGAGTTGCAATCTCTGGAAAGGGTGTTTTCCTGTTGATCTCGACGTGTTTCTTACCAAAAAACATTCGTCAGGGTGCCTTTAATGTGCAAGCTATCGAGAGAGCAAAACACTGGGTCTGTAACATTTTATGGGATTTAAAGTCAGTTCCAGAAGAAACGATTGCCACCCCCGCCGCCATAGTAAGCTTTAACTTCTTTCTCGTGATGTAAATAACGAGTTTTACCCACACGTAGCTCTCTTTAAAAGCTGCGCCATTCGTCTGCCGCCCGCGCCGTCAATGCTGAGGTAGATACACGTACATTGTGTCATGAATCGTGGCTGTCCTCGAACGATAACGATGTATTTGTGATGTGCGCAGTCTTTCAACTTTAGCCATCAAATTGGTTCAATTGTTGCGAAACTGTTTTCAGCCCATCCTTTTTTCATAATCGTTCTGTTTCCGTATGTATTTCACATCAATTTTGTTCGGGATTTTGTTTTTTTAACTTGCTGAAGCTTCTGTAGAGGATGTCATGCTAAAACAAGCCTACGCCTAATTACTTGAAAACTGATAAAACATTCACATAATAGGTCCCGCTTATGAGGTGGGTGTACGTGTGCACACAAATGTACACACATCTGGGAGAGAGAGAGAGAGAGAGAGAGAGAGAGAGAGAGAGAGAGAGAGAGAGAGAGAGAGAGAGAGAGAGAGAGAGAGAGATATAGAGAGTCTCACAGAAGCAGTGAGATAGGGAAAACAACATAGACACAAAAATAGTCATACAAACGCACAAAAACAAGACGCACACACACACACACACACACACATGCGCGCGCGTAGGCACGCACGCACACACGCACGCCAGCATACACACACGCGCGCTTTAGAGCGTACTCCTACACTTAAAACTTTCTTTGGTCCGCCATTGTAAAACACTTTTTGGTTAATCCTGAAGTGTAACGCAAACATCCATGTTGGTTTTTGTCCACTCCTATAGCAAAACACGGAGGCAGACATTGTGAAATAAAAGACAAATAAATGCCTTTTGTTTTGTTTTGTTTGATCAACATCAGTCATTCTCTGCTGAGTAACAATAATCTGAACGATGCCAGTCAACGTCCGCACGCGAATGTGTGTGTGCGTGCGTGTGCGTGTGCGTGTGAGTATGTGCGCGCGCGCGCTCCCGTGTGCGTGATATTTTTGCGAGGACCATATCGACGTGCCCTCGTCTGTGGCCACGTCTCTATGTGCCGCCCCCCCCCCCCCCTCTCTGTTTCTGTGTTCCCTTGGGATAGGGTTAGGGGTTAAGGCTAGTCTTTGGGTTTGGGTTAGGATAAGGCCGGTTTATTATTAGACGCGTAAGTTCCGTACGGAAAACTCTAAGTGGAAGAAAGAAGGATAAGACCGGGTTCACATTAGACGCGTAAGTTCCGTACGGAAAACCCTAAATAAGTGGAAGAAAAAATGATAAGTTTACGCATATAGGGGAAATTCGGACACGTGCGCAAATCTTTCCCTTTCGTTTCTTATTTATGGATTGCGCACGGGTTTCCGCATGGAATATCCGCTTATGTGTGTACACGGCCTACGGGTTAGGAAAAAACAAAGGTTTGGAGAGATTTGATTGGAACACACAGCAGACGGGGGCATAATAGAGACGGGGACATTTAAACACGGGGAACACAAGAGACGAAATTGGTGGGCGACACGTAGAGACGGGAGCCCGAGCGCATCGGTACGTAGTTTCCATTTTTGCGACGCATGCCAACGATTATGCTGCACATTGTCAAGACAGAAGAACATTGTACCGCGTTTGAAGGTCGCCTCGCCTATCAGTCACAACAACCGCTTCCTTCCTCGTCTGTCGCATAGTAGTCGATAGCTGCAAGAAGCAGGCAGTAAATCGTCCGCCGACGCCAACCCTTTAGCCCGTTTATATCGTGTTGTTAAAGATCCACCAGATCACGTGTCAAAATCACGGGTTTCACGTGTTTTCCATCTTATAGCTGGTAAGAAATCTTGTTTGGACCAGGGCCTGTATTCACGTTGAGATAGCATGAGACTTAGCATCATGCTAACTTAGAAGCTCTTCCAAAAGTCCTATTAAATCCTATAGGACATTGGAAGAGCTTCTAAGTTAGCATCATGCTAAGTCTCATGCTATCTCAACGTGAATACAGGCCCTGGGTTTAGCTCCCATAAAAATGCCCCCAAATTCAAAGCGAAACATTTTAAAGAGCAGTCTCAATTTGAAATTGGGGGCATGTGTATGTGGGTCACAGCTACCCAGAAAAAAACCCAAGGGACTTAACCGTGGTGCGTCAGTGTGTCTTTACGGTGAAAAACATTCCCCGGCCCTCCAGCCTAGCCACCTATCCCGACACACCCATTATGGGACAACCACCTTGTACAGTCTGGCCCTTTATTCAAATGTTTTTTTCCCGTCGGTTGACATTATCCAGTAATTCTCGGAAACGACTGACTGGCATACATACATACACACCACCTAGCCTTCTCCTCTGTCGTCACCTAGGTTGTGTATTCGTCGGTCTCTTACGTGCGACAGCCACACCCGTAACAAATACCTACTCATCCCACCCATACTGAACACATTCACAAAGTGTCTTCCTAATTCAATTGACCTTATTCACCGTCCTTGAATAGTAGAGCGAAATGTCACACGTTAACTGCATGGTTATGTTTTTATGGCAAATCGAAATTATAGAAAACAAAAAACGGTTTATCATTTCCAGAACAAAAAGAAAAAGTGAAGGGGGTGAAATTATGAAAGTAAATCATGTGGAAAGTGTGTGTGCGCGCGCGTGTGTGCGTAAATCATGTGGAAAGTTCTCTTCTGCAGCAGAACGTGATGCCAACCAGGGAGGGGTCACGGTGGGGTGGGGAAAACAAGAGAAAATAAAAACGGAAGAGTTGTGTTGTTCCAGATAGAACTGGAAAACCCAGCATCTCAAGGCCGATGGTGTTTTTAAGTGTACTAGTCGACATCGTTCCACGTGTCATGTTTTTCAATGAAACAGGCCCCATCACATCAACAACTGCCACAAATTGACCTTGACCCAGACGGAAAACAGAAAACGGGCTTTGCTAAAATTAAAAAAATCTTCATAGACTGTTGATTACATTACACAATGTGTGCAACAATGGGTCTGATTATTCCTAGGCAGGCGTTTGTTTGTATTGAACATTACAGATGAAGAGAGAGAGAGAGAGAGAGAGAGAGAGAGAGAGAGAGAGAGAGAGAGAGAGAGAGAGAGAGAGAGAGACAATGAAGTTTTCTTTATTGAGGATAATAGATTAAGCAACATTGCTTTTTTTCGTCCAGTCCTCATGCAAAAATAAGAGAAAGAAACTGAAGAAAAGAAATCAAACATAAATACAAAAGAGAGAGAGAGAGAGAGAGAGAGAGAGAGAGAGAGAGAGAGAGAGAGAGAGAGAGAGAGAGAGAGAGAGAGAGAGAGAGTAAATGAAAATAGATGAAGCAACATTGCTTTTTTTTCATCTAGTCCTCATGCAGAAAAATAGAAAACGAAGAAAAGAAACCAAACATAAATACAAAGAACCAAGATGTCTGAAAGCAATATTGTAGTTGCGTCATCCACCTTCCTCTCAAAATGCCAACATAAACAAGTAAACCCGAGTTATACAATGTTTCCCCCCCCCCCCCCCCCCCAAACACAACGTAATAAACACACAACGATCGTCGGGAAAAAAGATCCAAAACACAACAATCACGCCAGACCATTATCATACAAGGGATTTAATTCAACAACATATATGTGGCAATATTAACAGATCGAACACTTGTCTTTCATGAGATTACGTAAAAGGTTAATAAAATACAAATGAAGGCGTACAATCTAGGCTTCTTTTTTTGCGTGTGTAAAATATGACAATGTTTAAAACCTACTCACACGTACGCACGCTTTTCGTCCTACTGGTCACAATACACGTTAATATTTTTCACTCTTTCCCCATGGCAACGCACAGATGACCACTCATACTTGCATATATCACTGTGCTGTCATGGGGAAATAGTGAAAAATGTTCACGTGTACAAAGACCGTAACCATTCTCTCTCGTTTGAATTCCAAAAATGAATGATTGACAGCATCATTCATAGTGTTAAGCCCATCATTGCGGGAAACAATTATAGACATCAAATTGAAAAATGCTCCAATAATTAGGAAATGCGATAAGAGCACAATTTTCTTCAACTTTTCAAGCCTCTATTTTAAACTGAATGAATGACAGCATTTATTTTTTACCCTCCACCTTTACTGTCTTTGTTCGTTTTTGTTTCATCATGTCCTCCCTCTCCCTCCCTCCCCCTCCCCTCTCTCTCGTAAAGGCGGTCCTGTAATTTTGTCTTTTTAAATCTGTACTTTTTTCCACACTAATTTTATTTTCGTGTGTGTGTGTGTGAACTACTAATAATCCATACGATAATAACCACAACTACTATCCATGCGAATAAACCGTGTTATTATTTATGATTATGTATACGTACTACGTGGGCACGAAGAGTCAAAACTTTAAAACAAATGTGCAAGTACACAAATTTCACATCCAGGTTTTTAAAAAATAAAATAATACAGCGATGCTTGGACTTTTACTGGATGAAAAAGTGCAAAGCCAAATCTAGAGGATAACTGACAAAAGAGAAATGGCACACAATGGGGAAAAGGCGAGGTAGCTGTATTATAATAATCTAAGAAAGTGGACTTTCTAAATAATTCCCAATAGGCCCTGCAGAAGTGATACAAGTGGGGATTCGTTTGAAGAATTTAAGGAAAAGACGCACACCATATTATTGTTAATAATAAAAAGAACATTGCGGGACCCCTTTCTCTCCGAACGCTATGCACCCGTTACGCCATGCAAAACAATGCAATGTATTTTATTTTATCTTTACATTGCTTATAATCCCGTCAACAAACAATAATGCAATTATTGACAAATCGTGTAATGCATTTAATTAGTTTGTTTTTAGTCCCGTCAACGGATAAATCAAAACAATCCAAGGTGTATGATAAAAATCATAAGCATTATTATCTTCATCATCGCATTGTAAACAAACTTTATAGCGATACACCCTTGTAAGCCGAGCTTATCGTAATCAATTTGTGGCCATAGAAAACAGACATCGTATTTACAGAGCACAAATCAATGGAATGAAGCCTAAAGCCACAATAGCAAAATGTCGATAATGAATTGCTTCATAAAAATAGCTCCGTACACAATACACAACCACATACATCGACTTAGCTTATTCCCGCTTCACCCTGTCTTAATTTGCCTTCTTGTTTGACCATTTTAACACATCGTTTGAATGGCGATATTTGATTTAAATGAGTTTTGGGCAAAGCATGCAAAACTACAATCAATCAAATCTACAAAGCTTATAGTGAGCCTGCTCATTTCATTTAAATTTCAATATTGTGGCTGGCAAATTCAAGTAAAAAATTAATGAGTCACCATCGTAAATAAATCATAGATCACTATAGGGACCAAAGTGACAAGGAAACATTAACACAAAATAATAAAAGTCCATGATAAATAGAAAAGAGCTATTGTACTAACATATTGTCATAAGTTACCATTAACGATGAAACATGTTTAGTTTGAGCATTAGAAACAAAGAAATCAATACAAAAACGTATCAACACTACACACGATTTTATTATTTTGAAAAAAGTACCGACTATTTATCACAAGGAACTCTTTGGAGTCAAATTTAATGGAAAAAAAGAAAAGGGGAAAGATTCGGACCTACATAGGTAGCTTATCATAACAATACCAAAATATAATAAATCATGCTTTACTGACGTTGTTAAAGGTTTGACGAGTGTACCACAAACTCCATTAAAAAAACAACTAAGCATACATACGTAGGTGCTGTATAATAATGATTTTTATAGCGCCCATTCTGACTTATGGCTCTAAGCGCTTTACATATCTAACAAATAGAACATAAATATAGATTATCTTATATAATGAGAATGACAAAAATACATATATTTTATATGAGCATACAATAAAGTACATGTCTCATATACATAGTCTCGATTGTTTTCAGACCTCATGTGCCACACGACCCCCGACCACACAAGAAACGAGGGGTCATTCTCTCCAATGATGGGCCACTAATGTGTAACTAAAACTCTAAACCCACTTTACATTTCAGTACAATGCATTATGCGTGTAGGCAAGCCGCATATGTATATGTGCACACGCGCATGGGAGTGTGTGCATACTATACTGAGCACAATACTAACAAATAGAAAGCACCAATACAGTGAATACCTCCGATTTAAAAAAATCCATTTACAGACCATGCAATCATAGAGTACAACCCCACAAATATGCAACATGAAAGAACATAAAAAAAACAATTGAGGGAAAATACAACTAACTGATATCAACGTCTATTACTACTTTCTTCTCCTTATGTTTTCTGTGCCACAGATGGCTAATGAACACACATACGCAACAACTTTACGAAACATAATTATGGTTCACTTCTTAGTTGCTATGGTCATCTCAGGACTATCACCATCATTCATGTTTATAGCCCTGCCGACAACTAACGCCATGTTACGCCCGACAAATACCACATATTTCTGTATAGATGTACAATCCAATACATGCCAAAAACTTTATACCATAAAACAAACATTTAAACTCACACGGTACCAACAAACATTCTAGAAACTTGCAAAGAGAAAAAGGATCTTGGTGTCATCTTTGATTCTGGATTAACACTTGATAATCACATTAAGCGAACGGTTGGAGGGCGGGGAGACTCTGGTGTTAGGCAGTGTCTTGTGTCTGGACAGTGCGGCCCGAATGGGTTTTTGGGTGGGTGTTTTTTTTACTGATCACGTGACACACGAGGGCTTGTGACGTAACTTCCCATTCCCATTCAAAATCATGGCGTCTAGAAAAAGAAATGCAAGGTTCCTGGAGAAGACAACCGATTTCGAGCCCAAGCTCTTTGACGACGACGTGCTTTTTAAGTGTTAAATTAAAAAGGCCTTGCTACAAAAGTTTGTCGAGGGTTAATATCGAAATCGAGAGTTTGTTCCCACGCACCTTGGCGACCACACCTGAGGCCGGCGAGGGGACTCATGACTGGTCATGTGGGTCTGGATCTGGATGTGTAGTTGAAAGGGCCATCCTTTGGCATATCATCGACAAAACTAGGGAGAGCACTGGATTAACATTTGGTCAGACATCTAGAATATGGAAATCAGGTCTGGAGTCCGTTTTTATTTCGGCAGCATTTTATGTAAATATATGTCATGATTTTTAATGCATTTTTGCCTCAGTTGCCCAGGTGTGTTTGCATTGAAAGTGTGTGTGTGTGTGTGTGTGTGTGTGTGTGTGTGTGTGTGTGTGTGTGTGTGTGTGTGTGTGTGTGAATAATGGTTGGAGAGAGATGCAGAGAGGGAAATGTGTGTGGGGATGATGGTGGGAAATTGTTATTGATGGTTTATCATTGTGATTTTTTTTATCTTTATATTATGGTTCATCGATTTTGTTTGCCATGTTTATTTGCTGAAAAGGCTGTACCTCATTTTTGCTCTCTGTTGCGTTATGATTTCATTTGTAAGACTTGATTAACATCTTGTGATAGCATCCTTTATGGTGGATTATATTTTATGGTTGGTTTATTGCTTTTAATAAGTTTTAAGAACCCTTATTTTATTAGATATATTTAGCAAACTTGGAGATTTTGTTAGTTTCTTGTACTTATTATTTCTGAATTGATACTCAATTATACTTGTCATAAATTATTTTAGCTCACTTGTTCAATTTATTTCTAATTCTGTGCTCTCATTAATTTCATTCTAACTGACAGCCCAAAGGTGTGCGTGTGTGCTTGTGTGACAGTGTCAAATGTTTGCTTTCACGAGTAATTCTTTATAATTTTGATGCTTAATATTTGGATTGTTGTTGTTGGTGGTGGTGGTGGTGGTGGTGGTGGTGGTGGTGGTGGTGTGTGTGTGTGTGTGTGTGTGTGTGTGTGTGTGTGTGTGTGTGTGTGTGTAACATTTCTTGTGTTGTCTTATTATTATTTATGAAATGTGCATGCCAGGCAGCGAATTGCTTTTCTTTTTGTGAAGACAATAAAATGATTGAATTGAATTGAATTGAATTGAATTGAGCATTAGAGAGGGTCCAAAGACGAGCAACAAAATTAGTTAAAGGCGTTGGTCACCTTGATTACGAACACAGACTAAGGAAGTTGAAATTACCATCTCTGAAATATAGAAGAATTCGTGGGGATCTGATAAATACATACAAAATGTTTCACAGTGATAACAATACTAATACATCTTTGTTCCAGCTAACAACTGACTCAAGAACCTGCAACAGTGGTTTGAAAATACTAACCCAGTATAGCCGAACTAATATTAGAAACAAATTATTTTCTAACAGAGAAACCAAGTTTTGGAATACTCTTTCTGCACATATTAAACGAGCACAGAATCTAACAATTCAAAAACCTCCTTGATAAATACACCAACATATCAAAACTACAATATGAGCATGACTAAAAGGCAGATTTGCCGAAAACAAAATATAAAAACCTCAGCTGTGCAAAAGTTCAAACAAAAATGACAAGACAGTGAAGAGGCCGCGAGGCCTAATGTCCTAACTACCTGACCTGACCATACCATAGTCTTAGAAACCAAAAGTGTAGACGTCATAGCAACTTTCCCATTGAAATCTTTAGCTTGAAATGTTAGGAGCGCCAAATGATTTCCCTTATTTGTATCTCGTGTCTTAAAAAACAAACACCAGAAACATATTGCATATATTGTAACAATTACCAAGAGGATGTACAGGACTTGAGATCCGACATAAATATGAAAATGGACAGTTAAGCGAGTGCTCTTTGAAATAGTGTGTAGTACATCCACTACCAACTGCTAGATGACGGACAAAATAATTGGCGTGTCCTAAATTAATTGTAGGGAATGGTGTTCTGGAATGACAAGAGTGATTAGTCCGTGCATGTGAGAAAGGGGATGTGGAACATCCTTTGATATATAGGCCTGCTGGTTCTGTTCTATTAGTGCACTTGCCTTTGCGCATGCAAATTGTGCATGGCAGCGTGTAAGAAAGTTGAATAAACGGAATCACAAAATGAAACGAATTTCTAAAACAAATACTCAACGATAAATTCCTAAATTAAGGGCATTTTCCCCCAACGATTACACACACGCACGCACATACCCATTCTCTCAATAAAATTAACGAAATTGCTGTATGATCAAGCCTGCTCCAAAATAATTTTAACGTTATTTTACAGTTCCGTCAAAGCAATGGGCTCCTCAGTACTGTCACATGCGAAACAAACGCACATAAACAATTACACCCCGCACATTATTATTCACCCCACACCCAAAGGCAGTGTGACATATGAACATTTTAACGACCGTCTGGGGATGGATTAGAATTGAATTCACATGTTCTGGTAATTTACGGCATCAAAATGGCTGAGCATGAGATAAACAAAACAAAAGAGCACGAGTTAAGGCTTCTGTGTGTACGGCCCTCTGTTTCTTTTAAACTGTCTGTTTCAATTCATACCACAGTACGAATTGTTTCATCCAATAAACAATATCGCTTAGCAGTTTGAATGAAAAAGCAACTTTTATTATATTGGAGCTCTGCAAATAAAATTGCCCACTTTTTATTTAACAAATAAATACATACATAAGGAGGAAAAACGGCAGAACGGTTATAAAACTAAAACTAATGAACTCAATGGTTGTGGAAAATTGAACACGAGCCTGCGCTTGAAATTTATTATAAACACGCAAATAATTGAGATTTAACTGAAATCCTAGAAATTGTGTGGGGAAAAAAAAGGACCAGATTATTACAACTTTGTCCGTCAAGTTCTGCAGAAACAAATGGTGTTTTTTTTAGTCATTGTCATAATGTATAGGACATAAGGGAGATAGCGTTACAGTTCGTTTAACGATTAAGCCAAGTTATGCATTACAGGGCTTTCAGCGAGGTATTTTAATTTTGGGAACACTACAATGCAATGTCAAAATCAACAAACATTTTGGTGTAACATTGCAAACTATATAACTGCAGATGAGGCGAGCACGTTGAGAACATTTCTACTAACAATTCAACTCATTGACTCTTCGCCCCTTCAAATACGAACTGAGCAGGAGGGCTCTTGAAACGATATACAGATCATTCATTCCATCACTCTTTGATTACGCAGATATCATATGGGATAATTGTACAGACTATCATTCAAACTTAATGGATAACTTGTACTTATATGCTTTAATTAAGAATTATTACAGGTACTATTCGAGGAACTAGCCACAAACTGCAAAACAAAACTGTACTCTAAAAGATAGACACCGAAGACAAAATCCCAATGTTCCACAACACCATCCACAACTCATGTTCCCGTTGTCTTTCTGATCTACTCCAACCCTTAGCCTCGTCAATAAACATATGTATCGCAATTCCTTCTTTCCATCAACTACATCTATTTGAAACTCTTTCTCCTTAAACACAAATACTATCGCTCACCTTAAAAGTTATCTTTCTTCTAGCGATCCCACTGTCCCACCCTACTACTATCAAGGAAATAGGAACAGCCAATCCATTGTCGATTAAGACTTTGAATGAGTGTCTTAGATTACGTCCTATGCAACACACACATTTCTAATGACCCCCTCTTGCCCCCCTTTTTTTTGGTGGTGGTGAGGTGGGGCAACGGACTTGGGAAATCTAGCTATCAATTTGGTCATACCAGACAGCGGGATTTTTCCCTACTCAACTTTTAACTGCTGTGCGATTTTTACGTGCGTAATTTTATATGAGTTTATATAATCTATAAGACTTTATATAATTGTTCTTGTTGCCCTATCAAGCGTTTATTTTTTTATCTACATTTGATGCAATAAAAAGAGTAGGAATATTAAGAACTGGAGTCACCCGTCATTTCACATATATGAACGCCTTTGCAGTATTGCTTTGCCATTCTTTGAGACATTTATTCTTTTATCATTTTCTTGGGGGGGGTTGGGGGGGGGGGGGGGGGGGGGGACCAAGAGTACCATACATTTTTTGCAACACTTTAATGCCTGTGTAGATCGTGTAAACGATAGCAGACGCTATCAGCTGCCTATGACACAATGTTATTTTTTTCGACAAGGAAGATACAAATATTACTAACAGTTTCAAGCGTTGATACACCTTACAAAAACAGTCTTGTAAATGAAAAAAGATGCATTCATAAACGTGTAGTCCAATGCATTCATTATCACTCTATCAGCACTACATGTTCGTACCGGGGGGATCAAAAATTCAAAGTATTTTCAAGGTACGTAGAAAAAAGCAAAGACGGGTGGGGTGGGTGGATACATTAAAAATTGAAACTATTTTTAAACACAAACCGTGAATCTTCTACTCACTCAAGCTGAATTATTAAAATAAGGGGGAACATCATTGGAACTTGACTACGGGAAAAGCGTGTAAGAAGGAAGAAGGAATAAAAGGGGGGGGGGGTAGATGGGATAGAAGAGGAAGAATAAGCAAAACTGGAAACGTGTTATAACAAACGAAAAGTGCAAGATCCCACAAATATCGGAACTTTCCTGATATTGCAGTACCTCCAGGATCGTCCCACCATCTTTTTTGCGGTCAATCAACAGCGTCCATTTATCTGTGTGTGTGTGCGTGTGTGTGTGTGCGCGTGCGTGTGGGTAGGTGCGTGTGTGCGTGCGCGTGTGCCTGTGGGTGTGGACGTGTAAGTGTACCGTATGTATTGTTTCTGTGCAGTCATATTTTAAAAGTATATTTCCCATAGTTTTCGTGTGACGTGCTGTTTTATATTGTCTTAATTGATAAATCTTTTTAGTCAATTTGTGATTTTATGTATGATACTTTAATATGATGCTGTTAACTATATTTTGTTTTGTTTTTTTCGTTTTTAAAAATGATTTGTAATGCATTTATATTGTTGTAAAGCGCGATGAGCCCATTGTGGGGTATCGCGCTATATAAGTATCCCCTATTATTATTATATCTATGTCCCACATGTGCCTGTTCCAGGACGGAGGTCGTTAAACGGACTTTTTCAAAGGAAAGATGGGGAGGGGTTGAACACCAATAGACCTTGGACAGAACAGCATATCAAGTGTATGTGGTATCGTGTGAGGAAATGAACGAAGCACCCATTCACTTCAACTCGTTTTGTTTTATAATATATGTTTAGCTTGGTTGGAGAATGCTATCAGTTATAGTAGATGTACACTAAAATCACAGCCCGGTAAGGAGCAAAGGAGAAATGGGGAGGGGGGTGAACAACCAAACAACGAAAAACAAAAACAAAACAGGGAAACTTGGCGGGGTGAGATGTCAACAACAGAAAGAAAAACGATACTAGGGAAAACGGAGCATGGGGCTGTCAACTAAACAATGAAAAAGGTAGCGAATGGGAAGGGCATCAATATCCTAAACTAAGAAGACAAACCAGTTGGTATAACATGGAAGGGGAAGGAGGGTCAACTACCAAACATAAGGTACAATAAATACAGCAGTATTACATGAATGAGGAAATAGTCACCGATAGGCCATTAATAAGACGAACCGTATTGAAAACAGAAAAAAATGGGGCAGCGGAGGAGGGGGGGAGGGGGTAAACAACCAAAGACAATGAAAAAACAAAACAAAGTAAAATACAACAGGGTGTGAGTTAACAGCAACCAAGCATAACAACAACAAAAAACTGGATGGGGACAGGGATGGATATGGACAGGGACAGTTGTCAACACTAAACAGAACGAAAAAAAGTACATGAACGCAAATGAATGGAAAGTATGGCGTGATATGAATGAGGAAATAAGGAACGAAGCATCCGTTCATTTCTCATTCCCTCCCTATGGGGGGGAACATGCGTTGGGTTAGTTGAGGAAGGTTACCAATAGATGTACACTATAAAGAATCGTGAGGGAAGGGGGGGGGGGAAGTAGACAGGGCGCATTGTCGGCAGCTAGACAGAATACAAAAAGTAAATCAAATGAAGATAGTGTATTACAGCGACAAGGAAATGAGAAACGATGCATCCATTCATTTCTCATTCCCTCCATGTCAAGATATGGAGAAAACATAATGTTTGGAATGAGCGTGTTGGGGGAGGTTACCCATATATATATTGATAAGCTAAACCATGTTGACAAACGCACCAGGGTGGATGGTCAACCGCAACAAAACATAACGAAAAACAACGAAAACAGGGACGGGGAAGTGGCTGCCAATGAAGAAAAACAAAACGAAGCAAATGAAGATAGGGTCTTGCATGAATGAGGAACGAAGCACCCGTTCCTTCCCCATCCCCTCCCTATTAGGTTATAGAAGAAAGTACGTTGGTTTGGGAAGGGCGTCAGTCGTAATACAAACCAGTTGGGGGGAAATGGGTGTGAGGGAGTCAACAACAAACAAACGGAAGAAAGGTACAGTAAATTGGCAACTAGTCTTTCATGAACGGGGAAATTTATACGAAATGAAGCACTCGTTCCATTCTCATTACCTCCCATGTCAAATTATGGGGACAATTGTGCAAACCTGGTCGGGGAAGGTAACCAATGGACGTATATCTGTAAAGATAAACCGTGTTGGAGGGAGGGAGGGGGGGGGGGAGGGGGGGGGGGGGGGGTCGACAACCAAACAGAAGAAAAGTAAAGCAAATTAAGGTAACATATTACATTGATGAGGAAATGAGGAACGAAGCATCCATTCATTTCTCATTCCCTCCATGTCAGGCCATGGTGTTTGAACGAGGCTCTATACCTTACATTTTCTGCCCCTGTCTATGCGCCATCTACATAAGATTATCGCCCTTGTCTGTCACGAAGTAGTAGTATATAGCCACAGAAAATTATCTGCCCCTGACTCGTCACTAGGTGGCATGGTCAACTCAGTCCTAAAATCATTGCCCTTTAGTACAAGGCCTCAATGGGTGTGTTGAAAAAGGTTACCAATCTATGTGCATTGATAACACAGAATCATGTTGAAAAGGAAAAGAAATTGGGCGGACGACAGGGACGGGGGGGGGGGGGGGGGGGGGGGGTACAGAACAAACAACGAAAATTGGGAGCAGAAAACGAAAAGATGGACCACAAAACGAAACAAATGAAAGTGGAGCATTATGTGTGTGTCAACGGCAACAGAACCAAAAATGGAAACGGGGAGAGGGTGGCGGTTGTCATGAGTTTACCAATACCCGTAAACAAAAAAAGATATAATGGAGAAAATGGAATGAAAACAAACCGTGTTCGAAAAAAAGGAATGGAATGGAAGGGGGGGGGGGGGGGGGGGGGGGTCAGCAACAACTAGACAGAACTGAGAATGCATAGTAAAAATGACGTAATTACACTGATCAGGAAACCAATAAACATATAAACGGAAAAAAAAATCATTTATCATTCCCTGCATATCAAACTATGGGGGAAACTGTGCTGGGTCGGTTGGGAAAGGTAACCAATAAACGTTTACTAACACAGACGTGACTAGGAGGGGGGTGGGGAGAAACAGAACAAGGATAATAGTCGATTTAAAAACATTGCACGAATGAGGAGGTAAAACACACATTCATTTCTCATTCCCTGTCAATCAGGCTAAGGAGAAAACAGTATTTTGGTATGTTTAGGATAGATGAAGTAAAAAGACAAAAAAAGAAAACCAGCAAACAGGGTTTGTTACTAGAGAAAAAGACGGGAAAAGGCAAGATAAAAAAGATGAAACACAGTAGACGATATATTATTAATGAATTTAGGCATGTTGTAGTGTTTTTAATTAATGGGGAACTTACAACATAACTGGAGAAGGGCTGAGCACTGGCAAAAGTTAGCAAGAAAAACAAAAAGAACATAAAACAATAAAGAATCATTCAGATAGTCTCATTTGTACATACAGAAAAGCGGGACGATAGTGGTTTAAAAAAGGCTTAGAATGGTGTAATAAGATGCCAATGTACAATGTTCAAATCAATCTGACGGACTTTGGGAAGAAATTGTTTTTAAAAACTTTGGGAAGAAAACAAAACGGCTACCTACTAATTAATTGCATACGAAGACGATCTGCAAAAGGAGGCACAGAAAAGGGTTTTGAACTTTCATTTTTATTTTATACAATGAACACTACCTACCAACATATTACATTCTCTTTTTATACGTGGATGCTGCTAAAACGATAATGTTAGCATGTTACACGTGTATGATTCCATGTCTGTATTATTGCAAGATGTAGCAGTGCTTGAAACTAATTGATTTAGTTGTATCATCCTTGTCACAAAAGAATACCGTTAATACTAGTGTGTGATAGGCAACTGATATCGCTTGTTATCGTTTATAACAGGATTGGGTAATTGATAAAAATTACAAACAACTTTTTGGCACGCTTGAAAAAAAGCATAAAATTACACAAGAACGGTTCCTGTTTATTTGGTGACATAGCAATATTGCAAAGGTGTTAATACATACGAAATGATTTGAATCGTGTTAAAGTAAAAACGATTGGGTTCAGAGACAAAAGAGGGAAAAAAGGAGACTTTGGTTAGGTTTGGTGATTTTGGGTTCAAAGGAATAACTTTAACTTCGAGGATAAGCAGCTATAACTTTACTATGTCTCAGATACATCACAATTAACGGCAAGAGAAAAATATGACTAAGGCCAGGTTGCTTAAGAAAAAGCGGGGAGTCAGGATATTTTTTGTTGATAGTTGTATTTTAAACACGCGTAGTAACAATGAGCTTTGGAGTAAAATGAAAGGGGCATGACCACCCGATAAGAATTGCACTAATTTGGTAATTATCTGAATGTTGATAAAAGTATTTCTAATTAGAAATATTTTGGGTTTTTTAAAAATATCATTTCTTGATAAGAATACTTGAAATATTACACCAAAACACAAAATGTAAGTCATTGCTGGACAGAAAACCATCATTGGTGTTTTTTCACAGGTCAGTATTACTCGCTTCATTATATTAATTTAAAATGTCGCTTGATTCTAATTATGTGCGTGTGCGTGTGCGTGTGAGAGAGAGAGAGAGAGAGAGAGAGAGAGAGAGAGAGAGAGAGAGTGTGTCGCATTCCTGGTGTGTGTGTGTGTGTGTGTGTGTGTGTGTGTGTGTGTGTTGTAGGTGTGGATGTTATCAAGTGAATGTGGGCTATAGTTGCTCATGTATGCTATTATTGTCTGTGTTAGTAGTATTTGTTATGTGTTTTACATAGTAGTGTTATTTATTGAAATATGCTATTTTCGAATTTTGCAAATGTTTTCAAGTCCCAAGTACAAGCTGAATTTTTCCTGTCTGAAGCCAATGGATATTGAGCGATTGATTGATCTTTAACGCGACGATGGATAAGCTATGCCGTGTTGTGTGCGATTTGCGTGTTAAATTAAACGCTGATATTTTTCACTCTTCCTGACATTATTTCTGTACTTGAATATTGTACACTAGATTATATAATTCTGTCATTATTCCCTTGGATGGAGGCATTATTTTTTATTTTACGTTGCTTATAGTCCCGTCAACAGCAATGGTCTTTTCATGACTTACCACAATAAATATCAAACATGTTCACATCAATAACACAACCTACACATATTCACCATACAAACAAAAAGGCAGTACAACATATCAAATTTCCCATTGTGACCTATAGCCCAATAAACTTGAGCCTTTAACTTGTCACACCAGATTACGATAAATCGTAAAACATGAACACAAACAGGCAATACTAAAGTTACATAATTATTATGTACAAGTGCACAATAACCGAAAATATTTTACGGATGTACTTTCGGAGGCGATGGAGACACTAAAAAAAACATCCATTCCTCAATCTAACAGTTAATATACACAGTATTGAAGCGCCTGTACACCAAACAATAACATTTAAAAAAGCCACCAAAGTCTATGACTAGCGAACTGAGCAGGCTCCTACGTACAAAACATAACATTTTAGGAAGATCAAATTTTCAATTCATTATTTTTGTGTGTGAATCGTGAATAAACAAAAAACAAGTTGTGGGTCATTTGACATGTGCGCAAATTATGAGACAATGAAACGTGTTTCAGTTTTAGACTGATGACCAAAGGATAAAAAGCTACAGTTTCTCAGTTTAGCTTCAGCATATCATATAAATGAAGTATGAATGAATCATTGCACGTTAATGGATCGCATATCATCGAGACAAACTTCTTCGCGGAAACACTGACAAATCAAAATTGTATTATCAACAATATCGTAACATTAAAAGACAATCTGAAATTTGTAGCAACATTTGTGTTCACGTTGAAAACAAATCATGGGGAAAAAAGCGATTCCAATGAGAGACTTAGTGCGATTTTTCTCACACCAGAGGGCATGACGCTCGTGTGGGGCTAATCCTCTCTATATTATTAGTTGGGGATAAAGAAAGAGAGACAGTGAGTGGTCCTACCATCACTCTCTCTCTCACTACGCCCAAGTACGAAAATCGCGTGATAAGCCCCTAGTGCATTGACTGCCCTCTGGCGTGAAAAATATCGTCATAGGTTGACCATTGATGTGAAACACAAAAAACGTCACATTAGAGCAAAAGAAATAAGTTAAAACTTATAGCACAAACATGACAGCCAATAGCAGAGGGGGCTGCTGCTATTCCGGCAGGCTGGGCTAAAATGTGTATATAGTGGAGAAACCTTGCCCAGGGTACATCCCCACTATCACGGCCGAAGGGATTTGAGGACATCTGGCCCCAAAGGCCAGCCAATTCTTCTGAGTGCAACACTACAGCCAGTGCAAAATGCCCCTGTCTTCCACAACAGACCATGATATTCCAATGTTGAAAATAATTGATTGTACAGCTCTCATTTACTATTGGCCCCTACTACAGGCTATTGTCAACCAGTCTGACAAACAATTTCAACATGAATGAAAATTTTTAAAAGAAGTTTGTGTTGCCTGCGATTACTGGGTAAGTGATTTGTTTCTTAAATCAAAGATCATCCATACGATTCACAGCAACTCAAAACATGTATTGATGCTTCCTATGTAGCACATTGTCCACTAAGTAATGTGACAATGTTTTGTTTAACCCTTTCACCGCCAACGTCACATTTATGCACCACAATGGTTTAATACCCATGTCACTTAAAGGCATCAAATCGAGGCATGTTAATCCGAAGACCCTATTTTCTTGATTTTGGGAGGTAAGGATAGGCCTAATGCTATACATTTCACAGAGGAATTCCCAAAGTTCCAAATCAATTTTTTTTCTCTACCCAGTTTAGCTTAATGGTATTTTTTGGCTGATAAATGGCTGGCGGCGAAAGGGTTAAAATTGCAAAACAATTAAAAACACAAACATATATCGGACTTAACTATGCGAGAAAAACTACTCGCCAAAATACCATGATCACTGACACATGTGGATATTGCCAGTTTTGTATTGGCAAACATGCAGATCAACACCCCCTCCTCCATTTCTCGGTTCTTTCCGGGTTTTGTTTCAGTCGTGGCTTTCTTACTGCAGATGGAGTCAAGTCAAGTCAAGTCAAGTCAAGAAATCTTTATTATCTCTATACAGTTTTCTATCGTTTTCTATATTTAACGTTAATTTTCATCCATTTACACAATCAAAAATATGCATTCAATAATAGTAGACAATAAAGGCAAGACGGAAAGAACGCAATGAACCAAGATTGTGACAGGGGGTGTTGATCTGCATCTTTACCGTTGTATTTTATTTCTCTTTGGGCGGCAATTCATTGACGGACAGATGCATCAAGCATCTGTAGTTTCTTTCCGTCAATGAATTATCGTCCTTGTGGAAATCTGAATGGGTGCCGTCCAAATGATGTGGAAAAACCCCGTTTGTTTCGCCTACGTTTTGGTTTCGATAACACTCCACTTCATTGGCCTGTGTTGCGACAGCTGGGGCGCGTCGCTTACACCCAATATCTCCCCCGCGCCACCACACCCCGAATATTCGCCAACACCGCATTAGGTCATATTTGTAACCCTTTCACCGCCAATGTCACATTTTCGCACCACACTGATTTGAACACACGTCATTAAACCCTTGAAATCATGGTCTGTTATTCAATGATATTGTGTTCCTAAAATTGGCCAGTAAGGATTGACCCTATTCTAAATGTGTCACAGAGAAATCCCACAATATCGCAGACAAAATCTTTTTTGTAGCCAAGTTTAACGGACATTTTTGGCTCAAAGATGGCTGCGGTCTAAGGGTTAGGTCTGGTTTTTTTATCTTGATTTTTGTTTACTTCTCTTTCAAATAAACCGGGAACGCAGTGCAGTTAGAATGACGGTCTGTGCGTCCATCTGGTTTAAACATATTAGCAGACCTGTTTACCCCCTACACAAGTCTTGAGTAGTCTGAATAGCTGAAATGAGTAGCTTTGGTGTGAAATGGGTAGTCCTCTTCATGAAACCATCAAATAATGTTCACTGAAAATAAGTAATTAGAACATTATTTTTAGAAGAGTAGTAGAGGTCCAAATTGAGTAGAATACTACTCGAAAAGAGTAGAGTAAACAGGTCTGTATTAGTGTCCAAACACTTTTTTAAAAAGAAAATACACTAAAGCATACAACTGAAAAAGTAAGAAGCAGAGCTTATGGTGTGCGTCGGTCTCTCCCTCCCCGTCTCTCTGAGGACAAATATAAATTGTGACCACATGCTAGAGAGTAAATTACTAATCGTAAACCGATCGTAGAGGGCCAGCCACACGTCAGCTAAAATTGCACGACTGTACGATACGATTCGATCACGTGATCTCGAAGCGCGAATCACATTTGTTCTTGGAGACCACGTGATCGAATCATATCGTACGATTTTAGTTGATGTGTGGCCGGCCCTTCAAATTTGAATAGTCCATATCTGGACAAGAGCCTACCATGAAAACGCTAGACGCATTGCAATGACGACGCTATTAAACGTTACTAAATTTTCCAGTTTAGCATAATTATATTTTAAAAAGCATGCCAAATATGAGAGTGACCCTTGAATTCTATTGAATAGTATATTATTCGTTGGCAAAATGTTTGACAAGTAATGTTCACACACACAATAAACAGCTAGCCATCGTCGACTCGTGTACTGTAACATTCTACAAACCTTCTCCAACTCATCACAAACAAAAACCTACAATTATGAACTAAAATATCTCCCCAAAACAACGTGCAGCTTGACACATCAAGACAATTTAAAAAATCATACAAAATATTTTTCTAAATATAATGTGCTAAATATGTACAACAACAATGCCCTCAACATGACGTGTAGTAAAGTCAAACATGGAACGGAAACGTGGCATTATATAAAGCAACTCTATTTCTCTACCCATTGGGAGACATTTATAATGACTCGATGGGCATTTGCCTAAAACATACCATCACCATTCTTTATTCCTTTTGTGACAGCACTTTTAGGGAAATACCTCTGGAATTGGATTATGACCCAACATTCGTTCAGTGTTTCCTACATTTGTGCTCCCCAATTATTATCGATATAGGCAGCTTCGACCTCAGAATATTCAATGTCCTAAAGGTCTCAATACACGTTAACACTTTTACCTCTTTCCCCGTGGCAACACAGTGACAAGCCAGTCGTAAAAGCACTTGCGTATCAATGTGTTGCCACGGGGGAAAAGTTAAAAATGTTCACTTGTATTAAGACTATGTTATAACGCTATACAAACATGAGGTGTACGAGGGCACGTATTTCGTGTTCAGGTCTCAAAGACTTGAAAACCATTACCACACAAATGTTGATACTGTTAGCATAATAATAATGAGAAAGAAAGCTTATATACCGCACATTCCAGGCTAGCTGCTCATGGCGCTTTACAATTTAAAAATAATACATTTAACCAAATCACATCAATACCCATGCTCGCACGCACACAAGCACACACACTAACGAACACAGCATATCATTTACATGCGCATGCATACATACATACATACATACATAGACAGACACACCTATGCCTACACACGCACGAGCACACGCGTGCATCAACAATAAAAATGTTGAAGTCTCTGGCTCTATTTTCATAAAGCATCTAAACTATCAAATATTTCAGACGGAGTAACTCAATGCCAGTAACACTCAACATTGTTTTATGTATATAGATCACTGCTGATTGATTTACCCACTCAATATTTTATCATTTGTTTTCATTTATATCCTTCGTCCTTGTAATTGTAAGCTACTAAGGCCTTTCAAAAATAAGACGTCTACGTCCGTCTCTAAGTATTATGGAACGATTGAGTGGCTAAAAATGTGTTAACTTTTCATCCTGAGCCTATGGTTTTGATTATGCATCAACACACTTATAAAACTTTGCATCAATTTTCTTTATCAAGGTAACGCGTTAGTGACTAAATAAATATAGAAATAATGAGGCAAGGAGAGAGGATGCACCTGGGTCTGTCTCAATGTGGCTGTTGCTTATACTTTGCTAGGCGACTTGGTGCCGAAAATAACTTTGGTGAAGGGAGTTAATTACAAAGAGTTACCTTTCCTCAATTGACTAAATAAGTCAAGTCAATATTTTATTTCCAGATGGAACATTGAATAAGCAAATATACTTATTTTAATCAAGCCATCCAAAACCCGAACTAAAAAAAAAAGAATAAATAGTTATATGTCTATAGCAAAACATGACAAGAATAGAGAACATTTTTGTTTTCTTACAATGGGTTAGGAAAAATATTCTTGTTTGGTTTTATATATTCTCGTCTAATACGTTATTTTGCATTGCTTTTATCTGTCATATCTATTATTACTTAATTCGTTACATTTCAAAAAAATGTTTTAGTGTGTTAAATATGACCACCCTACTGGTGCATCAGTTTTTTTCTATCGCTATATTTATTACTGAATACACATTTTAGTGTTGAATAAAATACAATATTTAGTGCTAAATAAAATCCTTTCCACGGTTATTCAGATTTGTTTGTTTCCTTCCTTTTGAATGTTATAAATTGGAGGCAAAAAGTTGATTGCAAAACAATGCAAAATATTCCTCTGAGCGATTGGTACATATATATGTTTATAAATCAATTCAAATTTAGCCTGTCTATTTACCGACCTGCATGAATAATTTCACTTTGTTTACATGCAAATTACGTAATAGGTAATGCACACACCAATGATTGGAGTTGCTCAACTTTTTGGCATGTGTTTATTTATGATAAACGTTGCGAACCTTAAATTCTTTGCCGTCTTTTTTTTTTATATACAATACAGAAAATACTGATCTCACACATGTGTATGCAGAGCAATGAAGTAAAAACAAAATCGTTTATCATTGTGTACTTCTAACCTGTTTACAAAAAGGGTTACGGGATTATTTTCAGCTATTCTCAAGTCACAAGTTTACATGTATCGAAACCAACTTAAGAATGCAAAACACCGTTTCATCACCATAGTTAACCTAACAATTGAAAGCAGCCATGGAGCTGTCGTTAAATTTCAGACAAATATAAACATTACTGGGGTTTAGGTTTCATACAGTTTGTGACTAATAATATTTTATAGCAGCAGTTACATCACTTCATTTCGTGTCCTTTTATCTGGTTACTCAAAAACTGTCTTGTTGGCTCTCACCACAAGCGTTACCCAATCCAAACCGTTCTAATCCTTCAGACACTTCGCTTAACAATTTATGTAAATCAGTCACTCACTCTCCTGCTCTCTCCCAACTTCCCTCTTCTATTTCCGTATGTCTTTATTTCTTTTCAATCTCTCTCTCTCTCTCTCTCCACATATATGAACATAAAGAATCGATTATTTTTCCTGTTTTTCATATTTCTTTGTTTTCACTCGTCCTGTTTTAGCAACAGAATTGAGAGTACAAAAATCTATGCTTATATCATAACCCTGTACAAATAAAATTTCGTTCGTTCATTGTTTATTTCGCTGTGTTAAAGGAACAGTTATTGGAGATAACTATAACTTGAAACTTTAGAAAGGCTTATACATGAAGGCAACTTTCTAAGAGACAGGATGTGGGGGATTCGCTGGGATGTTGGGAAGGCCTTAACACTTCCAGTACTAAAACTACTACGCAATCAACGTGGACAAAGCTTTTACAAGTTTGTTTTTCAGCAGTTATGAACTAAGTGTTCATGTCATAAACAATAAAAGCAATTTTCTGTACTGAAATTACTAAAATGCTTTTAGAAATACTGTTTTTAGTGTTGAATAAACACTAAAATTATTAATGTTATCTTAAGGTTAGATCTATCCTCAAAGAAACAATCCTTTTGTACCCAGGCATGTCACACACACTTGGTAAAGCAAGTACACGCATTAGAGAGCTCTTTATTGTTGCAGAACAAACATGCCACATCGACACAAACCACATACACATGGCGCTGGGATTATCAAAATATGCAGCAGGACATCAAGTTAACCCCACATGCTACTACAGCCTTTCCTTTGAAGGTTCTTCTGTGTCTGTTCCCCGACATTCTGCAACCCGGCCAAGGCAGTTCAGGCTTTAAATGTAGCCGTCACCTTTTATTTGCATAATAAATAATAAATAATAATGCTTATATAGCGCATAATCTTGCTAAGCAACTAAATGCGCTTTTCACTCACCATTCGCACAAACATTTCTAAGACTGGTTCACGTATCCTCACCATACATCTCTATGAAAATGAATACATTAGAAAATGCATTGCATATAATCATAACACAACACACTAACACCCACCTCTCTTCAACCCCACCCCACCCCAACCATCCCCACGCCCCTCCTTCCTAATGAACATGCAGCTGGGACAGCCTGGGCAGAACCAGGAAAACGACAAAAACACACCATTACCCTAAAGGACAGACCCCACCCCTTTCAGTACAGCTGTATCGGGAAGGCCCCAGAGCCCCAGTAATGAAGGACCCATCCTCTCCATAGCTTTGTCACCTTGTCCACGGCTCAACAAAACAGGACCAGTTCTTTTCAGTAATCGTCACTGATGTGCGAAGACGTCCTTCCTTCTTGCAAACAGTTGAGTATGGGCAGGTGCCTTCTCACCGTCCCAGGGTGGTCTTATGTGCCACCGTCCAAGCGAAAAGGATGGCAGAACCAAGTCTAACCGTCCAAGTATCACAGGTCCAAGAAGTATATTTCACAAGTACAGCACAATTCGTCAAGTTTTTCAAAATGCGAATTTACGAAAATAAAGACAACAAACCATGCCCTAAACGTCATTCCTACCAAATGTCGCGTGTGTTCTACAAATTTCAAATAGGGCATTTATCACTACATCCCCAAATGAGATGAAATGCAGCGACTTGTACAGAACTTACCAGGGATTAAATTCAACTTTACTACAGCAGTGCTCGTTCAACAAAGACAAAGACACTTACAGCTTACTGCATAAGCTCTAGGAGTCTTTGGTGACAAATTAAAACAATGATTTATATTTGTCCTCGATCCCTTTGAACCAAATGGTAAGAACCAAACACAAATTTCGTGACCCTTTACAAGCGTGCATGTTGGAACAACTTTACTACAGTCACCCTATTCAAAATTTATGAAAGCATGCAAGCAAGCCCAGTATTTGAACTGCTGCCTTCGTTATCTTGTGACTGAAAAAAGCTCCTGTTTGGGACAAGATTGTGTTACTATTTTCCAATGATACTCATCTCATTTTCTAAACATCCAATAATATTTGCATTGACTCGCAATTATTTAGGTTTTCTTTGTAGTTGAATATCCCAGGGAAACGTTTTGAGGAGCTTTGATTCTAATAGCTTTCTTGAGAGGACAATTCCAATCTTATCCAGCATGCACTTCTGGCTCTTTGGTGATTATCATTGTGAATGACAATTACAGAATTACATAATTTGTTTGTTAGCAAAATCAATTTAAAGTGTGTTTTGGCAACTGGGAGAGTGTTTACAGGCTTGCCACCTTTGTATGAAAAGAAAAAACGGGAAACTGTGCTGTATATTATTCTTGAGAGTTCCTTCAGCAAGAATGGGTTCAAAGAAACACTTTCTGGAGCTTTATTGCCACATTCAAACTTGCAAACAAAGTTACTGTTTTCCGCTTTAATGATAAAGGGCACGTGACAAAATCAATCTGTCCATGCTCGTTGATGCGTGCGCGTCCTACCGTATCAACTGACCTGCGCCGTAGCTAACACTCCTTCGCCAGTCTGGATTAAGCTTTCTGTTTGGGAGCTTGTCCCTTAGCTCAAGACCCAAGTCCAATCCTGTGAGCACAGAGGGATTCTGTATGACTCCACGAATGCTGAGCACAACAGACTAGGGACGCTGTATTTCTTTGCACCACCTCTCCCCTCCCCCCCCTTTCTAATACCTATTTATGTTTATTTATTTGTTGTTTTTATTCTAATCTTGCTGTAGCTCGGCTGTACGTACGATCTTGTTTCGCTTTTTCCTCCAACGCACCTACAGAATATTAAACCTAATGAAAGAGGTCGATCAACGGGAAAAAGAAGACCCACCACATGTCCTCCATCCTATGGCTAGAGCTTTTAACGCAGCTCTTACCCGCGTTTGATGTACCCGTCATGACACATGGGGTATTTCACTGAAAATTTCAGTGGAGACAACAGTACCACCCAAGCAAAGAGAGCCTGCTGCCTAGGTACATAACACCTGTTGGTCCTAAACTGCCTATTCGTACAGACACCTAATTTATATATTCCAGATATTTTGGTTTTAATCTGCACGATTATTTTAGTACACTAGCCTCGTAAGGGACCTACCTTTAAATTACTGTTTGACACCCCCACCTCCCCCTTTTCAAAACACACCACAGGTACTGAAGTATCGGCTAAGAAAATGTTTTGTTCTAAAGCCAAAACGTAGGTTCTATTTAATTTGGTAAACAGTTCTCTAACCTATAAACAAAAATTAATTAAAACAACTGCTACTAAACGCCACATGATCAAGCTCTGAGCGCTTTAATATCATTGCGTGATAATGTCATCAATTTTTACCCTGAATGTTTCACATGTCAGATCTGTGTGTAAGGTTGACTGAAGATGGAGGAATCATTTAGTACATCTAAGTGTGAATGGTGAATGTTAAAACTGGGTTTCCTGTCAAGACATGCTCTGCAGAAATGCTAACACAATGATTGCGACAAGATATTAATGATGGCGACTAGGTTTCCTTATTGAAATTCTATAACATTAGTAGTAGTAGTAGTAGTAGTAGTAGTAGTATATGGGCCTATATTGAAATAAGACCCCGTCAGTCTTCCATTATTTACACACCTTACAATATATTGATGAGTCTCTGGAATTAGTCACACCCTAGACACCCCTTTCTAAATCAAGAACAAAGTTAAAAATTCAAAAGGTCATATTTTTACTTCAAGGGGTAATCAAATCGGCTCAGAAAGAGTATTTATATATAACAAATTTGTTAAGACAATATTGAATAAATAACCAGCTACTGTACATCCAGGCCCCAAACCATTTTTCTCTCAATGTCTTATGTAGTAAAAACTAACTTTTTTGGGGGGGTGGAGTGGGCCGGATCCGGGGGAGGGGGGAGGGCGACATTCCTTGAGGGACTAACAAAGTTATTTCGGTCAAACTTGTCAAACCGTCAGAAGGCAAAGGTACGGAGGAGTAACCTAAACTGAAATCGATAGACTAAGACTGCAGCTATTCTTTTCAGAAACCACCATTTCACGTAAAAAGCAGCACGATAGGATTCAGAATAATCCTCATTCTTACAATTAAAATTGGAGTCCCCAAAGAAAAGGAAGTGTATGTCAGTTTGGCTTGCACTGTGACAGTGCTTTCTTATTCCAATCAATACCACGAGTGTTTATTTGTCAGATAGCAGATTTTGCAGATTGGGATTAACAGTGTTTATTAGGGGATTTGAATTCCAGAACAGGGCAGTTGAATGAATTGCTTGTGGATAACTTTTGCCAATGGTGTTTTCGATAGATAACTTTCCCGTAAGAACATCCAAGGAAAGGCAGACAAATACCATATGGGGCATGATTTTATAGGCTTTTGTAAAGCAGATCAGCTCATTATTACTAACGGTAGAACTGGTGAGGTTATGGTAAAATAAATTTACTTGTAAGAATGCGTCTGTGGTGGATTATGCGGTTGTTTTTTACGATTTATTTGATCGCGTTGTGGATTTGTGTGTGCATGATTTTAATGAAATATTTTCAGACATTCTCTATTACTTTAAAGTTTGGAATTGCATCAACAGATAGAAGAGGGATAACAGAACACGTTCTAAAATGCCAACGACTCCAATTCGTATTATGTAAAATGGAAAAATGCTTTGAAACCAAATTTTAGATGTTGAAAACATAACACAAAAGAGCTCGAGTTAGATGGTGTACTGACTAATCTAGAGAATATTACTTTGAATAGTGTAGATGATGTTGTTGGCAGAGTTATTGATGCATTACTTTAAAGTGCAAATACATTAAACATGTTAAAGAAATGGAATCGTGCTGAACTGAACTGCCTAAAAAGAAAATGACATGATAAACCATGGTTTAATTTAGACGGTAGGGTTAAAAGAGATTGTTTTCGCGTTATAGGAGAAGTTTACTTATGAAAATTGATTTGTTTGTAATGGCAGAAAGAGATCATGCTGCCAAGGCATATACAAAAACCGGTTGAAAAGCAAATGAGAATATAACCATGGAATGGCAAAACTACTACGCCAATTACAGTCAAAAGATCCTAAAGCTTAATGGACCATTTTAAATGGAAAGAGAAAATCCAACTGTCAACCCAGCTGTCAAGCTTTCTTTGAGCTATTTAAACATATGAATGTATTACGCGAAGAAGAGGCTGGTGAAGGTTTAATTTGGGGATGGATTTGATGACGATAATGCGAATGTACTTTTGGATAACCTAATCACTGAAAATGAGGTTTTGTATGGCATAAAATAGTTAATGACTAATAAAGCCAGTGGGCTTGACAATATTGGAAATGAATTTCTAAAACATGCTGCAATGAAAATGCTAGGTTTATGTTACACTGTTTAGCCTGATAATCAAAAGACTGGGTAATTGGGGTTATACAACCAATATTCTAAAACAAAGGATGTCCTACAGATTCCAATAACTACCGCGGTATAACTATAATATCCTGTTTCGGGAAACTGTTTACTAGTATTTTTAATGAACGTTTGAATATTTTAATTGAAACGGTTCGATTGGCATGGATCAAGCTGGCTTTAGAAGTAACTTCTCAACATTCAATTGTTTGTTCACTTTACATGGTCTGACTGATATTTTATATTGTGCATTTTTGGATTACGAAGTTAATAGGTCCTTTTTATGGCAACACCTAATGCATAGCGGCATTAGTGGTATTACAATTAAAAGTAAAACAAAATAATTATGTACTCAGACCATATCCCGTGTAGCTGTTAACGGTGAATATTCCGACTAGTTCTGTTCGAATGTTGGTGTGACAAGGAGAAAATGTGTCACATGTACTGTTTGCCATGCTTTTGAATGATGTGAAACAGTTTATGTCTAGTGGTATGGCTGGTCTTGATACTGTTACTAGGGTAGCTAATGAAGTAGACGCGAGTGACTGATTTAGATACTTTGTTAAATGTGTTTCTATTATTATATGCAGATGACACTGATCTTTTCTGAAACTCCCTGTGAAACAATACTGTGACAAAAATTGAAATTGACATGAAATGCAAAGAATTGTCCCTTTTTATGCTGAAAGGAGGTATCTTCCTCTTTATTTTCTTGTTCGGACAAATTCCAATAAATGTATTGCTTTGTTTGCTTCAAGAAATAGGAAGCTCTTAATCAGATTGCAGCCCTTTGTTATTATAGTTATTTTCGTACTTGTATGGAAAAAAGGTCATATTTCTATTGCGTTATGATACAGGTAGATATGTCATTGTATTTGTTTATTCTATTGCGTGATGTTACATGTAGATGTCCATTCTATTGCGTGTTGTTATAGATAAATGTGTCCATGTATTTGTTTATTCTATTGCGTGTTGTTACAGATAGATTTGTCCATTCTATTGCGTGTTGCTATAGGTAGATTTGCTTATTCTATTGCGTGTTGCTACACGTACATTTGTTTATTCTATTGCGTGTTGCTACATGTAAATTTGTCCATGAATTTGTTTATTCTACTGCGTGTTACAGGTAGATGTATCCATGTATTTGTTTATTCTATTGCGTTATGTTACATGTAGATTTGGTTATTCTATTGCCTGATGTTACATGTAGATTTGTCCATGTATTTGTTTTATTCTCTTGTGTGTTGTTACGGATAGATTTGTCCGTGTAGTCTATTCTATTGCGTTATGTTACAGGCAGATTTGTCCATGTATTTTGTTTATTCGATTGCGTTGCTACAGCTAGATTTGTGGATGTATTTGTTTATTATATTGCGTTATGTTACAGCTAGATTTGTGTATGTATTTGTGTATTCTATTGCGTGTTGCTACAGGTATATTTGTCCATTTATTTGTTTATTCTATTGCGTTGTTACAGGTAGATTTGTCAATGCATTTGTGCATTCTATTGCGTGATGTTACATGTAGATTTGTCAATGTATTTGTTTATTCTATTGCGTTATGTTACAGCTACATTTGTCCATGTATTTTGTTTATTCGATTGCGTTATGTTACAGCTAGATTTGTTGATGTATTTATTTTATTGCGTTGTTACAGGTATGTTTGTCCATATATTTGTTTATTCTATTGCGTTATGCTACAGGTAGATTTGTCCATGTAATTGTACTAATTATTTATACTATTGCGTGTTGTTACAGGTAGATTTGTCCATGTATTTGTTTATTCTATTGCGTGTTGTTACAGGTAGATTTGTCCGTATATTCGTTTATTCTATTGAGCTATGTTACAGGTAGATTTATCCATGTATTAATTATATTGCGTGATGTTACAGCTAGATTTGTCCATGTATTTGTTTATTCTGTTGCGTTATGTTACAGGTAGATTTGTCCATGTATTTGTCTATTCTATTGCGTTATGTTACAAGTAGATTTCTCAATGTATGTTTATTCTATTGCGTTATGTTACAGGTAGATTTGTCAATGTATTTATTCTATTACGTTATGTTACAGGTATATTTGTCCATGTATTTTGTTTATTCGATTGCGTTATCTTACAGCTAGATTTGCGGATGTATTTGTTTATTCTATTGCGTTATGTTAAAGGTCGATTTGTCCATGTATTTGTACTAATTGTTTATTCTATTGTGTGTTGTTACAGGTCGATTTGTCCATGTATGTTTAATTTATTGCGTGATGTTACAGGTAGATGTGTCCGTGTATTTGTTTATTCTATTGTGTAATGTTAGGTAGATTTGTCAATGTATTTGTTTATTATATTGCGTGTTGTTACAGGTACATTTGTCAATGTATTTGTTTATTATATTGCGTGTTGTTACAGGTAGATTTGTTCATGTATTTGTTTATTCTATTGCGTGATGTTACATGTAGATTTGTCCATGCATTTGTTTATTCTATTGCGTGATGTTACAGGTAGATTTGTCCATGTTTTTGTTTATGGTATTGTGTTGTTACATGTAGATTTGTTCATGTATTTGTGTATTCTATTACGTGATGTTACAGGTAGATTTGTCCATGTATTTGTTTATTTATTGCGTTGTGTTAGATTTGTCCACGTATTTGTTTATTTTATTGCGTGTTGTTACAAGTAGATGTATCCATGTATTTGTTTATTCTGGTGCGTGATGTTACAGGTATATTGTTCCATGTATGTTTATTCTATTGCGTGTTGTTACAGGTAGATTTGTCCATGTATGTTTATTTATTGCGCGTTATGTTACAGGTAGATGTGTCCATGTATTTGTGTATTCTATTGCGTGATGTTACAAGTAGATGTATTCATGTATTTATTTATTCTATTGCGTTATGTTGATTTGTTCATGTATTTGTTTATTCTATTGCGTTACGTTAGATTTGTTCATGTATTTGTTTATTCTATTGCGTTATGTTAGATTTGTTCATGTATATTTGTCCATGTATTTGTTTATTCTAATGCGTGTTGTTACAGGTAGATTTGTCCATGTATTTGTTGATTTCAATGCGTGTTGTTACATGTAGATTTGTCCATGCATTTGTTTATTCTTTTGCGCGATGTTACAGGTAGATTTGTCCATGTTTTTGTTTATTCTATTGTGTTGTTACAGGTAGATTTGTCCATGTATGTTTTTCTATTGCGTGATGTTACAGGTAGATTTGTCCATGTTTTTGTTTATTCTATTGCGTGATGTTACAGGTAGATGTATCCAGGTATTTGTTTATGGTATTGTGTTGTTACATGTAGATTTGTTCATGTATTTGTGTATTCTATTGCGTGACGTTACAGGTAGATTTGTCCATGTATTTGTTAATTTATTGCGTTGTGTGCGATTTGTTTATGTATGTTTATTCTATTGCGTTGTCCATGCATTTGTTTATTTTATTGCGTGTTGTTACAAGCAGATGTATCCATGTATTTGTTTATTCTGGTGCGTGTTGTTACAGGTATATTTTTCCATGTATGTTTATTCTATTGCGTGATGTTACAGGTAGATTTGTCCATGTATTTGTTTATTTATTGCGCGTTATGTTACAGGTAGATGTGTCCATGTATTTGTGTATTCTATTGCGTGATGTTATAGGTAGATGTGTTCATGTATTTATTTATTCTATTGCGTTATGTTGATTTGTTCATGTATTTGTTTATTTTATTGCGTTGTTAGATTTGTTCATGTATTTGTTTATTCTATTGCGTTATGTTAGATTTGTTCATGTAGATTTCTCCATGTATTTGTTTATTCTAATGCGTGTTGTTACAGGTAGATTTGTCCATGCATTTGTTTATTCTATTGCGTGATGTTACAGGTAGATTTGTCCATGTTTTTGTTTATTCTATTGCGTGATGTTACAGGTAGATTTGTCCATGTGTTTGTTTATTCTATTGCGTGATGTTACAGGTAGATGTATCCATGTATTTGTTTATGGTATTGTGTTGTTACATGTAGATTTGTCCATGTATTTGTGTATTCTATTGTGCGATGTTACAGGTAGATTTGTCCATGTATTTGTTTATTTATTGCGTGTTGCTACAAGTAGATATATCCATGTATTTGTTTATTCTGGTGCGTGCTGTTACAGGTATATTTTTCCATGTATGTTTATTCTATTGCGTGATGTTACAGGTAGATTTGTCCATGTATTTGTTTATTTATTGCGCGTTATGTTACAGGTAGATGTGTCCATGTATTTGTGTGATCTATTGCGTGATGTTACAGGTAGATGTGTTCATGTATTTATTTATTCTATTGCGTTATGTTGATTTGTTCATGTATTTGTTTATTCTATTGCGTTACGTTAGATTTGTTCATGTATTTGTTTATTTTATTGCGTTATGTTAGATTTGTTCAAGTATTTGTTTATTCTATTGCGTTATGTTACATGTAGATTTGTTGATGTATTTGTTTATTCTATTGCGTGTTGTTACAGGTAGATTAGTCCATGTATTTGTTTATCGAATTTTGATGGTTTTTCTAAAAGTTATATGGACATCTCTATTCTGACATTTGAATGTTTCGTTTTGTGTGTGCTTTGTTTTGTATTTCTCTGCCCTAAGTGGGTAGGAAATAAATATTTGCCTCTGCCTTGCCTGGAAACAAACTTATGAAAGAATGGGAAAATAGCAATGTTTATCATAATCATAAATCATGCAAATGGTATATATGGGCTTTGGTTTTATGTTATGGTGAAGTGGAGATAGTGTATTAAAAATACAAATTGCTGACCTAAATTTTAAAGTTTTGCCTGGGAGAGTGTGGGGATACTAGGTCTGCTATACGCTTTGGGGAAGATGAGGTCAAGTAATAATCTGCGAGGAAGCCGTTTGCAGAGACATGGGCTAATCTATAAATTGAACAAGGGTATGAATGGATGCCGTTATTTGAAAAGTATAATATACAGAAATGAAAGAGGCTATAGATGAACAAAGTACTCTCTCTGTGTGTCTCTCTCTCTCTCTCGGACCACTGAAAGATTACACTAGTACATAATAAACGTTTTTCAGTCTTCAGTCTCACGGACCACTGAAAGATAGTCCATAACGAGTCTAAACCAGGACAATTAGGACATTTAAACGTCAAACTATGAAACAGCAAAGAGCATGATAGTTTTACTTTGGGTATAATTTGAGAAATGTGAAGAAACAAACATTTTAATTTCTTACATTTTACGTTGACCAAGTTAATCGGAATTTTGAATTCGTGTAAAGGTGGGAGTAGGAAGAGAGAGGATGCATCTCCCTCCATTTGCCCACCCGGTTACACTGGCAACAGGCATGAAATGCCAAAAACACGGAAATGGTAGTTAACAACGTACAAGTTATATTTTTGGCATTAATTGACACTGTCAGGCAAAAGCCATTAGTGCAATGCAGACTCTCCGGAACTAACCAAGTCTTTTAGACAGGCCAGAGAGTTAGAAACAGACATACAGACGCACGGCAAAGATACTAAAAGGTACGCCATACAGGTATATTAAGAAATAAGAACTTGACAAAGCAGTCCTAAAAACAATGAAAAGATAAATGTGTAAGGATGACTGGAAAAAACCCTAAACGAAGGTGGTTTTAGAAGCAGGGGCACACACACACACGCGCGAGAACAGGATGAAAAAAAAGCTGTCAAGCTTACTCCTTTATCCTCAATAAAGATCATTTTGACTTGACTTGACACACATACGCACGCTCTCCCACACACACCTATCTCTGAAACAAACATACTCACATGTTTGCCACATCAACATAACTGATCAAACAGGAAAATCAAAACGTTGACATCTTAAAACAACCCTTTATGTAATAAACAGAAAAGCCTCTGTAACCACACAAATCATGACGTTTTTCTTTTCTTGTAAACTTTTGCATAAATTAAAAATGAACAGAAATTTGAATTTCAAACTTTAAAATTTGATGAATTTCTGACAATTTTGTGGACGTGTAAAGGTGAGAGTAGGAAGAGAGAGGATGCATCTCCCTCCCTTTGCCCACCCGGTTACACTGGCAACAGGCATCAATAAGCCAAAGACATGGAGACAGTCACTGATATACTCTCGGTTTCTTTGATTAAACTCACCCTCCCACCCCCACCAGACATCGAAAGCGCGCTAAAAAGGTAGGCCTATATAGAAACAGGGAGAACTTGGCACAGCACTTAATGGAAAAAGCCAAACCTGCTGAAGTAATACTGGGAAGCGAGATGTCAAGGAATGGCTGGGTACATCTGTAAGCTAGGCTCAAAGCTGACCTTAGGAGAAAAAACCCGTAAAAACATATTTGCAAGAATCAACGCAGAAGATGGTCTACAGTTTAGTTTAAAAACTTTGGAGTGTTGATGTCAACCGGAAAGTACTACAGGGGTTTTACAGATGCTTTGAGTCAGTCGTAACCTTCTCTTTTATATGTTGGTATGGCAGTCTGAATGTGACAAAGAAGAATGTGTTGAGTAAAATTGTGAATGTCTGGGGTAAGATTGTTGGAGTGAATCAGGAAAGCATGAATGTGTTGTATGAGCGACGAGTGAGAGGAAAGGGTTGAGTGATAGCGAGTGATTGCAGTCATGGTCTGAGCACATTTTATGAGCTTTTACCATCTGGCGGACGTTTTCGTAGACCAAAGCTTAAAGTCAAAAACAGTTTTATCCCTGCATCAATCTTTTATAAACAAATAATAGATTTTTGTTTCTACTTGACAATCTTTTTTAAAAAACCAGCAGTTCTCTTAAACCTACAAGGTGTGTGTGTGCGTGTGTGCGTGCGCGCGTGAGTTTATGTATATGATTATGTGTGTATGTAGGTTTATGCGCTTCAGTGCATGCTTGCTGTGCACACATGGGTTTGCGCATGATTGGGTGGGTAGATAAGGTGTGTATGTGTGTGTTTATGAGTACTGCGTTCGTCTGCATAAATGTGCCTGTATGTGCGACTTAAAAAAGTTGTTTTAAATATTGTTGTCTTATGCATTTCTGTGTCATCTTAACTATGCATTTGTCTTTAAGAATAATGTTAATTTTAAGTGGAACGTATAGACATCAGTGCATGGTTTTACTTTAAAGCGTGACTTGGAATTATATATTATTGTATGTGATGTTTTATTTGTTCAAATCGCGGGTGTTGCCACACTGAATTTCTCATGAGACAGTTTGATCGAGTTGAGTTATATTGTAGCTTTACCATAGGCTAGAAAATGTCAATGTAGTAAGCCTACACAGAGCAGGAAATTGGACAATATTAATAATTAGAGCGCCCTATCTCCATTGATCGAACGACGCTTTACAAATATACACCAAACACACACACACACACGTGCGCGCGCGAGAGCAAACGCAATGCTTGATAGTTTTTAGACAGAACAAGCTAGGACAGGTCAGATATTGTTGGAAGAGGTAAGTTTTATTTATAGCCGTTTTGAAAGATTGGAGTTACTAAGTAGAGCGGAGTTCATAGGGAAGGGAGTTCCAGATAGAAGGCCCAACTCTGTGGCAAGGTGTGATGTTTCTTCCTTATGTTTTTATTCTATATTTCATACACCTGTGTCTTTGAATGCCTGTGCCTTTTACCTAATAGTTGCACGGAATGCTTGCGCGTTACCTTTCTTATTTTCTTAGGTCAAGGTAGTCGTAGCGGTTATGAGCGATTGTCAATATGATGGGAAAGCCTTCGGAAGAGAATATTTTTGGGCGTGGCGCTGAATGGACGTATAGTCGTAGCTACACAATTTTGCCCTGAGCACAAGTGTGAATTATCAAGTCACGACCGACTTGTAGTTGGAACTTAGTAGGCCTTAAGTATTCCCTCCATTAGTTAATTGCAGGGAGCAACACTTATAAGCTTAGTCTAACAACCGTGGGCGTGTACAAGTGTGGAAACGGAAGTGTGGAAACGGACAGATGATGCGAATGTTTTGTTATGCAAACGGATGAGTAGTGATGTGTTAGCACACTATGCAAAGGTATTTTTGAAGAGTGGAAGAGAATATGGAAACATTTGGTTGTGTTATAAAAGGATGAAATAGTGAAGCGTAATCTGAATTGTTGGTGTCATTTGTTTTGACTTTGTCAGCTATTAGAATTATTGTTACAGAAAAAGAATAATAAAATTGAGATGCAACTATGGAACTGTGGAAGGAAAAATAATAGGAAATAGAAAATAGTTTGTCGTTTCAGACTGATGCTTGTATTGTACTCCCTTCTGTGTGGGAGTGGATTGCGTGGTTGTGACACTCTGGAACAAACTACCGTTCAATATCAGGCACTTTCATCAGTTACGTCATTCAAATCATCCACAAAAACTAACCTCTTCAAATTTTCTTAACTTAAACTTGTCCTGTATCCCGACCCTGTATCTTCCCGGTAATGTCTGTGTGAAGAATGGACTTGCTTTTGTACGTGGATGCGCACGCTCTATGTATGTTTTGTCTGTGTGTGCACGTGCGCGCGCGCGCGCGTGTGTGTGTGAGTGCTCGCGCGTTCATGCGTCTGGGTTGATGGGAGTGCGCGTTTGTGTATGTGTGTGTGCGCGTCTGTCCGTGTGTGCAATCGCATGCGCGTGTGTCCTGACTGTGTTGTGGTGTTGTGGGTGTGAGTGTGCAAGGCTACATCGCGTTAGCTCCTTGGTTGTGTTTTCTTGTTTAATATTTTCTTTTTAATCAATGTAAATGTTTTGTAAAGCGCTTAGAGTCCTTACTGAGAATAGGCGCTATAAAAAAAACCGCATTATTATTATTAGAAAGGAAAGAACATGAATGTTCACCCTATATGTCTTAGTAGCTGTACGAGTAGAAATAAAAGGATAACTTTGTCGGAAGAAGAATGGGGAGATCGACGAGCTCTAGGTTTGTTTTGTCCGTGCGTGCGCGCACGCGCGGGTGCGTTCGTATGCGTGTTCATGCGTCTGGGTTGGTGGGTGGGCGTGCCCGTTTGTCTGTGTGTGTGTGCGGGCGGTGTTCGTGCGTCTGTCTGCGAGTGCAATCGTGTATGCGCGTGTCCTGATTGCGTGGTGGTGTGTTGCGAGTGTGAGTGTGCAAGTCTGCTTCGCGTTAGCTCTTTGGTTGTTTGTTTTCTTGTTTAATATTTGTTTAATGTTTTCTTTTTAATCAATGTAAATGTCTTGTAAAGCGCTTAGAGTCCTTACTGAGAATAGGCGCTATAAAAAACAAACCGCATTATTATTAGAAAGGAAAGAACATGAATGTTCACCCTATATGTCTTAGTAGCTGTACGAGTAGAAATAAAAGGATAACTTTGTCAGAAGAAAGGGGAGATCTTGGGGCGAGTACAGGTTAACGAGCTCTAGGTTTGTTTTTGTCTGTCCGTGCGCGCGCGCGTGCGCGTATGTGTGTGCTCGCGCGGGCGCGGGTGCGGGTGTTCATCCGTCTGGGTGGGTGGGCGTCTGCGCTTTGTGTGTGCGGGGGGGTGGGGGGTGTTCATGCGTCTGTCTGTCTGCAATCGTGTATGCGCGTGTCTTGACTGCGTGGTGGCGTGTTGCGAGTGTGCAAGTCTACTTCGCGTTAGCTCTTTGGTTGTTTGTTTTCTCGTTTTAATATTGATTGTTTAATGTTTTCTTTTTAATCAATGTAAATGTTTTGTGAAGCGCTTAGAGCCCTTACTGAGAATAGGCGCTATAAAAAAACCGCATTATTATTATTAGAAAGGAAAGAACATGATTGTTCACCCTATATGTCTTAGTAGCTGTAAGAGTAGAAATAAAAGGATAACTTTGTCAGAAGGGGAGATCTTGGGGCGAGTACAGGTTAACGAGCTCTAGGTTTGTTTTTGTCTGTCCGTGCGCGCGCGCGCGTATATTGTATGCTCGCGCGGGTGTGTGTTCATCCGTCTGGGTGGGTGGGCGTCTGCGCTTTGTGTGCGGGGGGGTGGGGGGTGTTCATGCGTCTGTCTGTCTGCAATCGTGTATGCGCGTGTCTTGACTGCGTGGTGGCGTGTTGCGAGTGTGAGTGTGCAAGTCTACTTCGCGTTAGCTCTTTGGTTGTTTGTTTTCTTGTTTTAATATTGATTGTTTAATGTTTTCTTTTTAATCAATGTAAATGTTTTGTGAAGCGCTTAGAGCCCTTACTGAGAATAGGCGCTATAAAAAAAACGCATTATTATTATTAGAAAGGAAAGAACATGATTGTTCACCCTATATGTCTTAGTAGCTGTAAGAGTAGAAATAAAAGGATAACTTTGTCAGAAGGGGAGATCTTGGGGCGAGTACAGGTTAACGAGCTCTAGGTTTGTTTTTGTCTGTCCGTGCGCGCGCGCGCGCGTGCGCGTATTGTATGCTCGCGCGGGTGTGTGTTCATCCGTCTGGGTGGGTGGGCGTCTGCGCTTTGTGTGCGGGGGGGTGGGGGGTGTCCATGCGTCTGTCTGTCTGCAATCGTGTATGCGCGTGTCCTGACTGCGTGGTGGCGTGTTGTGTTGCGAGTGTGAGTGTGAGTGTGCGTGTGCAAGGCTACTTCGCGTTAGCTCTTTGGTTGTTTGTTTTCTTGTTTTAATATTTGTTTAACGTTTTCTTTTTAATCAATGTAAATGTCTTGTAAAGCACTTAGTCCTTACTGAGAATAGGCGCTATAAAAAAAACCGCATTATTATTAGAAAGGAAAGAACATGATTGTTCACCCTATATGTCTTAGTAGCTGTACGAGTAGAAATAAAAGGATAACTTGGTCAGAAGAAAGGGGAGATCTTGGGGCGAGTACACGAGCTCTAGGTTTGTTTTTGTCTGTCCGTGCGTGCGCGCGTGTGTGTGCTCGCGCGGGGGCGTGTGTGTGTGTGCGTGTGCTCATCCGTCTGGGTGGGTGGGTGGGCGTCTGCGCTTTGTGTGTGCGGGGGGGGGTGGGGGGTGTTCATGCGTCTGTCTGTCTGCAATCGTGTATGCGTGTGTCCTGACTGCGTGGTGGTGTGTTGTGAGTGTGCGTGTGCAAGGCTACTTCGCGTTAGCTACTTGTTTTCTTGTTTTAATATTTGTTTAACGTTTTCTTTTTAATCAATGTAAATGTCTTGTAAAGCGCTTAGAGTCCTTACTGAGAATAGGCGCTATAAAAAAAACCGCATTATTATTAGAAAGGAAAGAAAATGAATGTTCACCCTATATGTCTTAGTAGCTGTACGAGTAGAAATAAAAGGATAACCGTCAGAAGTACAGGTTAACGAGCTCTAGGTTTGTTTTTGTCTGTCCGTGCGCGCGCGCGTATGTGTGTGCTCGCGCGGGTGTGTGTGTGTGTTCATCCGTCTGGGTGGGTGGGCGTCTGCGCTTTGTGTGTGCGGGGGGGTGGGGGGTGTTCATGCGTCTGTCTGTCTGCAATCGTGTATGCGCGTGTCCTGACTGCGTGGTGGCGTGTTGTGAGTGTGAGTGTGCAAGTCTACTTCGCGTTAGCTCTTTGATTGTTTGTTTTCTTGTTTTAATATTGATTGTTTAATGTTTTCTTTTTAATCAATGTAAATGTCTTGTAAAGCGCTTAGAGCCCTTACTGAGAATAGACGCTATAGAAAAACGCATTATTATTATTAGAAAGGAAAGAACATGAATGTTCACCCTATATGTCTTAGTAGCTGTACGAGTAGAAATAAAAGGATAACTTGGTCAGAAGAAGAACGGGGAGATCGTGGGGCGAGTACATGTTAAGGAGCTCTACGTTTGTTTTTGTCTGTCCGAGCGCGCGCGCGCGTATGTGTGCTCGTGCGGGTGTGGGTGTTCATCCGTCTGGGTGGGTGTGCGTCTGCGCTTTGTGTGTGCGAGGGGGGGGGGGTGTTCGTGCGTCTGTGTATTCGTCTATTCTATCAATTTCAACAAGTTTTTAGGATCATTGCAAAGTATTTTAAAAAAAGAAAATGAACATTATTTTCATAAAGAACCAAGTGACAGAAAACTAAATTATGATCCTAAGTTGTTAAAAAAGGCAATGGTTTGCCGAGCTTTTCTGTAGTTAAACTAAGATTTCATACGACGAACGTTACAATCAGACATATCCATACAATACGCCAACATTCAGACATAAAACTTAAAATGGGCCGACGAATTAATGAATATGAACAATGCATGATCAGCACCAAAGTAGGCAACAAATTTCAGATCCAATGAGGTGAACCATTTTGCTACGCAGTGATTTTAAAGCGCTTAGAGCCTAGCTATTTGTGGCCTCTATATTATCTGTGTGCCTGCAAAGTCATGTCAGCAATAAGAAATTTAAATTGACCTTTCAAAGCTGATCACTATCAATCGTTAAGATTGTTCTTTTTTTTCCTTCTCTGTAGTTACATCCCATCACTAGTGATTGGGATAATTAGTTCTCTGCATTTTTTATGTTTAAATTTGATGCATGCATATAATAGCTTTTTATGCGTGTGTATGTGAGAGAGTATACTAGATTGTGTAAGGTTGGTTTGTGAGGCACTATATACCGTTATGTTTCTCTCTGCTGGTTATGTGTGTAATGTTTCATTTGGAAGTAGTTACATGTATTATGTAACAATTTCATGTACCCCCTGGGTTTTTTTGGAAATAAACTTACTTTGAAACTTAGTCAGCAACCTTTGACGAAGGGCTAGAAACCAGCGTATTTCTATCTCCATCAGATTCAAGCTTCTCCCCCACCGCTTAGGTTAGTTGCTGTGCCTCACGGACCATCTTTTTTCTTCATTTTTGCCGACATGCTTCAATAGCAATAATCTTTTATTCGCTAAAATTGTGAAGTGTATGAAAGCTATAAAGCAATTGTCAAACTAATGTAATAACTAGTGACTCGATATAGGGCCTACTGCTACGGATTACACGTAGAAAACGGTGCTCGCGCCGTCATTTTACAAAGCAACGCGGACTAATTTATTATTCTATAAACAAGGTGGTAAGCCATTCTAAATCTCCAACTAACTAAACCGAGTTTTTTACGGAGAGAAATTCTACTCGTATTCCATTAGATAAACTTTCACTTGTAATAGAACTAGAGTTTTACGTTTTAATTTACGTTCTGTTTATCATTATAGCACAGCACATTAGCAATGGGTTTACCTACAAATTAAACCTTACCTTCGTTTAACCCCAAACGCACTCAACACGGAAGCTTTACGTCAAAAGCTACCAACATGCGCAATGTTTTTTACACGACACACATCGCATGTTTTGTATAAGTACCTTGTACTAATATCGGACATTTAAATCTTTCATATGGACTAACAGCCTAAGGTAACATTCATACCAACTCGTTTAATCAGCTCTCATCCCCTCCTCGCTCATGACTGTTCCAGTGACTGAAACCAACGTCACTTTAAGTCATTTTTCTCAACTTCTTGTTTCCCTCCTTTTCTTCCATCACGAACTATTAATAGGTCAATGTTATAGACAACTCGTTAACATAAATCTACATGGCTATCATGCACCAATAATAAATGCATAATGGCACAAAGTAAAGAAACCCCAATGCCAAAGAGATTCATGAAGCTGCAACGTGAATGATCAGAATGATCGTTCTTCTCCGCCAGTAGCTCTCAGTCACCTCGCTGGGAGGCTGCCTTCCACTCTAGTTCCAGGCATTCATGTAACTGCATGCAGTCGTTCCCTTCTCTCCCCCACCTCCTGGAACCACTCCCGTTCTTTCTCCCATTGCCCTCGCTTTACTTTGGTCAACAGGTTGAATGCAGACTAGGCAGCAGTCCATGGTGTGTCTTTTAGAGGCCATGCTTCATGTCACCAAATGCCGACAAGAGTGTGACTGGGCGAAGTCACATTGTCTTGCAATCCGAAGACTAGACAAAACTAAACGCGTAGCTCGCGATTCGACACTTCCGAAATTGTTCGCGACCTTAGAGGATTATATCAATTCGTGGGAAAGGGGGCGGGGGGGGGGGGGGGGGGGGGGGGGGGTCAAGCATAAGGCTTTAGGGTAGTGATAATTCAATTCGACCCCCCTACTATTTTACAAATTGTTGAGATCCAGCGACTCATCCTGATTATCTGACTGGTTTATTCAAATCTCGCTTTTGTGCGTTCAAAGCTTCAGAAATACACAGATAGAAAGTCATCTTTGAATACCTAAATCTAACTCATAAAAACTGCCATACGGTACCAAAGACCTGGAAATCATAATAGGATCGTGCAAAACTCTTTGCAGACTGTTTCTCACCGAATCTTGAACATAAACCATGTTCATCCAAGACTGTCGCATATCTTGGGTAATTGCGACACAGCACAACACAATACTGAGCTACCAACAATACGTTTACAATAGCGAAAATAAACGTTCAAAATTGGAAAGGCGAGGGGAAAGCACACACCACACGAATCCCCTGCGTTCTTATCCCCATAAGTTTGCGCAACACAAATTTTCCGACACTTTAGAAGATTTATCACAAATTTAAGACCAGAACCTCAGTATGCGACCACCCTATAGACTGGTCAAACTGTCCGTAATTGTGAGGTGGTCGCTTTACTGGAGACTTTGTGATAAATTAGAATAAACGAGACCTTATAAAACTGTCCAGGTGAGGTGCCCGTTAGCCAGGGTTCGACTTACTAAATCTAGGGTCCAGGTTCTTTTCCTTTCACACAGGTACAATAAACCATATACTTGCTAGCTAAAAAGTTGCTAGTTGAAAAATGATGAACTTAAACAAGTCGACTTTGAATTGGGTAATGCTTGCGGCGAGCTTAAAGACAAACTCGAGCTAAAATGACTCAGGTGAATTTGTGTAAAAAATATCCAAAGCATTATTCGATGTTCTTGTTGCTTTCGTATAATTATGTTTAAGTCTAATCTCTAGTTTTAGAAGACCAGTAACTTCTCAACAACAAATAAAATGTTTGAGTTGGCTCAGAATGTACACATTTTTAATATTCAAAATATACTATTGTGAGCTGAAATATGCTTTCCTCTAAGCATCCAATATATATTATGTCAGCAAGCTTTGATTAAATACAAACTAAAAATTATGCATATATGCTTTCTCAAGCCTTGATGAAAATTATTATGCACAAATATAATTATTAATACACGAGGGATACCACCTAAAGCAGCCCATAACAGGTAAAGACATACGCAGTTTTTGGCCTGGCATCATAGATGTATTAGTAACAGGGCCTACGAGTAACATTTTAATCAGAAATTGCTTTACGCAGATGGACCCATCTTGCTTGTTATTCTTAGAATTAAAGCACTAAGTTTGTTTTTAAAGATACATTAATTTTCACGTTTCTTAAGCACAAAAAGTGAACAGCTTTATTAGCTTTCTAAGATTGTAGAAAAATTATATCAACATATTTTTCAACTTTCCATTTTTTTTATGGCACAGGATGAAAACAATAACACTCAGTGTTGCCAATACTAAGGTGTTCGCATTGATAATAGGAAATTGCCAAGTTTGTAGGAAAACGTAACAATTCAATGGCTCCCAATGAGCAACATCTCCCTCTCTCTCTCACTACGCCCTAACAGGGGGCAATCAAATTAGTGGGGGCTTAGCGCGTGATATTCTTAGTTGGGCGTAGTGAGAGAGAGAGAGAGAGAGAGAGAGAGAGAGAGAGAGAGAGAGAGAGAGAGAGAGAGAGAGAGAGAGAGAGAGAGAGAGAGAGAGAGAGAGACTACACTCCACTCCAGACTTCTGAACTGCCTCGAGTCGGGCAAAAACATTAACGAATTTTTAAAGTATATAATAGTGTTAAAATACTAATAATCCTTGCTTATGCTGGCATTGCTGTTAATACAAATTCGAACTGTGCTCTGTGTGTCCTACATGTAAGTTATGGTCATCCAAAGTCACAAAATGTGATGTAAAATGATTAAAAAGGAACCAATCAGGTGTTACATAATGGTATATAAATTCAGTACTCTAAGATAATACTTAGACAAAGGCATAATGAAGCGTTTGAGCAAAGCAAAACATTCAGGATTGTAAAAAAAACAATAGGAAAACACCAAAACAAATATTGATAGTGTTAAATGTATCGCCACATATTCTTCATTGAAAATAATATTGCACACAAAATACATAAATACAGCACACCAGTCTTGCTTGGGCAGAAAGCAAAGTGGTGCACCGTTGTCGATGAGATGTTCAAACTTTCTGATGACTGGCACACTCCAGTTCACGGAAGAGTGGAGAGGTGCGCGCCATCGTCTGAGGTGAAGGCTATGGGTGTTGGTTGGCTTGACAGGACCCAAGAAGCGTTGGTAGACCGTCTGCAACAGTAAACAGAAAAACCACTGTAAATATCATACAACTGAATTGAATTGGGAGGAATCATTAACCAAAACAACCAAACGATTTTCTATCTGCCCTTTTTGAAAACAGGCAACTTAAATAATTTTTTCAAAGCACTCCACTGCAAAGATTAAAAACAAAAAACACTGATCAGTATAAAAGCTCATTTATTGTTAACGCATGTTCCCCTCACTGACTTGCCTCACTAAATCAAATCATAGTTACATAATTTAAAGAAACTACAATTGATTCGTACACAGTGTGTGTGTGTGTGTGTGTGTGTGTGTGTGTGTGTGTGTGTGTGTGTGTGTGTGCGCGCGCATGTGCGTGTGCGCTTGTACGCAAGCATGCCTTTAATTTTGCAAATGTCCCCAAAATGTATTTTCCCAACTTGCATACACCATGTAATTTTGCATTGTGTAACATTGCAATATACCTTCTAATATTCAAATGTGGCTGTACGTGTACATATCACAAACATAATTATGTAGGCCTATTTAATCCAATTCTTTATGAGACATTTTACCAGAAAAAATGTTAAATACTAGTTCCAAAAACACTATAGATAGCTGGACAATAATACCTTCATGAGTTCATGCTCAGGTGAAAGTCCCGACACAGGCAAGCAGCACAGCTACCGCACTGGTGTCTTCAGCACCGCAGACACCTTGAAGATGTGTGCAAGAGCACTGTAGGGATCCTGGCAGGTTCTGGCAGGTTCAAGATTCCAGAGAAGTGGGTAGCACGGCGTGGAGTGCTGAATTAAAAATAAACGAATTATCGTTTACAATTGCACTATATACTATGCTTATAGGTCTAATGTTGGAGATAAGAAGACATTAAACTTTGAACGCCTTTTATCAAGCAAACGGTAAGACAGCTTTAAGTTTTGGTAAAGTTAACATTTTAGCTTCAACTTAGATATTGTGCAGTTTCAATCTTCTATATGGAAAATGAATGGGTGGTTCTACCAGTATGTTTTAAAGTGCGCTAGTGTGAATATAAAAGATAGTGGTAACTTGAAAATCGCCCAGACGTTTTTTGTACGTTACTCCCCTATTAATCAGGGCCTGTATTCACGTTGAGATAGCATGAGACTTAGCATCATGCTAACTTAGCTCTTCCAAAAGTCCTATTAAATCCTATAGGACATTGGAAGAGCTTCTAAGTTAGCATCATGCTACGTCTCATGTTATCTCAACGTGAATACAGGCCCTGGCTAGTAAATTGTCTTCCCTAAGAGCACAGATCTTTATGAACATCCCTTTTCTCTCTCCCATCTCATCCGGTTCTTTTGTACTCGTTTCACAGTCGAGATTTTGTTTTGCACGATTGATTTAGAGTTATGGGATCGGCTCGCTTGCTTTCGATACTGATAATTTAGAATACAACCTAAAAGAAAAAAACATGTTATACAATTGTCAACTATTCCCATTTTATGTGGAGACGAGGTAACGGATGGAAAACCTGTCTTGTTGAGCTTGTTCAATTTCAGGAGCAAATGTGAATGTAATCCTGGGATTAAATGTTAGATGAATGATTAATCCAGCACTAGAAATATAATCAACGTTATCTTAGCTCATCCCCAATATTATATACTCAGGGCAGTACATTCAATTCAACAGCATAATTCACATAATACACCCCAAGCATCCCCCGTCGCACAAAACCGTCAGTGTGACAAATCCAACCAAGCTTGCACTGTGCTAGTCCCCTCCACTCCATCACTCATCTTTACTTCAATGCTTCGTGTTAGGAACAAAATGCTATAATACTACATGACCAATGGCTTCTTAAGTGTGCACTCCGTGTATTTAGAGCTTGGGAGGGAGATAAAGAGAGAGAGGGAGATAAAGAGAGAGAGAGAGAGAGAGAGAGAGAGAGAGAGAGAGAGAGAGAGAGAGAGAGAGAGAGAGAGAGAGAGAGAGAGAGAGAGAGAGAGAATTTCCTCAACTCCTTCAGGAAAGCAAAGATACATCTATGTACGCAAGCAGATAAAGGAAACTACAAAATTAAAGTTAAGAAACACAAACCTACCAGTAACCTCCCCCCCTAATCGTTACATTTTGTTCCAGGATTAAACATGTTACTAAGCATGTGCTCAATCTGCCATAAGAAAGGCAAGACTGAAAAATGGAAAGAATCGAACAATTGCGAGGGGGGAGGGAGTGTTAAAGCACATCTTTCCCCAAAATCGATGGTGAGACACCAATAAGAATTTCCACGCACGATTTGACATGAAGGCGACAACTCACCATGTGTTGTACCTCCTGTGGAAGTAGAGCACCACGTAGGCGGAGTCATCTGGGCACCGCTGGACACGGAGCACGTCGTCAGGGGGCAGAGGAATGGGCATGCCGTTGTCAAAGTACCCCGATTTGGACATCTTAGGATTCATAATCTGAACACAGGAAAGAGAAGGTGTAATACTCAGGCAGGAGATTTGAGGAATTAGAGATGTAGTATTTTAAGTATACTACACTGACATTGTTGGCCCATTATTTTGGACATTGACCCATCATTTTCTGTAACTAGGGGTCCTTTGACCCATGAAGTTTGAAAACAATCTGAAGCTCTGACAGAGAGAGAGAGAGAGAGAGAGAGAGAGAGAGAGAGAGAGAGAGAGAGAGAGAGAGAGAGAGAGAGAGAGAGAGAGAGAGAGAGAGAGAGAGAGAGATTAACTTGGTTAGCAAACTGAAAATTCAAAATCTTTTAATAAATTAATAAAGAAACATTTAAGAGCAGACATAATAAATCTGCCCTCGCTAGCAAAAACAAAACCCACAATGGTTAAAAACTGAAGAAACTTACAAGAAAAAAGAAAATACAAGGCTGGTTGCTCACCTTTAGATAGTTAATTTAACACCACATTATACCAATGGACAACTGCTGGTGGGCAGTAGACTATAGGTGCCGAACACAGGGATACCATCGTTTCGTTTGCAGTCAATGACCATCTCGCCAGAACACTTTCTTCAGCCAGGGTGATTCGTCTTGGCCATCTGCACACACGACACAATGGATCAGATCTCACACACAGAAAGGGCTTTTAGACGTTTGCTTACTCCGTAACCGCACAGAAAAAAGATTACTAAGTGTGCTCTTGCGAGTGAAAGAACGTGAGTGTAAATGTGTGGGCAATTATTCAGGATTTAACTGATTTTTACACTGTTCCAAATCGAAGTCAAAGGCAGCTCAACTGCCATTCAATCTCTGAAAACCGATCTCTCTCTCTCTCTCTCTCTCTCTCTCTCTCTCTCTCTCTATGTGTGCGTGTGCGCCCGTCTCACCTGGTGGGTAATGTTTTAAGTCGATGTGTCAAGGTGTAGAGACCAATAGCTGTCACTTGCGATGGACCTCGCTAACCGTAGACTACAGACGTCTACCGCAAAGACAGGAACGATGGATTAGAGTCGGAAACCTGGCAAAATAACATAAAAAACAAATCGATAGTTACTAGTTAAACCCAAAAGGTGCTAACCGACTTGCTTGTGATGGCTTTTACTCCGGACTGAAATAGCATTTGAGTTTGTGAGCGGCAGATAAAACTTCACTGGCTACAGTACAGGCTCTGTTCGTTTATCGGCTTACAGTTGTGGCTGGAAAATTATTCGAGCAATCTTGCACTTTAGTCACCCAATCATGTTTACGACCCTCAATCTCAAAGTCTACTTTCAGTTTTGCGATAGGTCTAACCCTAGGTCTAACTTATAAAATATTTAATAGTGTAGATGACCTAAATGTACATGACTTATTCACAATATCAGATTTTGACAAAACAAGGAACAGTACCGACAAAATATTTATTCAACACTGCAGGACTAATAATAGAAAAATTTATTTTACTAACAGAGTTGCACCTGTATGGAATAAATTACCACCTAACATGAAAAGAGCACAGAATACTAACATTTTTAAAAACCTTCTCGACGAATGGAATGACTATAAGGCAGTTATGTATGATTACGATGAATAATATTAACAAAAACTGAGTGTGCGACAGACCGAGACAAACAACTAAATAAATTAAAAGATGGGACAGGAAAGCCTTACGGCTATGTTTTGAGTCCCTAAATCCTAATCCTAATCCTAGGCTGATCCCATCCTTATCCTTTTCCCGAGAATGGCAGAAAGTTGCCTCTCGGTGAAAACTGTCAATGCAAACATTTGAGGGGGTGAGCAAAGTACAAGATAGCAAGCAGAATCCTCAGCTAACCTCATTTTATGCATTATGCAATTCTTATCGAGTAATCTGAAAAAGGAACGTTGAAAGTTTGTTCGCCGTCGTCATGGCGTTTGGCTTTGCAAACAAGCAGCTTTTGGCAAGCTTGTTCTTTCAATAAGTATCCTTCAATATTTTTAAAGGGGCACCCTGACGGATGCGTTTTTGCAAGAAACACGTCCAGATCAGCAGGAAAACACCCTTTACAGAGATAGCAACTCACTTTGTTCTGGTTTCCCAGAAATCAAGCCGTCAAAAAGGCGATTCCTCCTTGGCGGAGGTGCTGGAAGTCAAATTCTTTACCCAAAGAGAAGGCGTTTGCCGTCTCTTTTTGAATGGCTGCCTGTGTTTGCACGAGCGTTTCGCGATACAAGCCTTTTTATTTATTTATTTTTAATTCTGGTGATCTCGACGTGTTTCTTGCAAAAACATCTGTCCGAGTCCACCTTTAAGATTATGATACTATTACAGGGGGCTTCCGTAAATATTGTAATCCAAATGAATGGCTGCCCAGATGATCAGCTACAAGGGGACAAGGAAGGTAAGAGGGGCGCGCAGGGAAGGATTGTTGATTACTCGAAGGTTTGGGTGACCCAGTTGACCCAAGACATCACGTGATTTTTCCTTCTTAGAGATCTGTTAAAGGGGCGCCCTGACGGATGAGAGTTTGTAAGAAACGCGTCAAGATCACCAGGAAAACACCCTTTACAGAGATTGCAAGTCACTTTGCTCTGGTTTCCTAGATATCAAACAGTCAAATCGGCGATTCTTCCTTGGCGAAGGTGTAAGTCAAATTATTTCACCAAAAGAGAAGGCGTGTATCGTTTTTTCTAATGGCCGCCAAATCGTTTGCACGAAATATTCGCAATACAAGCCTCTTTTTTTCAATTGTGTACATTTTATCTAAAGGAGTTTCGCTCACAACAAAGGACAAAGCTCCAATTTTTTTTTTACTGCACTACAAAAAAACAAAGCTTCAACCATAATGAGCGACTTCCACCCACCCCATCCAAAGTGGCTACTCTTTCCAGCATCTCCGCCAAGGAGGAATCGCCGTTTTGACGGTTTAATTTCTAGGAAACCAGAGCAACGCGAGTGTCCCGATCCTTGAAAAGGCTGTCTTTCTGGTAATCTCGACGTGTTTCTTGCAAAAACTCATCCGTCAGGGTGCACCTTTAATGGCTGAAGTGTTTCGGTGTATTTTTGCCCTGGGTCGAAATGACTATTGCCTTGGGCTGAAATGACTTACCCTGGGCCGAAATGACTATTACCATGGGCCGAAATGACTATTGCCTTGGGCCGAAACTATTGCCTTGGGCCAAAACAAAATGACCAAAATTACCGTTGGCCGAAATAACGTTGGGCCGAAATGAGTGCACACTGTCTCCACAATGCTGTCACCACAGGTGGCTCTTTCCGTTTAACCTGGCCTGACCATGTGCCTCGAACAAATTAAGAATAAAAATGATTAAATAACGAGTTATAAATATAATTTGTTTTTTCAGTTTGCTCCTTCGTTTGCTCTTTGCTTACCTGTACAGAAAAACCGGTCACATTACAGCCTACAAAAGGCGACAGCAACGAAGCGTGACTGTGTCGTGCCATGTCCAACGCAGAAAAGAACACTGAACACATTGTCACGTGTGAAGAAGTCGCGCGCTGAAACTTCATTGGTCGGAATTTCTTGAGAGCAATAAAATTACTGGTCAACATTTCTTGATTGCAATTGGTCAGAAAGGGAAAAGCTACAAAAACTGATTGGTTGAAAAACGTTAAAGCCGATTGGTACAAACAAACATGGGAATTTATTTTTTGACAGCACGTGTTTTTCGCAGATTGCGGGCTGTAGCTCCCCTCTACCCTCCCCTCCCCTCTTCCCCAACACAAAGAGAGTTCGGCAATGAAGAGAAAATTGTCAATTTTGTTTTTTAAACATGTACGCAAATCTCTCTCTCTCTCTCTCTCTCTCTCTCTCTCTCTCTCTCTCTCTCTCTCTCTCTCTCTCTCTCTCTCTCTCAATTTTTTCCGAGTTTATTTTTATCTTCATGTTTATATGATACCTTGTGCATAGAGGGGTGGGGAGAAGTGGTGTGTGTGTGTGTGTGTGTGTGCCTAAAAGAAGGATGGGGCAGACAATCGTTTAGTTTAATTTCTTTTGGTTGTTCTTTGTATTTATGTTTGGTTTCTTTTCTTCATTTTCTATGTTTTTGCATGAGGACTGGACGAAAAAAAGCAATGTTGCTTAATCTTTTATCCTCAATAAAGAAAACATTAATTCATTCATTCATTCATTAATCTCTCTCTCTCTCTCTCTCTCTCTCTCTCTCTCTCTCTCTCTCTCTCTCTCTCTCTCTCTCTCTCTCTCTCTCTCTCTCTCTCTCTCTCTCTCTCTCTCTCTCTCTCTCTCTCTCTCTCTCTCTCTCTCTCTCTCTCTTTCTCTCTCGTGCTTGTTGTGCGTTCTCTATGAGTTTGTTCTTTAATTTAACGTCTATCCACCTTACAGGGATCTTAGTCCCCCAAAAAATAAATGTACGTATATGTTCATGCGTAAGTGTATTTGGTAACATGCACAATGTGTGTGTGTGTGTGTGTGTGTGTGTGTGTGTGTGTGTGTGTGTGTGTGTGTGTGTGTATATATATATGTGTGTGTGTGTGTGTGTGTGTGTGTGTGTGTGTGTCTGTGTGTGTGTGCGTGTGCGTGTGCGTGTGCGAGCGCTCGCGTGTGCTTTCGAAGGTGTGTAAGAGTGTGAATACATGTATATGTGTGTGTCAGTTTGCGCACAGGTGGACAAAAACAAAGAGGTTAAATCATAACTCCTGATTGACTTTATGATTTCAATTTTCACGCAAACACAATTAGTATGTCATCCCTGGCTTTCCCAAATGCCAGTGCTTCATCCGTCTTAAAGGTGGACCCTGACGGATGAGTGTTTTGCAATAAACACGTCGAGATCACCAGAAAGACAGTCCAAAAACAGTATACATTCGAAAACATATCTGTATTGTTAAACATTCGGGATTTTACTGGTGTTGCACTGCCTCCGGGCATTGCCTCCAGGATCGTTTCCAACATCTTTATATCGACTAATGTCCCATATGTGTTTGTTCCAGACCGGAGGACGTTAAACAGATTTTCGTTCGTTCTCTTTCACTTAAAGAATTTGACTTCCAGCACCTCCGCCAAGGAGGAATCGCTGATTTGACGGTTTGATTTCTAGGAAACTAGAGCAAAGTGAGTGTTGCGATCTCTGTAAAGGTGTTTTTTCCTGGTGATATCGACGTGTTTCTTGCAAACACTCATCCGCTTAAAGAAGAATCAGTCGGCAATACCATGAACATGATGGATTGTGTCGGTAGAAGTTTAAAAAAAGAAGCTATTACATTCTGATAGAAGGAACTGGTTTAAAAATGGCGGCACAGGCAATTATTCTGAAGGGCATAGGAGGCTTGCTGACGTTGCCACCCACTGATTTCCTGCTTACGCATAGCTAAGGTCAGCTTTTCAATATTAACAATAACAAAGAGGAGGGTATGCGGATGCGCATTTCCTGGCACTATGTTAGACACACACACATTCCCACCCCCACACACCCCTCCACACCCCCACCCCACCCGAACTCCTGGCTCCCTTTCGCATTGTTGTGACAGCGATATCTATATCTAATCCCCGTGATTGAAGATTATCTTTTAGCATAAAAAAACCGATTGATTAAAGTTTACAAATCCTGTCAATTAAATATTTCCCTTTCTCTAAGATTTGGTTGGAGTGAGAGAGAGAGAGATAGACACAAAAATGTCGTTATGTTCGAGTCATTCCTTCAGAATACGGCACACATCCGCAAACTCTCGTGAAAGGAGCAATGGGCTTTTTATTAGCCCAACATGGAAGTTTACCAACATTCCTAAAGCCAGCGCCACACACGCATAAAATCGTATGCGATGAGATTAGGTCACGTGAGTCATTATTCACGTGAAATACTTCCGTCTAAAAATAATTCTGCCATTCTTGCTTACTATGCTCAAGTAGACCCAGTACATGAATTTCACGTGAATCATGACTCTCATCGTCAAAATCGCATCGCATTCAGATCCGAATCGTATGTGTTGTAGCAGGCCCTTAAACGTTCTTCGTAAACTGGAATAACCCCACCGTCCCACGTGATGGTTTTTTCCCACTTTTTTCCGCTATTGCTCAGTCATTGAAAGCACAATGTTCAGGCTACATTATTGTTTCGCCCTTCTTAGAAAGGCAAATAATTATATAGGACGAAATTGTGCGTGTGTAGGGAGTTGTTGTGGTTGCTGTTTTATACTGTTTGTTTGTTCGCGTCACTTAAAATGCACTTTTGTTGTCAGCCTCTTATCTGCAGTATTGAACATTCTTCACAATTTTTCTCTCATCTTTTAACATTCTTCAAAAAATGTATCTCATTTTTCAACATTCTTCACAACTTTTCTCTCATTTTTTTAACATTCTTCACAACTTTTCTCTCAGCGTTTATTTCTTCCTTTTGCGCCACACTTAAAAAAACAACTATTTAGCATTCTGCCCAAACATAAAACAAAACTTTAGATATACATACATCCACACTGAATAAAAGAGTGCACAACAATAAAGAGATAAGAAAAATATTGTTGTAAGCTTTGTATAATGTGGTAATGGAAATTGAAGAGCAACACGATTATTTTAGGCTTTCATATTAAAGAGATGTAAAGAAGTTCAGACACAAACTGTAGACAGAAAAACGATCACAAACTGCTCAAGTAGACAACAAAAATTAAGTCGACAAAACCGATCGTGGTTATTGGTATTAGTGAACAGTACTTTTAATTTAGTGTACTACATTGTACCTAAATCCAGATATGGTCATAACTATGTTGGTAAACAATGACTATGTTGAAATGTGGTGTGTATGTGCCCAAAAAGAAAATTTAAACAAATCATACCAAGTTTCAACATCTTAATTTGAAACGCTGTTGCTTCGTGTGAAAAAAGACATCATATACACTCCGTTGAAAACAGAAAGATTATTAAAGAAGCAAGACTAGAAATACGTACAACTGAAATAGGCGTGTATTTCGCTTGTGTTTTACATACTTTCAATACGGAAAAGCGCGGTGCTTCATCCCAGTTGAACACACACACACACACAACACACAACACACACACACACACACACACACACACACACACACACACACACAGGGGGAGAGAGAGAGAGAGGGAGAGAGAGAGAGAGAGAGAGAGAGAGAGAGAGAGAGAGAGAGAGAGAGAGAGAGAGAGAGAGAGAGAGAGAGAGAGAGAGAGACAGGCAAGCAGGCAGGCAGACAAACAGGCAGGCAGAGAGAGAGGCAGGCAGAGAGAGAGAGAGAGGGGGGGGGGGGGGGGCACAAGACCGCTGATTAGGCCTACATAATTATGCTTCATGCTACTTATCTCCAGATCAGAGACAAAGACAAAAACAGAAACAGACAGGCAGAGAAAGAGGAAACTAGAGCGTTAAGACGCTAAATCACCAACCGCGCGGCAGCGTTATTCGGCTCCAGTGACCTTGACCTTTGACCCATAACCTTCATTATCGAACTTGGCCTAGATCTTCCTACTACCTACCCGCATGCAAAATTGGAGCACCCTAAGTCCATCCGTACAAACGCTAGAGAGGATACATACAAACATACAAACACCACCTCAGACACGAGTGAAAACATTACCAATCCGCTCTCTACGATCACGGTTGGTAATACATAAAGACAGACGGAGAGTCAAAGAGACAGACTGACAAAGACATAGCCACGGTGCAATTGATTTGGTCACTGAAAGAATTTGACTTCCAGCACCTCCGCCAAAGGGGAATCGCCGATTTGACGGTTTGATTTCTAGGAAACCAGAGCAAACTGAGTGTTGCGATGTCTGTAAAGGGTGTTTTCCTGGTGATATTGGCGTGTTCCTTGCAAAAACGCAAGGTGGTGTTACAGAGAGGCAAGCACAGATTGCAGATGCGAATCGGGTTTATTTACCATCATTGCCCCTCGTAAAGGGGAGACAACCACAAGGAGAGAGAGACAGAAGAGTCATACAGAGACAGACATAAACTTCTTCTTCTTCTTCGTCTTCGATCGCTCTGACAGTTTTCTGTCAATTATGAGCGCAGATGCGTCATGCTTCCGTCATGCGCCTAACTAAGACATAGTTAGGCCCAGCAAGTTCGACTTCGGCTGGAGGAAATGTTTTTGAAAGTGTTTCGTAAAAAAAAAGGCAGGAGAATGGACCGGGTAAGGCAGAAAGATAGTAGATGACAGTAAGCAAAGGGAAAAGGCAGAGTCAAAGAGAGTGACAGAGGAAGTTACAAGCACAGAACTTCCAGAAGGCGGGGGAACTATTTATACATAAGACCCCCCGGTATCCCCACGGGGGAGGACAGAAACAAAGGGGAACGTTTAGTTAGAAACAGGCAGACACAAACACAGACTGAGACGCAGAGACGCGAAAGGAGACAGAGACAGACACGTGGGTCCTCGCCCCGATTCCAAAGTACTCCTGTTTTAACAGAAATAGGGAAAACGAAAACATTAGATGATTTGAAATAATAACAAAGAAAGAAAGAAAGAAAATCTGGTGTACATTTGTTGCATTCTTGGCAAGCTCCTTCCTCGCCTTGAGTACAACTTGATCTGGATAGAATCCAGAACTTCAAAGGGTTTTCAAATATTTTCCTTTCCGTAAGTAGGTCTACGTCCTCCTCCTCCTCCTCCTCCTCCTCCTCCTCCCCTCCCCCTACGTGTCCCCCCCACCTCCACCTCACCTCGTATCTCCCACCACCACTTTCTCTCTTCCTTCCTTCCTTAATTCTTTGTGATGACTGATAAGAACGGTAGTAGTAGCAACGATGGCAATATTTTGGTGATAAAATATTTCACAAAGCATGCCAAAGTATTGCCAGTATGTTTGATTGCCTTAGCAATCTATCCTGGCGTTGGCAAATCAAAGCGTGAAAGGCTACCACCTGCAGATTGATTTATGCATACGCGTAACATCGCCTTTAATTTGCGTTTAGTTCCCCCCAAAAAAAATATATGTAGCTTAACTCACCGTATGGACCTTGAGTCTGGGCCTTGATTTTCTTTAGGCTATCATGTACTTTATGCCACCCTCCCTCCCACTCCCCTCAAATGGTCGCAATGAAAATGTTCACTGAGAGGCAACATTCTGCCGTTATCGGGAAAAGGGGTAGGATTAGGATCAGCCTACGTGATTATTTTCATAAATCTGAAAGAAGCAGACTTTAAGATTGGGGGTCGTAAACATTGGGGGGGCGGGGGGGGGGGGGGGGGGGGTAATAATGTACACGTTTGCCGATGTTTTTCTTTGTTGTTGTTGTTGTTCTTTGTCAGCACTCTTTCCCAGGAAATCACACCATAACAGATTCTTTTTTACTTTCTGGACATAGTTCAACGTGGAAAAGATCAAGAAAACGGCACAACTAGAGGTTGTGTGTGTGAGAGAGAGAGAGAGAGAGAGAGAGAGAGAGAGAGAGAGAGAGAGAGAGAGAGAGAGAGAGAGAGAGAGAGAGAGAGAGAGAGAGAGAGTGTGTGTGTGTGTGTGTGTGTGTGTGTGTGTGTGTGTGTGTGTACACAAAGAGAGAGAGAGAGAGAAGATGGGGGGGGGGGGGGGGAGAGATAGAGACAGAGACACAGGCAGAGGGGAGGGGGGGGGGGGTGTTACACGCAAAGACTAAAATAAAAACATATAAACAGAAAGACAGGCAGATATACAGACGAACTATAGAGACTTTTTCAAAAAGGCAACGAATATAATCTGAGAGAAATGAGAACAAGGAAATTCCTACCCTGCGTATCGCATCTTTCTCTACACCAAAAACCATGACATTCTTGGCAAGCATTTTCAATGCGTAAAAACGCCAAGGTGAACTCGAAACTAGAATTCAAACAGGTTTTTTTTTAAAAACAAAACAACAAAAACACCAACAACATTTATGTTGAGTTGCATTTAACATTTCACCCGTTATTGATAAGGATTGATGAGTTCATAACACAAAAATAACTTGATCATTTCCGTCTTGCGGGCTGGCTTTCGGAACCGATGGAAGGTTCGCATGGTTGGCCTCCCAATTTGCAGAGCACAGCGTTACAATTATCGGCATCAAGCGTATCGGGTTCATGTTGATATTTTGTTGTATTCGTTTGTTGCTTTTAAACAATCCCGGGCACCTCTTTCACTAATTAATTCCACGCATGACTGACACGCAAGGTAATAATTTTTGATCGACAAAAAGCATGATATAGCACTCTAACAAAATTAATGTTTAAGAAGAAGAATTTTAGCCATTTTCATTCAAAGCTATGAACTTAATCTTACAAAATATTTTTTTTTTAACTCAGCATTTTCTCTTTTTTCAGGCATTGTATATATTTGCAGGAATCCTAGTCGCGTTTCTTGACAGATTGTTTCAACATTATTAAAATGAAACAAGATCCAGACCATAACTAAGTCGTTTGCGGTATTACGCTTTCCACGCATTTTTTGAGAAGAACAAAATACAGAGAGAAATACGTAAAAATGTTATTTCTTGCAGAGTGATCTTTTAAGCAATCAATTACTTTTACTGCCAAAATGAATCATCAATTATAGCATTCCGAGGCAGTGAAATACAACCCCAAAAATCCGAGCACAACAGTTTGATTTTGTTTATAACATATTCAACCGTTCTAGTTTGTTTCCTTTTAATCTTTAAATCAATTTTCTATTAATAATCCCCCCCCAAAAAGGATAAAAGTAATAAAACAGCCAAAGAGGCGATACATTCGGGGAAAGAATGTATACACTCTGGATCGCTAAAATCAATATTTTATGAAAACAAAATCAAATATGACACGGTATTACAGGTGCAAATATATATTTTGAGATGAAACAAATGCGCAAGGAAAAAACCTGGAAAATGTTAAAATGCAGAAATCCTCTTTGCATTTATATATATGTTGTACAGAGTGTACACATACGTTTGCATGTGTGCATGTTTTTTGTTTACCTATAACTCACTTTGTCGGTCGGTCGGTCTGTCTGTCGGTCCAAAATTGTCGCACTTCAAATCGAGGCTACACGACGAAAATGATGTTTTACGTCCTCTCGGTCATAGACACATATGGGACATTTGTAAATACAAAGTTGGTGGGAACAACACTGGCTTCTATGCCCGGAGGCAGTGCAACACCATTAAAGTCCCGAATTTTTAACAATGTAGATAGGTGTAGCGGTAGCCACGCCTCGGTTAAACCTCATCGGCTATGGTACCGCCACATTGACATAACCATTATATCGAGGCTACACTTCAAAATTAATTGAGGCCGCTCTTTAAAATGATGTATTTTAAAAGCGTACAAAATAATAAAAACATACGTAATACAGACACTACAACAGACACGACGAGTATGCGGTGCTTCTTTTGATGAGTATAAGTAGGATACATAGTTTTAAATGTTTTCCAAAAGATATAAAAAGTTACGAAATGGTGCAGAGATAACATTCTGGTTTACAGATTAAAATTATTGAAAAGCCAGGGGAGGTAACTCATGATTGGAGTGGTAAAAATAGACCGCGTGCCACAAACTATGGCGATTTCGCGCTTGTTTATTTATATATTTATCTATACATAGATAGATGGATGAATGAATCTACGTTTTTCCTGCATGTCTGTCTTTCTTGAATCTATTCATTCATTATAGTAAACAAAGAATGAAATAGTGAGGCTAAGAGACTTTGGTGGAGGGGAGTTAATTAGAAAGAGAGTTCTCCCCTTTGTTTTATTTTCATTCATTATATTGTTTATACAAGAGAGATAAGATAGTTAGAGACTGAGAAGTTAGATAAATGGGGCAATGAAATTAAGTCCAAAATGGCTGATCCTTTTTCCCCCCCGGTGGCTGGCAGTAAGGCTAGTAAGACAATTCAGTGTCGTGCTGCTTTGCACACTTAGTTACTATTATACATCTGTATCGTAAAAATTCGGGACTTTCCAGGAGTTGCACTGCCTCCGGGCATAGCCTCCAGGATCGTTCCCACCATCTTTATAATATCTACTAATGTCCCATATGTGTCTGTTTCAGACCGGAGGACATTAAACGGATTTTCACTCACTGCTTTGCACAGATGCGATAGCGACCGGTGCATCTCAATCGCGCCTATTTTAATGACCCCTTTACTCAATTGCGCCCGTTGTAGTCAGTTAACAATTGCGCCCAATGAATGACCATTGTGTGATGGTGCATAAGGAGAAGAAACAACAGGGAAGTTTTGCTTAAATTGAGATTTTCTTTCACAAAGATAGAGCTAACATTCTTTATAAAGACACAGAAAACAGAATTTAATCAGCTTTCCTGATTGTGAGATATTAGTCATCTGAAGTTTGACTTCGGCCGCAGCCGCACACAGATGCGCAATTGATGTACTTAACCCGGACAGGCGCAGTTGAGTTTTTTTCAAATACTGAGGCGCATTTGAGTGCCCGGCCGAACCCGCACACATATGCGCAATTGATGCACTTAACCCGGACAGGCGCAGTTGAGGGATTTTCAGATAGGCGCAGTTGAGGGATTTTCAGATAGGCCCAGTTGAGGGATTTTTAAATACCGAGGCGCATTTGAGTGCCCGGCCGAACCCACACACAGATACGCTATTGATGCACTTAATCCGGACAGGCGCAGTTGAGGGATTTTCAGATAGGCCCAGTTGAGGGATTTTCAAATATGCCCGGTTGAGGGATTTTTAAATACCGAGGCGCATTTGAGTGCCCGGCCGAACCCACACACAGATACGCTATTGATGCACTTAATCCGGACAGGCGCAGTTGAGGGATTTTCAGATAGGCCCAGTTGAGGGATTTTCAAATATGCCCGGTTGAGGGATTTTTAAATACCGAGGCGCATTTGAGTGCCCGGCCGAACCCACACACAGATACGCTATTGATGCACTTAATCCGGACAGGCGCAGTTGAGGGATTTTCAGATAGGCCCAGTTGAGGGATTTTCAAATATGCCCGGTTGAGGGATTTTTAAATACCGAGGCGCATTTGAGTGCCCGGCCGAACCCACACACAGATACGCTATTGATGCACTTAATCCGGACAGGCGCAGTTGAGGGATTTTCAGATAGGCCCAGTTGAGGGATTTTCAAATATGCCCGGTTGAGGGATTTTTAAATACCGAGGCGCATTTGAGTGCCCGGCCGAACCCACACACAGATACGCTATTGATGCACTTAATCCGGACAGGCGCAGTTGAGGGATTTTCAGATAGGCCCAGTTGAGGGATTTTCAAATATGCCCGGTTGAGGGATTTTTAAATACCGAGGCGCATTTGAGTGCCCGGCCGAACCCACACACAGATACGCTATTGATGCACTTAACCCGGACAGGCGCAGTTGATGGGTTTTCAAATAGGCGCAGTTGATGGATTTTCAAATAGGCGCAGTTGATGGGTTTTCAAATAGGCGCAGTTGATGGGTTTTCAAATAGGCGCAGTTGATGGGTTTTCAAATAGGCGCAGTTGATGGATTTTCAAATAGGCGCAGTTGATGGATTTTCAAATAGGCGCAGTTGATGGATTTTCAAATAGGCGCAGCTGAGGGGTTTTCAAATAGGCGCAGTTGAGGGATTTCCAAATAGGCGCAGTTGAGGGGTTTTCAAATAGGCGCAGTTGATGGATTTTCAAATAGGCGCAGTTGATGGATTTTCAAATAGGCGCAGTTGATGGATTTTCAAATAGGCGCAGTTGAGGGTTTTCAAATAGGCGCAGTTGAGGGATTTCCAAATAGGCGCAGTTGAGGGGTTTTCAAATAGGCGCAGTTGAGGGGTTTTCAAATAGGCCCTGTTGAGGGATTTTCAAATAGGCCCTGTTGAGGGATTTTCAAATAGGACCAGTTGGGGGATTTTCAAGTAGGCTCAGTTGAGGGATTTTCAAGTAGGCCCTGTTGAGAGATTTTCAAATAGGCCCAGTTGAGAGATTTTCAAATAGGCCCTGTTGAGGGATTTTCAAGTAGGCCCAGTTGAGGGATTTTCAAGTAGGCCCAGTTGAGGGATTTTCAAGTAGGCCCAGTTGAGAGATTTTCAAATAGGCCCTGTTGAGGGATTTTCAAGTAGGCCCAGTTGAGGGATTTTCAAATAGGCCCAGTTGAGTGTTCTGCTGAACCCGCGCACACATGCACTTAACCCGGACAGGCGTAGTTGAGGGATTTTCAAATACTGAAGCGCAGTTGAATGGCAACGTATCACATTCCTTCTGTGTGGCAAGTTTTATTATGTGTGACAATGACCTAACTTCACTCCACTTTTACTCCCCCTTTCTGTCTCTTTTCTCTCTGTCTCTTCTCTTTTCCACCTTTGACGACAATCTGCTACTTATTTCTTTTACAAAAAATCCGATTGCAATAGCGATTGTTTTCATTGGCATTGTGAATGTAATTTTGTTTTTAAAGGACCACTATTATTTATGTGACAAAAATAGCGCTGTCCTCGGCCTATTTGTGACATCAGCTTCTGACTGGAGTCATGTCTTCTTCTTCTTCTGCGTTCCCAGGCTATATGGCCACAATGGAGAGGGTACGTATGTGTCCGGTTTTCAGTTTTCACTGGTCTCCCCGCTGCGCACAGCCAACACATTACGATTTCGGAGGAGAGTCATGTTTTCAAAACTCCAAGAAACGACGGTGGACGGACATCCTTTTCCTGTAATTTCTAAAACATTTTTCCTAGAACGAGATTTTCCAACATTGTGTGTGTGTGTGTGTGTGTGTGTGTGTGTGTGTGTGTGTGTGTGTGTGTGTGTGTGTGTGTGTGTGTGTGTGTGTGTGTGTGTGTGTGTGTGTGTGTGTGTGTGTGTGTGTGTGTGTGTGTGTGTGTGTGTGTGTGTGTGTGTGTGTGCGTGCGTGCGTGCGTGCGTGCGTGCGTGCGCGCACGTGTCAAAATGTATGCTAGTGGGGTAGGTGTGGGTGGGAGTATTTCTTGTGCGGGTGTGAGTTCCCTTCGCATAGTGCATTATTGTTTGGTTTTGCTTTTGTTTGTTTTCCCTTTTCTCATATTCGGGAGATTTAAAATAGCCTTTAAGCTCGTGTTTGAGATCTGTGAATGGATAGACATTGAGCTGCAGAATGAACTAAAAGAAAATACAGCATTGAAACCAGCGTATCTGGCATTTTTTGGCAAGTCACTTTTTGTTGCCACGAATGCCTACTGATTTTGGATGGAATCCAGAGCTGTAAATAGTTCAGGTATTTACCTTCGTGTATCGTGTGTGTGTGTGTGTGTGTGTGTGTGTGTGTGTGTGTGTGTGTGTGTGTGTGTGTGTGTGTGTGTGTGTGTGTGTGTGTGCGTGTGTGTGTGCGTGTGCGTGTGTGCGTGTGCGTGCGTGCGTGTGTGCGTGTGCGTGTGTGTGCGTGTGCGTGCGTGTATGTGTGTGTGTGCGTGTGCGTGTGCGTGCATGCGTGTGCACGCGCGTGTGCGTGTGCGTGTGCGTATGTGTGTGGGTCTGTCTGTCTGTCTGTGCTCATTAATATCTATTTTTATTTCGTAATACACAATAACATTAAAGACGGTGTCTCAGAGATGATTTTACATGTTTTGACAACCTGGTGTTTTGCATCTTCATTTTGGCACCATATTCTAATATGCTTCCGCCAGTCTGCGTTGCGACTGAATAAAAACATCTGTGGTCATTTTCTAAAGGACAAGTCCCTAAGATGAATGTCACACACTCTAGCGATTCTAGACTTTTCAGGATTTTGTTGCCTGTATCTTCAGAATCTATATTCATACAGTCAGCACCTTACGTAACTTCTTTCAACATTCCTGACAAATTGGAATCGCTAACACGAACAAGAACAAGATAGCCATTCAACAGACAATTTATTCCTTAAGTTTGAGAACATCCACGAAAGAAAAACTCCTCGGAATGTGCAAAACGCGCTGGATGTGTTTTGTTTGTTTATTCTATCTGTTTGTTTGTTTTGCTTTTAATAAGTTGGATGGCTAAATATCATATATCAATTATAGTCACCGAGAACTTTGTCAATCTGTAGCATTCCCGTGTTAAAATAATAAATAAATACAAGTTTCAACGCTTCCAAATTTACAGATAAATCCTTGCTTTTTTTGGTTCCGTCTGACACACACACACACACACACACACACACACACACACACACACACACACACACACACACACACACACACACACACACACACCCAACATACGCCTAAACAGATTCTTCTTCCCTAATCGTATACATTCTTTTAAAACAGAAGGAGCATACTGTTTCTCTTTGGGGTCTTCTTTAGTTCCCGAGCGAAGCTTCGGGGAGTGTTGTTTTTGTTTCATCCGTCCGTGCGTTCGTCCGGCCGCGTTTTCTTGAAAACCATTAAATCTATTTCAATCAATGTACAAGTTTTAGGGGATATTACCTATCGACTGATTGCTTTACTTTTATTCTAAGGTCAAGGTCATGATGATTAAGGAGTTCAAACCACCAAACACCTAGCCCTTTCGCCGCCAGCCATTTTTCACCATTAAACTTAACTTGGTAGATAAAGAAAATTATCTGGAAAATTGTGAATTCCTCCGTGACATGGATAACATTATGCCTATTCTTACCTCCGAAAATTAAGAAAATAAAGTCTTTGGATAACAGGCCCTGATTTGATGCCTTTTAGTGACATGGGTGTTAAACCATTGTGGTGCATAAATGTGACATTGGCGGTGAAAGTGTTAATCCCTAATATATCGCGAACTTTTGCACATATTTGAATGCGGTTTTTTTTCTCACGTTTTCTGATGTACCGTCCGTCCGTCCGTGCTTGCGTCCGTCCGTCCGTCCGTCCGTGCTTGCGTCCGTCCGTCCGTCCGTCCGTGCGTGCGTGCGTTCGGCCGCGTTTTCTTGTTTCTTCTGGTTTTGTGGTGGGATGGGTTCCTGGGTTATATCCCAAGCGTTTTGACTTTTGAGCCTTAACTGTGATGTCCTTAGTGGTGGATCACCCTGGGCAGGGTCCTGGTTTCTGTGGTGGGATAGGTTCCTGGGTTAAATCCAGGTGATCCAGGGTGATAATGAGAATGATCCAGGGTCTTCCTGAGGGTGATCCACCACAAAGAATTACCCTCAGGAACAACCTGGGTCACCCTCAGGAACATCCTGGATCAGCCTGAGGGTGTTCGAGGGTGTTCCTGAGGGTGATCCAGTGTGTTCCTGAGGGTGATCCAGGGTGATCATGAGAGTGATCCAGGGTCTTCCTGAGGGTGATCCAGGTTGATCCTGAGGGTGATCCAGGTGATCCACCACTAAGAACCACCTTGGATCACCCTCAGGAACAACTTGGATCGGCCTGCGGGTGATCGAGGGTGTTCCTCAGGGTGATCCAGGGTGTACCTGAAGGTGATCCAGGTGATCCACCACAAAGGACCACCCTGGATCACCCTCAGCAACAACCTGGATCGGCCTAGGACAACCCTGGATCACCCTCAGTAACAACCTGGATCGGCCTAGGACCACCCTGGATCACCCTCAGGAACAACCTGGATCGGCCTGAGGGTGATCCAGAAGGTGATCCATGATGTTTCTGAGGGTGCTCCAGGTGCTCCACCACTCCGGAACACCTTGGATCACCTTCAGGTACACCCTGGATTAACATGTTTACTTGTTATTGTTTTTTAAAGATGAAATGTACATGTCTGGATGTTTTGCCTAACCGTGTTGAACTGAATGAACGTGTACATTGATGAGAACAAGTGCCTGCTAATTGGAATGAATTATGTAAGTAGTTCAGAGAATACAATGACTGTGCTTGGTAGTCTTTTTCATAGTGTTGAGTTGAATGAATTAGAGAGAGAATACGAATACGAATGTTTTATTGAGGGCAAAAAGGATAAGCTGCATTAGCTTCTTTGCACCTTGTACTCTCGCTCATACACTCTCACCATGCATCAGGCAAAGAACAATTGACATGAAAACAATCAAGTCAAGAGAGAGAGGGGGGGGGGAGAGAGCGAGAGAGAGAGAGAGAGAGAGAGAGAGAGAGAGAGAGAGAGAGAGAGAGAGAGAGAGAGAGAGAGAGACAGAGAAAGAGAGAGAGAGAGAGAGAGTGGGAGAGAGAGAGAGAGAGAGAGAGAGAGAGGGAGGGAGAGAGAGAGAGGGGGGGAGGGAGAGAGAGAGAGAGAGAGACACACTGGAATGTTTAATGATTAGGCCATAGGCCCATATCACTGGAGTGTTAACAAAGCTTGTTATCATGCAGAAACAGAATGGACATAAATTCAGTTTTAAACATAATTAGACATTATTCAACATATAACATTCATATTTTCTCAACAAGAAGAAATGCCACAAAGACATCATAAATGCATGAATGAATCAATAAACACACCGATCAAATTACTGTATATCTTCCATACATATGTTGCGTAATTTGAATGCCTTTTCAAGGTACAAAGCCACCCTAATAATTAGCGATTTGTTTTCAGAAGAAAGAAGCATTGTCACTTTGAATAGAGATGGTTGATTAAAGTATTTTGATGGAATGTACTGATGGCGTAATTCTTTATACATTGGGCATTTTAAAATAAAATGAACCTCATTCTCAATTTGTTCTCTACAAAATGGACAGAAAAGATAATTTTCATTAAAATGTATTTGGAAACGTAGCTTATGAACTTTCAGTGGTGACACCCCTAGTCTTAGCCTGATCAAGCTAATCCTACCCTTTAAATGATTTACAGTATTCAGATATGGAGATAATGTTAATTCACTTTTAAACGTTCTATAAAATTGAAAACGCTCACTTCGTGACGTATCTACGAGCCATTTCTGCTTGAATTCGTTAATAATAGACATTTTCAATAAATAGATAAATGACTTTATATTCCCTACCCCTTGGTTTTCCCATACCTCACCAAATCCATGCCTATAGAGGAAAAAACATACTGCTGAAGCCCAAGTATTTTTTATTATTGTTGTGAAAATGCAGCAACATCTTGTAAGCTTTGTATGGTATACGATGACAGGGCATCTGCAAAATGTTCAACCAGTATTTTATAGTTTTTAACTGAAAATTGACGTGTAGAGGGTATCGCCCAAGCTCCCCATAAGCCATACAATTTGGTGTTCTAATACTGACCTTCAAGAATCGTTTAAGAGCAAACAGATGAACCTTTTCTAAAGCATTAACATTTCCTGTGAGACCCCATACTTCTGCACCATAGCTAAGTATGGGTTGGATTTGGGCATCAAACAGTTTGAAAAATATGGCTGGAGATTTTCCACCCAAAGACCACAAAAGCCTGAATATCTGGATTACTTTTTGTCTAGCCTTGCTAGCCATGTCATTAAAACTATGTGTGAATGACAATCTTGTAGAAAGAATAATTCCTAGATCCTAGATATTTATACATGTTCACTACTGTCATCTTTGAATGACCATACAACCACTGTTCTTGTTGTGCTAGGTAACCACCATTTCTAAACACTACTATGTTTGACTTATTTAAGTTAACGATTAGGCCAAGCTGTTTTGCTCTGTCATGTAAAATGTTTAACTGATGTTGTAACCCACTAACTGAATCTGAAAGCAAAATGATATCATCAGCAAACATAAGGATAACAAGTTCTAAAACATCTGGTACGAGTTGAAGCCCATGTTTCCCTTTTTTAATTATTTCTTCTAATTCATTTATGAAGATTGAAAAAAGAAGTGGACAACCAAATTTCCCCTTGCTTTAGCCCTATTGGACACGAAAAAGCTTCTCCTAGTTTACTACAATTTCTAACTCTTCCTTTCACTACGCTGTACATACTAGTTAATGCCCTATACATTTTCCCATGAATCCCCCTTTTCTTCAGAATAGACCATAAATTATTACGTACAACCGAATCGAAAGCCTTTCTGAAGTCAATAAAAGCAACGTATAATTTCTTGTATAATTACAACTGTTTTTGAATCAAAGAAAATAATGTAAATACATGATCAATAGTACTATTCTTTTTCCTAAAACCAGCTTGACATTCATTAATAGTATCATTCTCTTCTAGAGAGAGAGACAGAGAGAGAGAGAGAGAGAGAGAGAGAGAGAGAGAGAGAGAGAGAGAGAGAGAGAGAGAGAGAGAGAGAGAGAGAGAGAGAGAGAGAGAGAGAGAGAGAGAGAGAGAGAGAGAGAGAGAGAGAGAGAGAGAGAGAGAGAGAGAGAGAGAGAGAGGAGAGAGAGAGAGAGAGAGAGAGAGAGAGAGAGAGAGAGAGAGAGAGAGAGAGAGAGAGAGAGAGAGAGAGGGACTACTGTATAAAGACACACAAAAACCCACTTTTCAACACCAAAAATCTACAAGAAAACAATGCCTCTCCGTTCTTTTCGCCCTCTTCTTGGCGAAATAAAATACACGGAAGAGAAGAGCAGCAGCTGAGTTCAGACCAGGGCTAGGCTCTGCACAGTGCCTCTATGTTGTTTGGTTGTCGTTTTTAGGCATACAATATTTTCGCCACCCCTCTCTCTCTCTCTCTCTCTCTCTCTCTCTCTCTCTCTCTCTCTCTCTCTCTCTCTCTCTCTCTCTCTCTCTCTCTCTCTCTCTCTCTCTCTCTCTCTCTCTCTCTCTCTCTCTCTCTCTCTCTCTCTCTCTCTCTCTCTCTCTCTCAGGACTGAGTGTAAAAAAGTACTGATGCTTATCTCATTACACTATATAATTTTTTTAAAATTCGTTCATCCAT
>CM065682.1:55032017-55034517 GCA_017654935.2 Phymorhynchus buccinoides
AGAAACTCAAACAATAAAGCTAAATAATATACATGTATGTACATACAGAAATAAGAGTGAAAGGGACGGAGCAGGAGAGAGGAAGGGGGAAGCGCATGGAAGGGTGTGTGTGTGTGTGTGTGGGGGGGGGGGGGGGGTAGGGATGTGGAAAATTGAGGAATTTAAAGTACAGGGGAAGCAAATCATGTCACATCATACAATCATAAATTCAGCAAAGCATTGGTATTGGTATTTGGTATTTGGTATATTCTAGTCACAGAGAGTTATCTCTGTGAAATTCGGGCTGCTCTCCCCTGGAGAGCGCGTCGCCGCAAGTGCAGTGCCTACCCTTGTTTATTTTTTTATTTTTTTTGGGGGGGTCACAGAGGGAGGAGGGGGTGTGGACACACTTGGAAAACCTAGCTATCAATTTGGCCATACCAGGCAGCGGGATTTATCCCTGCTCTTACCGACTTTCAACTGCCGTGGGATTTGTACGTGCGTCCAGCGCACGGGTCAGACTAGCTTTAAGTCCCCATCAGTTCGATTTTCCTGTCAAACTAGAAAGAAAGGGCGAGGTCGGGATTCGAACCCGGGTCACTCACGCTGCAGTCACGCATTACATTTGGCAGGCGAACGTCTTAACCACTCTGCCACCTTTCTCCCTAACATTCCTATGCATTCTTATCGGTAAATATTATATGACATTATTAAGCAAACAAAGTTATATAATACAAGGGTAAAACAACCATGTTATCACATTATGATATTGAAATCAGCAATAGATTATTGTCGTTTAAATAACTTGTTCTTCATCAACATTTCCTGATGCTGGTACAGCTAGAGTTTAAGTAAAGTATACAAAACAACAATAACATGACTAATCATCTCATATACTTGTGGCGGTACCATAGCCGATGAGGTTTAACCGAGGCGTGCTTACCGCTACACCTATCTGTACTGTTAAAAAATCGGGACTTCATTGGAGTTGCACTGCCTCCGGGCATTGCCTCCAGTATTGTTCCCACCATCTTTGTATTTACAAATGTCCCATATGTGTCTGTTCCAGACCTAGAGCACGTAAAGCACCATTTTTCATTCAATAAAATGATTATCTGGATACAGTTGCCATGTTTTCTTGTAGTCTCTAAAATAAAATATTTTGATACGCGGTTACATTGCTGCTTTGTGTGTGCTTTAGATTAGTTGTTAAGGAGTTCCAAAGAGTTCCACCTGAGTAAGTTAACCCTTTCGCCGCCAGCCATTTTTCAGCCAAAATATACCATTAAACTTAACTGGGTAGAGAAAAGAAATATCTCTGCAATATTGCGAATTCCTCTGTGACATATATAACATTAGGCCTATCCTTACCTCCCAAAATTAAGAAAATAGGGTCTTTGGATAACAGGCCCTGATTTGATGCCTTTTAGTGACATGGGTGTTAAACCATTGTGGTGCATAAATGCGACATTGGCGGTGAAAGGGTTAAACTTGTTGTAAACATATCAGTTCTGGGTTTCGGAATAACAATATTGTTAGTATATCTAGACTGGTAAAAACTAAGAAATAGTTAGGCCTAGCATGTCCGTCTTCTGCAGGAGAAAACCTTTGTAAGAGTTTCGAGAAGAAGTAGAAGAAGAAAAAGGCAGGAGAATGGACCAGTAAGGCAGACAAATAGTAGATGACAGCAAGCAAAGGGAAAAGGTAGAGCCAAAGAGAGTGACAGATTAGAGAAAGTTACAAGGAGGGAACTTCCAGAAGGTGGGGTAACTATTTGTAGAAAAGACCCACCCCCCTTGCAGTTTGTGCAGCGACTCTAAGCTATGCCAGTTATGATTAATAATTTAGTTTCAGTACATACCCGGTATATAGGGGAAGACGGGGTAAAAAGCCCATGGGCGGGTAAGAAGCCCATGCCATTTATCTCATGAAATAAAGAAAATTTCAGTCAAATTTGCCCGTGAGACGAATGCTTACATTTGCTTCATTTCATGAGATAATTGGCATGGGCTTCTTACCCGCCCATGGGCTTTTTACCCCGTCTTACCCTATCCCTCAACAACTGCAATCTCCTGAACCCTGTCATTGCCACTGTCGCCTCTTGGCACCACAAGGATTTAACACCCATGTCCCCTAAAAAGGCATCAAATGAGGGTCTGGTATCCAGTGAACTTACGTTCTTGATTTTGGGAGGTAAGGATAGGCCCTATTTTATGCATGCCACGAGAGGAATCCCCAATATTGCAGACGAAATCTTTTCTCTACCCGGGTAAGTTTAATGGAAAGTTTTGGCTGAAAAATGGCTGGCATTGAAAGGGTGCAACTGCTGTTTCAGACTCGTCAAACGGGTCGTCATCGCAGTGTTGTGCCGTCCACCCGGTTGCGACACTCAGCCAACGACAGTGGCGGGGAGATGGTTAAAAAAAAATGAACATGCTATGTTGGCCCAAGTCCTTGTTGAACACCCATAACAGAGTGTTGCCATTACTTGCCAATGACTCATGGCGAAATTGGGGGAAAA
>CM065682.1:55047017-55049517 GCA_017654935.2 Phymorhynchus buccinoides
TCTCTCTCTCTCCCAAGGCCCAAACAACACGGGCGACAGCGGACCAAAATGCGTACACAACGCACGCCAATCGGTGTGTGAATGACATGGCAGCAGGTGTGAGAAAAACACAGAATGAAACAAAACAGATGCTTTGTATTAGCCAGGACACGAGATGGACACCGAGCCTTAGTTTCGTGTCCGTGCTCTGTAGTAGTACACGCCTTTGGTGGATTTTTTTAATACTTCTTTTTCGTTTTGTTTTGTTTTTCTGTTTTGTTTTCAGCTGCGAATGCAACAACAGCAAACCAAAACCATCGTTTATTTCAAGACATACCTCAGTGGGAAGCCTTTTATTTAGCAATTCCAGTTTTGCTACGTGAAGCGCGGGCGTCAATAAAAACGCGTTGCAGGGCACGTCCACCTAGACTGACAAGAAATGTTAGGCGGAGGCTATGCTAGCACCATTGATAATCATGATGTCGTGACTTTCTGGATGACGACTCAACAAAACATCTTAATAAGCGTAAATACTGTTGTACTTTCTGTTGACAATTGACAAGCTTACTCGTCCACCTTGAAGTAGGCGATAGGGTGTAGGCGCCGCATGCACCGTGCGCGCGTGCATGATTGTCTTGGTATGGAGAGTATGACGTGTGCTGCTGGTAGGTGCGTGCACGCGTGCGTGCGCGCGCGCGCGCGCGTGTGTGTATGTGTGTGTGTGGTAGAAATAAGGGAGAAAGAGTGAGAGGGGGTACGCGTTCATAAAACTCTCTCTCTCTCTCTCTCTCTCTCTCTCTCTCTCTCTCTCTCTCTCTCTGTATGTGTGTGGGTGTGTGGGGGTGTTAAGTCAAGTCAAAATGATCTTTAATGAGAATGAAAGAATAAGTGTGAACAGCTTTTGTGTGTGTGTGGGGGGGGGGGGGGGGAGGGTACGTGCGTGCGTGCGTTCGTGCTTGTGTATATGTGTGTGTGTGGTAGAAATAAGGGAGAAAGAGTGAGAGGGGGTACGCGTTCATAAAACTCTCTCTCTCTCTCTCTCTCTCTCTCTCTCTCTCTCTCTCTCTCTCTCTCTCTCTCTCTCTCTCTCTCTCTCTCTCTCTCTCTCTCTTGTATGTTTGTCCCAAGGACAAATTTTGTTTTGTCCCAAGTGATTTGTCCCAAGGACAGATTGTAAGGTGTAATTGTAATAATTATATGACTGGCCTTTGACTTAGAGTACGGAGGCGCATAGGCTAACTTGTGTAAGGTTGGGTTGGCTCGTATTGTAGGCCACACTGCACACACAAACACACACTAGGCCTACTGGCTCATATCACTCGCCAGATCCTTGGCTGACCATAGAAAGATCTCTGCGGCGCGCGCGCACGAGCTGTCAGCAGCACTCTTGGCAAGAAAAGGAGTTGAGAGAGGAGTTGCGGAAGTGTGGGGAGGGGAGAAAGAGAGAGAGAGAGAGAAGGTGAGTGGGTGTAGGAGGTGGATGGAGGTAAAAGAGGACGGAGGAGGAGAGGGGGAAAAGTATAAAATATCCCACTCCAAGACCTAAATAACACACGCACGGTTACTCGATTTACTCTCAGTCAACATCGGACGTTTCTGCGAATTCTCAGTTCTCTTCTTCGTTGTATTGTATAGCCGCCTAAAACCCTCCTCTTCAAAAACAACGGGACTTCTGTGAAAGTGGTGTGTGTGTGCCAGACCTTCGACTTTGTATTCTTCTCCTTTGTTTTGGTTTTGCTCTCAAGGACGGAGGAACACAACAGAAGCCGCATGTGGGGAAAACGAGTGAGATAACAATACCGAATCGGAATGTTGCTACTGCTGTTGCTACTGCTGCTACCTATTGCTCGTGCAAGCCTATATACCTATTTTAAGATAGTAGTAGCATGACATATACCAGGCGAGTGCTGCGAGATAAAGAACAAAAAACTAAAAGACATACTACTCCCTATAGTGCACGTGCTCTCTAGCACCGTCCAAAAGTTGTTCACGGGACTTCAGTCTCTCTGCTGTTTTGTGTGCGAGTTTTGAGTTGGCACCACGCGTGTTTTGAATCCTCAGCTGATACGTGTGTTTTGTGTGTGTGTAAAGGTGATAAACACCACGTGTGTTGATTAAGCTTAGTAAATAAGGAGTGGAAGTTTCCGAGGCTTACGTGTGTTTTCATGCACAACCCTGTTTGGTCTCCGAGAGAAAGGCCTTCTCTTGAACAGTCTCTTCTTTGTTGCTTACGGTCTTGTCATCATTGTGGATTAATTGTGTCCAGGTCGACAGTTTAAAACATCGGTGACTGTCGCTCTAATGTCTAGCTATCGTGACTGAATCAGATAAAGTTATCAAACAACTCCCGAAACTGTGCTTCGTTGACGAGAGGTTGAATTGAACAACAAAAAAGTCGTTGAAGAAGTTTTCTCGGGGATTCTGACAACCAAAAGGTCTACAACAGGCAGTGGTTCATCCGCAGGCCATAGTTATTCATTACACAGAAACTACTCTGAGAAACTGTCCGTAGTAGGTAGGT
>CM065682.1:55054517-55059517 GCA_017654935.2 Phymorhynchus buccinoides
CAAAAGACCCCCCGGTATCCCTACGGGGAGCATGCCTCCTTATTGTGGAGTGTTGTGGTTTTGAATGACAGCTTAATAATAAGCCGTCGTCTTACTCACATCTCAACGATGCGAAGAAGACTGAGAAGGGAATGATGAAGCCAATAAAAGAATGAGACGCGCTTGGTATGCGCTCATTACTGCATTAGTTATGCCTAAGTACCAGACTTTATGCTCTTCAAATGTAATGCAGGAATCTCGCTCGACGGTATTTATTTTAAAATCTAGGCTGAGAGAAATCTTCTGAATGAATTGTAAGTATATCATAATATTATGCTCATGGATTCACACCACACCACACACCACACCACACGGGGGGCGGGGGGGGTGGGGGGTCGGGGTGGGGGGGGTGGGGGGGGGGGAGGGGGGGGGGGGGGGGGGGGGGGGGGGGGGGGGGGGGGGGGGGGGGGGGGGCGGGGGGGGGGGGGGGGGGGGGGGGGGGTGTGGGGGGGGGGGGGGGGGGGGGGGGGGGGGGGGGGGGGGGGGGGGGGGGGGGGGGGGGGGGGGGGGGGGGGGGGGGGGGGGGGGGGGGGGGGGGGGGTGGGGGGGGGGGGGGGGGGGGGGGGGGGGGGGGGGGGGGGGGGGGGGGGGGGGGGGGGGGGGGGGGGGGGGGGGGGGGGGGGGGGGGGGGGGGGGGGGGGGGGGGGGGGGGGGGGGGGGGGGGGGGGGGGGGGGGGGGGGGGGGGGGGGGGGGGGGGGGGGGGGGGGGGGGGGGGGGGGGGGGGGGGGGGGGGGGGGGGGGGGGGGGGGGGGGGGGGGGCGGGGGGGGGGGGGGGGGGGGGGGGGGGGTGGGGGGGGGGGGGGGGGGGGGGGGGGGGGGGGGGGGGGGGGGGGTGGGGGGGGGGGGGGGGGGGGGGGGGGGGGGGGGGGGGGGGGGGGGGGGGGGGGGGGGGGGGGGGGGGGGGGGGGGGGGGGGGGGGGGGGGGGGGGGGGGGGGGGGGGGGGGGGGGGGGGGGGGGGGGGGGGGGGGGGGGGGGGGGGGGGGGGGGGGGGGGGGGGGGGGGGGGGGGGGGGGGGGGGGAGGGGGGGGGGGGGGGGGGGGGGGGGGGGGGGGGGGGGGGGGGGGGGGGGGGGGGGGGGGGGGGGGGGGGGGGGGGGGGGGGGGGGGGGGGGGGGGGGGGGGGGGGGGGGGGGGGGGGGGGGGGGGGGGGGGGGGGGGGGGGGGGGGGGGGGGGGGGGGGGGGGGGGGGGGGGGGGGGGGGGGGGGGGGGGGGGGGGGGGGGGGGGGGGGGGGGGGGGGGGGGGGGGGGGGGGGGGGGGGGGGGGGGGGGGGGGGGGGGGGGGGGGGGGGGGGGGGGGGGGGGGGGGGGGGGGGGGGGGGGGGGGGGGGGGGGGGGGGGGGGGGGGGGGGGGGGGGGGGGGGGGGGGGGGGGGGGGGGGGGGGGGGGGGGGGGGGGGGGGGGGGGGGGGGGGGGGGGGGGGGGGGGGGGGGGGGGGGGGGGGGGGGGGGGGGGGGGGGGGGGGGGGGGGGGGGGGGGGGGGGGGGGGGGGGGGGGGGGGGGGGGGGGGGGGGGGGGGGGGGGGGGGGGGGGGGGGGGGGGGGGGGGGGGGGGGGGGGGGGGGGGGGGGGGGGGGGGGGGGGGGGGGGGGGGGGGGGGGGGGGGGGGGGGGGGGGGGGGGGGGGGGGGGGGGGGGGGGGGGGGGGGGGGGGGGGGGGGGGGGGGGGGGGGGGGGGGGGGGGGGGGGGGGGGGGGGGGGGGGGGGGGGGGGGGGGGGGGGGGGGGGGGGGGGGGGGGGGGGGGGGGGGGGGGGGGGGGGGGGGGGGGGGGGGGGCGGGGGGGGGGGGGGGGGGGGGGGGGGGGGGGGGGGGGGGGGGGGGGGGGGGGGGGGGGGGGGGGGGGGGGGGGGGGGGGGGGGGGGGGGGGGGGGGGGGGGGGGGGGGGGGGGGGGGGGGGGGGGGGGGGGGGGGGGGGGGGGGGGGGGGGGGGGGGGGGGGGGGGGGGGGGGGGGGGGGGGGGGGGGGGGGGGGGGGGGGGGGGGGGGGGGGGGGGGGGGGGGGGGGGGGGGGGGGGGGGGGGGGGGGGGGGGGGGGGGGGGGGGGGGGGGGGGGGGGGGGGGGGGGGGGGGGGGGGGGGGGGGGGGGGGGGGGGGGGGGGGGGGGGGGGGGGGGGGGGGGGGGGGGGGGGGGGGGGGGGGGGGGGGGGGGGGGGGGGGGGGGGGGGGGGGGGGGGGGGGGGGGGGGGGGGGGGGGGGGGGGGGGGGGGGGGGGGGGGGGGGGGGGGGGGGGGGGGGGGGGGGGGGGGGGGGGGGGGGGGGGGGGGGGGGGGGGGGGGGGGGGGGGGGGGGGGGGGGGGGGGGGGGGGGGGGGGGGGGGGGGGGGGGGGGGGGGGGGGGGGGGGGGGGGGGGGGGGGGGGGGGGGGGGGGGGGGGGGGGGGGGGGGGGGGGGGGGGGGGGGGGGGGGGGGGGGGGGGGGGGGGGGGGGGGGGGGGGGGGGGGGGGGGGGGGGGGGGGGGGGGGGGGGGGGGGGGGGGGGGGGGGGGGGGGGGGGGGGGGGGGGGGGGGGGGGGGGGGGGGGGGGGGGGGGGGGGGGGGGGGGGGGGGGGGGGGGGGGGGGGGGGGGGGGGGGGGGGGGGGGGGGGGGGGGGGGGGGGGGGGGGGGGGGGGGGGGGGGGGGGTGGGGGGGGGGGGGGGGGGGGGGGGGGGGGGGGGGGGGGGGGGGGGGGGGGGGGGGGGGGGGGGGGGGGGGGGGGGGGGGGGGGGGGGGGGGGGGGGGGGGGGGGGGGGGGGGGGGGGGGGGGGGGGGGGGGGGGGGGGGGGGGGGGGGGGGGGGGGGGGGGGGGGGGGGGGGGGGGGGGGGGGGGGGGGGGGGGGGGGGGGGGGGGGGGGGGGGGGGGGGGGGGGGGGGGGGGGGGGGGGGGGGGGGGGGGGGGGGGGGGGGGGGGGGGGGGGGGGGGGGGGGGGGGGGGGGGGGGGGGGGGGGGGGGGGGGGGGGGGGGGGGGGGGGGGGGGGGGGGGGGGGGGGGGGGGGGGGGGGGGGGGGGGGGGGGGGGGGGGGGGGGGGGGGGGGGGGGGGGGGGGGGGGGGGGGGGGGGGGGGGGGGGGGGGGGGGGGGGGGGGGGGGGGGGGGGGGGGGGGGGGGGGGGGGGGGGGGGGGGGGGGGGGGGGGGGGGGGGGGGGGGGGGGGGGGGGGGGGGGGGGGGGGGGGGGGGGGGGGGGGGGGGGGGGGGGGGGGGGGGGGGGGGGGGGGGGGGGGGGGGGGGGGGGGGGGGGGGGGGGGGGGGGGGGGGGGGGGGGGGGGGGGGGTGGGGGGGGGGGGGGGGGGGGGGGGGGGGGGGGGGGGGGGGGGGGGGGGGGGGGGGGGGGGGGGGGGGGGGGGGGGGGGGGGGGGGGGGGGGGGGGGGGGGGGGGGGGGGGGGGGGGGGGGGGGGGGGGGGGGGGGGGGGGGGGGGGGGGGGGGGGGGGGGGGGGGGGGGGGGGGGGGGGGGGGGGGGGGGGGGGGGGGGGGGGGGGGGGGGGGGGGGGGGGGGGGGGGGGGGGGGGGGGGGGGGGGGGGGGGGGGGGGGGGGGGGGGGGGGGGGGGGGGGGGGGGGGGGGGGGGGGGGGGGGGGGGGGGGGGGGGGGGGGGGGGGGGGGGGGGGGGGGGGGGGGGGGGGGGGGGGGGGGGGGGGGGGGGGGGGGGGGGGGGGGGGGGGGGGGGGGGGGGGGGGGGGGGGGGGGGGGGGGGGGGGGGGGGGGGGGGGGGGGGGGGGGGGGGGGGGGGGGGGGGGGGGGGGGGGGGGGGGGGGGGGGGGGGAGGGGGGGGGGGGGGGGGGGGGGGGGGGGGGGGGGGGGGGGGGGGGGGGGGGGGGGGGGGGGGGGGGGGGGGGGGGGGGGGGGGGGGGGGGGGGGGGGGGGGGGGGGGGGGGGGGGGGGGGGGGGGGGGGGGGGGGGGGGGGGGGGGGGGGGGGGGGGGGGGGGGGGGGGGGGGGGGGGGGGGGGGGGGGGGGGGGGGGGGGGGGGGGGGGGGGGGGGGGGGGGGGGGGGGGGGGGGGGGGGGGGGGGGGGGGGGGGGGGGGGGGGGGGGGGGGGGGGGGGGGGGGGGGGGGGGGGGGGGGGGGGGGGGGGGGGGGGGGGGGGGGGGGGGGGGGGGGGGGGGGGGGGGGGGGGGGGGGGGGGGGGGGGGGGGGGGGGGGGGGGGGGGGGGGGGGGGGGGGGGGGGGGGGGGGGGGGGGGGGGGGGGGGGGGGGGGGGGGGGGGGGGGGGGGGGGGGGGGGGGGGGGGGGGGGGGGGGGGGGGGGGGGGGGGGGGGGGGGTGGGGGGGGGGGGGGGGGGGGGGGGGGGGGGGGGGGGGGGGGGGGGGGGGGGGGGGGGGGGGGGGGGGGGGGGGGGGGGGGGGGGGGGGGGGGGGGGGGGGGGGGGGGGGGGGGGGGGGGGGGGGGGGGGGGGGGGGGGGGGGGGGGGGGGGGGGGGGGGGGGGGGGGGGGGGGGGGGGGGGGGGGGGGGGGGGGGGGGGGGGGGGGGGGGGGGGGGGGGGGGGGGGGGGGGGGGGGGGGGGGGGGGGGGGGGGGGGGGGGGGGGGGGGGGGGGGGGGGGGGGGGGGGGGGGGGGGGGGGGGGGGGGGGGGGGGGGGGGGGGTGGGGGGGGGGGGGGGGGGGGGGGGGGGGGGGGGGGGGGGGGGGGGGGGGGGGGGGGGGGGGGGGGGGGGGGGGGGGGGGGGGGGGGGGGGGGGGGGGGGGGGGGGGGGGGGGGGGGGGGGGGGGGGGGGGGGGGGGGGGGGGGGGGGGGGGGGGGGGGGGGGGGGGGGGGGGGGGGGGGGGGGGGGGGGGGGGGGGGGGGGGGGGGGGGGGGGGGGGGGGGGGGGGGGGGGGGGGGGGGGGGGGGGGGGGGGGGGGGGGGGGGGGGGGGGGGGGGGGGGGGGGGGGGGGGGGGGGGGGGGGGGGGGGGGGGGGGGGGGGGGGGGGGGGGGGGGGGGGGGGGGGGGGGGGGGGGGGGGGGGGGGGGGGGGGGGGGGGGGGGGGGGGGGGGGGGGGGGGGGGGGGGG
>CM065682.1:55062017-55074517 GCA_017654935.2 Phymorhynchus buccinoides
GCCATTTTCAGCCACAAAATACCATTACACTGAATTGGGTAGAGAGAAAAAATGGTCTGCAATAGTATGAATTCCTCTGTGACATGTATAACATTAGGCCTATCCTTACCTCCCAAAATTAAGAAAATAGCGTCTTCGGATAACAGGACCTGATTTGATACCTTTCTTTGTAAGTTTTAAAATTAACTCCCTTATATATAAGACCCCACCTCATTTTGGATTATTTTTGAAGGTCTTATAAGGGAGGTGCCACTGTAGTTAGTTAGTTAATAAGCTTTCTGCCGAAAGAGATGGCGTGCCATGAAAAGACAGCGTAAGGTCGTTGACTTGGGAAATTAACCCAGCTGATAGGCTTTGGCCTCGAACTTTCCCGGCTAAACGCCTTGGCAGCAGGTAAGATAGAACAAATACTGATGAGCTCACACCTGTGAAATCCTGTACACGCAATCTGAAAGCCAACTAAGGCCTGAAGTAACACGATATATTATATTAGACACATGAGAATAATCTCAGGCCTCAGATCTGCATGAGAAAAAAAAATTATTGCCTTTGGTAATATGATGTAGATTGGCCTCATGATAATAACTCAAGACCTAAACTAATATGAGATAAATATTAGCCACCTTTAAAAATAGTCTCAGGCCTTACGTAATACGAGATAAATGAGCGACCTTGGAATAATCTCAGCCTTTAAAGTACTTCGAGATAATTAACCTAATGAACGTAATCCACGGCCTTAAAGTAATACGAGATTATTAGCCACGTGAATAATTGCAATCCCAGGCCTTAAATTTAATACGAGATTATTAGCCACGTGAAAATGGTACCAGGCCTTTGGTAGTACTAATATGAGATCAATCAAACACAATTGAACATACCCGAAGGCCTTATTATGGAGTAATAATTATGACATAAATTAACCTCATAAAAATAATCTAAGCCCTTATGCCATACTACACCTGTGCCACTCTGAGCTAACAATGTTCTGAGCCGTATTTAGGTCGGGGTGGTGGGTGGGGGGGTGGGGAGGGGGTGGGGGCAGTTTGTGACCCTGCCTCCCCCCCCTACCTCCCCGTCCCCCCCCCCCCCCCCAGTCATCCCCCATCCCTCACCCCCCCATTATCATATACGTAACGTAAACGTCAACAATGTTTTTGCTGCCAATGGCAGAGGGGGTAAATAAAACAGCAGGTTGGCACGCCAGCTAGGTATGTCGGTGAGGGCTGACAGCCAAGCCAGCCAAAGGAAATCCACAGGTTGCGCTAATATAAAGGCCATGAGCAGAGGAGGGGGGCTGTAAGGTAAAGACCCTGCTCCGCACAGCCAACTTCAGTGGTACGACTATCCAAACTGTGGGACCACAGGTTGCGCTAATATAAAGGCCATGAGCAGAGGAGGGGGGCTGTGAGGTAAAGACCCTGCTCCGCACAGCCAACTTCAGTGGTACGACTATCCAAACTGTGACCACAGGTTGCGCTAATATAAAGGCCATGAGCAGGAGGAGGGGTGGGGGGGGGGGGGGGGGGGGGGGTGGGGGGGAGGGGGGGGGGGGGGCAGGGGGGGGGGCCGGGGCTGACGGTAAAGACCCTGCTCCGCACAGCCAACTTCAGTGGTACGACTATCCAAACTGTGACCACAGGTTGTGCTAATATAAAGGCCATGAGCAGAGGAGAGGGGGGGGGGGGGGGGCTGTAAGGTTTAAGACCCTGCTCCGCACAGCCAACTTCAGTGGTACGACTATCCAAACTGTGACCACAGGTTGCGCTAATATAAAGGCCATGAGAGGGGGGGGAGGGGGGGGGGGGGGGGGGGGGGGCTGTAAGGTAAAGACCCTGCTCCGCACAGCCAACTTCAGTGGTACGACTATCCAAACTGTTACCACAGGTTGCGCTAATATAAAGGCCATGAGCAGAGGAGGGGGGGCTGTAAGGTAAAGACCCTGCTCCGCACAGCCAACTTCAGTGGCACGACTATCCAAACTGTTACCACAGGTTGCGCTAATATAAAGGCCATGAGCAGAGGAGGGGTACCTTTACTTGTGGCGGTGCCATAGCCGATGAGGTTTAACCGAGGCGTGGTCACCGCTACAGCTATCTGTATTAAGGGACTTTACTGGTTTCATACTGCCTCCGGGCATTGCCTCCAATATTGTTTCAACCATATTTGTATTTACAAATGTCCATATGTGTCTGATTCAGACCAAGAGGACGTAAAACACCATTTTCGCGCCCATTTTCGAGGGGGGCTGTGAGGAAAAGACCCTGCTCCGCACAGCCAACTTCAGTGGTACGACTATCCAAACTGTGACCACAGGTTGCGCTAATATAAAGGCCATGAGCAGAGGAGGGGGCTGTAAGGTAAAGACCCTGCTCCGCACAGCCAACTTCAGTGGTACGACTATCCAAACTGTGAGAGAGAGAGAAAATGGAGTTTTACGTCCTCTTGGTCTGAATCAGACACATATGGGACATTTGTAAATACAAATATGGTGGGAACAATACTGGAGGCAATGCCCGGAGGCAGTACGAAACCAGTAAAGTCCCGATTTTTTAAAATTAATACAGATGTATATATGATTTTAGCCACAGGATTTTAGCCACAGGTTGCGCTAATATAAAGGCCATGAGCAGAGGAGGGGTGGGGCTGTACGGTAAAGACCCTGCTCCGCACAGCCAACTTCAGTGGTACGATCGACTATCCAGCTGTGACGACGTCTGTGAGGCATGACTCTGATTAACCCTTTCACCGCCAGCCATTTTGCAGCCACAAAGTACCATTAAACTTAACCTGTGTAGAGAGAAGAAAAGATCTGGAATATTGAGAATTCCTCTGTGGCATAACATTAAGCCTATCCTTACCTCCCTAAATTACCAAAATAAGGTCTTCATATAACAGGCAATGATTTGATGCTTGTTAGTGACATAGGTGTTAAATCGTTGTGTTGCAAAAATGAGACATTGGCGGTGAAAGGGTTAAATGCTACATGCAGTATGAATCTGATCAAACCCTACTGGTGTGGTTTGCTACCGTTATAAAGATTCCCGTACCCCGAATCTGATCAACCTGAATTTCTCTTTGGGAGATAATAAAGTATCTTTGAACTTGAGCTTGAACTTGAACTTGAAGTACATGATACAGACACACAGACATTTCGTCAGATTCGTATATTTAGTATTGCTGTTTGGCACCTTATTGTCGCAGAGGCGTCTCTGTGAATTTCGGGTTGCTCCCACCTGGAAAGTGCGTCGCAGTCAGAGGCACGACACCCATTTTTGTTTTAATGTGCATGCGGGTTTTGTGACTGATGAGGAAGGAAAGGGGTGGGGGTAAATTTTGACCAAATGACGACTTTTTCGTTGCCATTGGATTTAATGTGTGCTAAGTGCATGGGCACACAGAACCTCAGTTTATCGTCTCATCCGAAAGACTCTACGTCCAGGCCGTAAGGCCTAGTAAAGAGTGAGAGGAAGAATCCTCTGTGCTCAGGTTCGAACTCGGGGTTATTGTATACGAGGCGAACGCGTTACCTCTGTGCCACTCTACACCTGTGTATGGGGGTCTATAATTAATATAGTGAACGAAACCAATACGATTTGATCACATTCATCTAGACAGTAGTTTCATCCAATCTACGCCTCACACTCACAGACGTTACAGTCGGATAGCCGTAAGACTGCAGTTGGATGTATTAAGCAGGGCTTTAAAGATCTCCGCCGCTGCAACAACTGCTACTATACTGCGCCAAAATGTGGAGAGAGAGAGAGAGAGAGAGAGAGAGAGAGAGAGAGAGAGAGAGAGAGAGAGAGAGAGAGAGAGAGAGAGAGAGTTCAAACTTCAAATACTTTATTTTACAAGGATAAGAATTTAGGTTGGGCCTAGTCTTCCATTCTGTCCTTGGTAGAGAGAGAGAGAGAGAGAGAGAGAGAGAGAGAGAGAGAGAGAGAGAGAGAGAGAGAGAGAGAGAGAGAGAGAGAGAGAGAGAGAGAGAGAGAGAGACGCTGAGATGGGAGGGAAATGGATGCAGAGAGAAATAGAATGAATGTCAGAAAGAGAGAAAGACAGAATACAAGAGACAGGAACAAAATAATGATGCAGAGAGGAACACGAAAGGAAGATGTGAGAGAGAGAGAGAGAGAGAGAGAGAGAGAGAGAGAGAGAGAGAGAGAGAGAGAGAGAGAGACGCTGAGGTGTTGGGGGGGGGGGGGGGGGGGGGGTTACAGGGTTTCCGGAGCCCCCACCCCACCCCCCTCCCTCCCACTCCTTCAAAGGGAAAGAAAAAAGAATGAAAGAAAGAAAAGAAAAAGAGGGAGAAATGTTACTATTTTCCATAGTTTTATCTTATTCTGCCAGGAGTGGCCTTCACTGCATCAATGACATTCACATTATCGTTAACTTACGGGGGAGGGGGGGGGGGTGGCTTCGCTTTGCCCCCCAGAACCCCCACCCGTGCACTTGTAACCTCCTCCCCTCTCAATTATTGACTAACATGCCCGTGAATCAGGTAACAATTTTAATGCCACTCTGTGGGTGCCACTGGCAGTAGGATCATTAGAGCATAGAGAGGCCTTCCTATTCTTCACATGTAACGAGAATCTTGCATGAGTTTGTTATGGCTTGTGTTGTGTAAGAAGAAATCAACTTATTTTGCCACACAATGAAGTTGATATTATAATTATGAAGTCTGAGTTGACATTCTACAAATCAATATTTTAGACATTACTGTTTCGAAGGAACCAATCATGTATGTATATATGCGTTTCTGCAAAACGAGGGGGGGGGAGAGAGAGAGAGAGAGAGAGAGAGAGAGAGAGAGAGAGAGAGAGAGAGAGAGAGAGAGAGAGAGAGAGAGAGAGAGAGAGAGAGAAGAGAGAGAGAGAGAGAGAGAGAGAGAGAGAGAGAGAGAGAGAGAGAGAGAGAGAGACGAGCACTAAAATTATTCTTGCTCAAATCGTCAAGTCTTACTCAATCCGATTATGTATCATTAGACATTCTCCCTCTTAAATTTAAATTAAGATATAATAAAGCAATATTTATGTTCTAAATAATGTCAGGCTGTGCTCCTCCTTCTCTGCAAGAAAAATTCCAATACAACACGAAACGTCTTCCTCATAGACTGATGTTACCTCTTCCACAATTATATCTATTCAAATCTAGCCTACAATATTCAGGGTTCTGCTCTAGAACGGTATTACTTCCCAAATTAACGTTCATCTTCTCTTTTATTTTGTCCTTCCTCTCTCTGTCAGGCCCTGTCTGTCTGTCTGTCCTTGTCTCAGTCTCTCTCTTTAATTGATGTAATTTATTGTATTGATATGTCTTGCATGATGTGTCCTTTATGACCTTGAGTTAAGGTTGTTTTTTCTTCTTGTATTTTGCGAATTTTTTTTTCTATTTGCATTTTCTTTTTGTTCTGAGGACCGGATGAAAAAAGCCGGTTATTGTGCTTATTCCGCTTTCTATTCCCCCAATAAAAGACATTTGTTCGTTCGTTCGTTCGTTCGTTCCACCTCTCCATCCACGCCAACAGATCGTGTTTGTTTCTCTCACTCAGTGCAAAGCTTTGATGTGGTGAGCTTCTTCCTTCCATCTCCGTTTCTGATTTGTGTACCGTGATTGCCATCCATATCTCGCTCTTTGCACTACAAGTGGGAAGATGTTTGGGCAAAGTAGTTTAGACACCCCCCCCCCCCCCCCCCGCCCCCACAAGCAAACACCCCACCCCCCCCCCCCCCCCCCCCACCAACTTTTTGCATTGGAAAATGTTCACCGAGAAGCAACATTCTGCCATTTTCAGGAAAAGGGTAGAGGTAGGATCAGCCTAGGATTATTGTCATTTGAACTGAAAGAACTAGACGTTGAGATCGAGAGTCGTAAACATGAAGGGGTGTCTAAAGTACATCTTTACCGACGTTTGCTGTAGAATCTGCATTGTCACCTGTCTGTAGTTTTAACTCTGTCAGAGAAACAAAAATGTTCTTTACTGCTTTATATATATTTATTTAAACCGAACTTCCTGCGACGTTCCGACGGATCTATTTGTATAAATTCTAAGTGTATGGTCGATCCAGAGCTGCGTTTCCTAGACGTTTATACAAATAAAACACAAGGTGGAAGGATACAAATTCCACACAGAGTCGGAAATAGTCCAAGTAAAAAAACCAAAGATGATTCAGTTGTTGTTCTGCACTGGTTCTTAATGGACATTCCTCCAAGCGCTGGTCGGCTTTAAAGGTGGACCCTGACGGGTGAGGTTTTGCAATAAACACGTCGAGATCACCAGAAAGACAGCCTTTTCAAGGATCGGAACACTCACTTTGCTGTGGTTTCTTAGAAATTCAACCGTCAAAACAGCGATTCCTTCTTGGCGGAGATAGTAGCCATTTTGGATGGGGTGGGTGGAGGTCACTCATTGTGGTTGAAGTGTTTTCTTTTTTTGTAGTGCAGTAAAAGAAAAAGAAAAAGGAGCTATTTCCTTTGTTGTGAGCGAAACTCATTTAGATAAACTGTATAAAATTAAAAACAATAAAAATAAAAAGGCTTGCATTGCGAAACGTTCGTGCAAACGATTTGGTCTAAACGCAGGCGGCCATTAGAAAAGAGACAGCAAACGCCTTCTCTTTGGGTGAAATAATTTGACTTCCAGCACCTCCGCCAAGGAGGAATCGCCGATTTGACGGCTTGATTTCTGGGAAACCAGAGCAAAGTGAGTACTGCAATCTCTGTAAAGGGTGTTTTCCTGGTGATCTGGACGTGTTTCTTACAAAAATCCATCCGTCAGGGTGCCCCTTTAAAGGTCTCTGTACACGTTAACATTATTCACAAAATATCTCTATTTCCCCATAAAAAACACACTGTTAGGCCACTCATAAAGGTCTGTGTACACATATTCACGAGATCGTTCTATTTCCCCATGGCAACACAGTGATAGCCTACTCATGACTTACAGCTCACTGTGTTGCCATGGGGGAATAGAAATATCTTGTGAATAGTGTTAACGTGTACACATACCTTAATTTGACTTACAACTCACTGTGTTGCCATGGGGGAATAGTGATATTTTGTGAATATATGTTAACGTATGCACAGACCTTAACAATAGTTTGCACAGAGGTAAAACTGTATGCGTGCCGCCTTTAGAAAACGATAGCCTTCGCTATATTAGTGGACATGAATGATATGAATATTAACACAACGATTTCTTCAAGATATTCTAAGAAGGAGAAGAAGAAAGAGGAGGAGGAGGAGGAAGAAGAAGAAGAAGGAGGAGGATGAAGAAGAAGGAGAAGAAGGAGGAGGAGGAGGAGGAGGAGGAAGAAGAAGAAGAAGAAGAAGAAGAAGAAGAAGAAGAAGAAGGAAGAAGAAGAAGAGAAGAAGAAGAAGAAGGAGAAGAAGAAGGAGGAGGAGGAGGAAGAAGAAGATGATGATGAGATGATGATGATGATGATGATGATGATGATGATGATGATGAAAGCACCAAGATATTTCATTTTCTTTAGCATATATACTAAGAAGGTTTCGAAATACGGAATTTCTATGATGTAGGCCCCTAGGACTAATGTTACTATGATTTCTTGGGCATTTTATTATTTTCCATTAAAGCATTACCGATTACTACTTTGAACTTTGTCTTGAATTTAGCTTTTATTTTTCCTTGGAGCAAAATAATTTTTTTCTTCAAATCTCTCTCTCTCTCTCTCTCTCTCTCTCTCTCTCTCTCTCTCTCTCTCTCTCTAAAAAACCTGTTTTATCTTGCTCTGTCTTTTATCTCCACCACTCTGCGCCAACGTTCACACCTCACACCTCCCCATTTTTTACCTCCATTCTGCCCCCCCCCCCCCCCCCACCACCCCCACCACACCCCACACCCCCACCACCGACCTTCCCCTCTCCGGAGATCCCTTCTACCCTATGAACTATCCACTTACTACACCTCCTCCACCATCCCAACTCCCATCAGTTTTGGCATTGAAAATGTTCACTGTGAAGCAACATTCTCCAAGTCCCCCCCCCCCCCTCCCCCCACCCCTACTCCTCCATCCCCTCATCAATTTCAGCATTGAAAATGTTCAAAAAATGTTTTGCCATTTCTCGGAACTGAAAGGGATGGATGGGGTTAGGATCAGCCAAGTTATCACGAAACTGAAAGAACCAGACCTCCGAGATCTAGCTAGAGTCGTAAACATGAGGTGAGATGTTTAAATATTATAGTACACATTTGATCCCTTTTATTCCATTCTACATTTTATCTCCACACTCAAGAAAGTCACAATCAATACTTGGCCTTGGCACAAGAAAAAAACAACAACAAACAAGTGCAACGCCGAGCGGCTGCAAAGTCCCCTCGCAGCATCGCCGAGCTACTCCGAAATCGGAATGTGTCGGTTGTGCACATACATAAAAACGCATCAAAACAGCACGTAACTACATAAAAACGCATCAAAACAGCACGTAAGTGAATAGTTTTTTTTATATATAGCCTTGGGGTTCGGACCCGTGATTTGAGCGCGCGCGATCCTGCGCACACGAGCGCACAGAAACATTCATGACAACTGTGTTATAGACCATTCATCAAGAAATGTTGTGACAAAAACTGCATTGAAATACATGCAAAACTTCGCCAGATATTAGCGATTATGTGTTTCGGGGTTTGAACCCCGTAACTGGCGCGACCTTGACCTTAATGTAAAACTAAATGTATACATCAGTGGATAGCTTGCATCTTGGCAAACTAGTATACCAAATTTGATGATGATACACTGAATAGGATGTTTTAGAAAAACGGACGGACGGAGGCACGCCGGACGGACACGGGACGGACCAGACAAAAACAATAGGGACTAAACATTCGGGCGGCAGAAATAATAGCAACCGCCCCAAACTAAACGGGAAGTAAAGAAGACGAGGAAGAAGAAGAAGAGCCATGGTGCTTTTCAACCTTGAACGTTTTCACCTGTTCCGGCTGTTTTTCTTCCTGACCCAGGGCTGTCAGAACGACCTTGACCTTAATCTGCAAGCGCGCTATTTTTTGTCTCACAAATTACCTACGCGGAATGTCTGGGCTTATAGGTGTGTGTCTGTGTGTGTGTGTGTGTGTGTTTGTGCTCTATGTGTGTTGTGCTCTGTCTGTGTATGTGTGTGTATGTGTGTGTGTGTGTGTGTTGTATGTGTGTGTGTGTGTGTGTATGTATGTGGTGTGTGTGTGTGTTTGTGGTGTGTGTGTGTGTGTGTGTGTGTGTGTGTGTGTGTGTGTGTGTGTGTGTGCTATCCGGGAAGATTAAAATTGACACCGCTAAAAGCTAGTTAATTATTTACCTGTTTCATCCACTGATTCGCTAAGTGTAATTATTGTATCACAGGGTCACTGACTGCTCGCAGCTGCATATATCTATTGCCAACAGGGGCGGATCGGGGGGGGGGGGGGGGGTGGTCCTGGGTTTCCGGAAAAACCCCTCTGCCCCAAGATGTACTTTAATACAAGGGAGAAAAGTAAGAAAATGACTCGATTTTTGCCTTAATAATAACTAAATTGCAACATTTTCCGGGGGCTTAGTCCCCTGGGCCCCCCAAAAGGCATTACCCCTTAACCGTGGAACCTATGCAGCTCCCTGGACCCCCGGTGGACCCCCCCCCCCCCCCCCTTTACGAATCACTTGGTCCGCCCCTGACCAATAATTGAGATAAAGATTGACAAAGAAAACTACATGCAGGTAATTTGAGTTCATGGATTTAGTCATATGAATCATTGAGCATGCAGGAGCGATAATGTTTTAAATTAATTCGATTTTGAATTAATGAGAGAGAGAGAGAGAGAGAGAGAGAGAGAGAGAGAGAGAGAGAGAGAGAGAGAGAGAGAGAGAGAGAGAGAGAGAGAGAGAGAGAGAGAGAGAGAGGAGAGAGAGACCAGACAGAGAGACACAGAGAAACAGAGAGAGACATAGAGAGACAAGCCAGAGAGACAAGATGTTTGGCTAATTATAGTAATTGTGAAAAGGTTGCAAAATAAATTTGGTATCACTCAGTGAAGGCGCGCGCTTGTTTTGTAATAATTATATTTACAACTTCAACGTCGACTTAACTGCCAGAGGAAAGCAGAGAAATGTTCGATTTGTTTTGTTATAAAGTTTAAAACAAATCTGTTAGTCTCCATCTGAGAAAATGGTCTATGGATATATCTTTCCTGGCTTATCTAAACCCAAAACCATCATCATCCCAGGACTATGACATCAAACGTTATGACATTTTAATGCCCGCGTTTGTTGCATGCGTAGGCCTATGTGCGCGTATGTGCGTGTACTCGCGCGTACCTCTGTGTGTGTGTGTGTGTGTGTGTGTGTGTGTGTGTGTGTGTGTGTGTGTGTTTGTGTGTGTTTTTGTGTGTGTGTGTGTGTGTGTTTGTGAGTGTGTGTGTGTGTGTGTGTGTGTGTGTGTGTGTGTGTGTGTGTGTGTGTGTGTGTGTGTGTGTGTGTGTGTGTGTGTGTGTGTGTGTGTGTTGTGTGTGTGTTGCGGGGTGCGTCTGCGTGTACGTCTCTGTGTGTGTTCAGACGCGTGTCACTGTCTGTCCGTACGCATGTCTCTCTGACTTGTAATCTATGTGTCTGTGACTGTGTACCAGCATTCTCACCAAATCTGATCACCTGAAAATCCACACGTACACCCGCAAAAAAACCCAACCGTGGTATTTATTCGCCGGCATCTCCTTAAATTATATTTTTGTAGTTTTGTTTTGGGTTTTTTCTTCCCCTTTCGTTTGCTCAACGGCTGGGTTCGATAGACGCATGTGGCAATCAGACTCAGCCTAGTTTAGTGCGTGACATGTTTTTATTTCTGTTGGCAAGCCGAGGGCATAGCATCATGGAGGACGGAAGAGAAGGGAAAAGAAAAAACAGGGAAGAAATCAAAAAGACAGCTAGCGCGTACACGTATTCCCAGTAGGCTTCCAATCACACACAGCATAATAGGGGAAGCCAGAAACACAGTCCCGTTGGGCTAAGTTGATGTAGTTTCGATACAACCCCCATCAACTGTTCGCATGGAAAATGTTCGGTAACGGTAAATATGTGCCCCCCCCCCCCCCCCCCCCCCCCCCCCCCCCCCCCCCCCCCCCCCCCCCCCCCCCCCCCCCCCCCCCCCCCCCCCCCCCCTCTCTTACATTTCTCTGCTCACATTTTCACACCTTCCCTTTCTTACCAAACAGTAAGCTGTATCTTGTCAACTTATTTTAGCTAATTGTCTTTGTTGAATAATTAATCGCAGTGAATGAAAATCCATTTAAAACGTCCTCCGGTCTGAAACAGACACATATGGGACATTAGTAGATATAAAGATGGTGGGGACGATCCTGGAGGCAATGCCCGGAGACAGTGCAACTCCAGGAAAGTCCCGAATTTTTAACGATACAGATGTGTGTGTAAGTGACATAATTAATAAAAATCGCAGTCATGATAAAGGCCATTATCTAATAGGACCCCACCCCACCCCCCTATGTAGTGCAGTACACACAACAGCCGCGGAGCATTTGTCACAGTCCTGGTTCAGTGCGTTCTTTCCGTCTTTCCTTTATCTTCTACTATTATTGAATGCATGTGTTTCATTATGTAAATGGGTGAAAATTAGTGTTAAATATAGCAAACGATAGAGGATGAAGTACTCAATCTGCAATAAGAAAGGCAAGACTGAAAAAGTGGAAAGAACCGAGAAATGGAGGAGTGGGGCATCATTCTGCCATACTCGGGAAAAGGGATAGGGCTAGGGCCAGCCTAGGGTTATGATTATTATCTTGAAACTGAATGAAAGACTTTGAGATCGAGGGTTTAAACTATAAAGTTATAGGATATCGACCCTAAGCGATGATATAGGATATCGACCCTAAGTCCCCACTGAGGCGAGTGCGTGGAAGTAACGTAACGAAAAGATGCCTAATGCTTTGTTAGTCCCCGAGCCGAAGGTTCGAGGAGCTATTGTTTTTGTCTGGTCCGTCCGTCCGTCCGGTGTCCGTCCGGTGTCCGTCCGGTGTCCGTCCGGTGTCCGTCCGGTGTCCGTCCAGCGTGCCTCCGTCCGTCCGGCTATTCGTCCGTTTTTCTCAAAAACTATTCAGTCTATCATCATCAAATTTGGTATACTAGTTTGCCAAGATGCAAGCTATCCACTGATGTATTTAGTTTTACATTAAGGTCAAGGTCGCGCCAGTTACGGGGTTCAAACCCCGAAACACATAATCGCTCATATCTCGCGAAGTTTTGCATGTATTTTAATGCAGTTTTTTTCACAACATTTCTTGATGAATGGTCTATAACACAGTTGTTATGAATTTTTCTGTGCGTGCGTGTGCGCATGATCGCGCGCGCTCAAATCACGGGTCCGAACCCCAAGGCTATATATAAAAAACTATTCACTTACGTGCTGTTTTGATGCGTTTTTATGTATGTGTACAGCCGACACATTCCGATTTCGGAGTAGCTCGGCGATGCTGCGAGGGGACTTTGCAGCCGCTCGGCGTTGCA
>CM065682.1:55079517-55087017 GCA_017654935.2 Phymorhynchus buccinoides
AAGGGTGTTTATTACTTCAGTTAAGTTACACTTAAGATATGTAGACTTTGTGTATATCTGTGAATTTTCGCTCGTTGTCACATACACCAGAGGATGTTCTTATTGGTATTTTTAGTTTTGTTTTCTGTTTGTCGTGTGCTTGTCCTTCATTTTGTTTATGTGTGTCTATTTTGTCCTGTCAGCTACGTTGGGGTTTTTTCCCCCTCTTTTTTTTCTTTCGTTCCTTCCTTTCATTATTACAACAACAACAAAGCAATAGGGGAAGACGGGGTAAAAAGCGCATGGGCGGGTAAGAAGCCCACCCCAATTATCTCATGAAATAAAGAAAATGTCAGTCAAATTTGCCCATGAGACGAATGCTAGACATTAACGCTCGTCTCATGGGCAAAATGAGACTGAAATTTGCTTCATTTCATGAGATAATTGGGGTGGGCTTCTTACCCGCCCATGCGCTTTTTACCCCGTCTTCCCCTACATTAATGCATGTAAGAAAATGTTGATGTGTATGTGTGTGCATTATGTATTGTAAAACAAGAAAGTCAATTAAAAAAAAGAGTTACGATTAAGAAGAATATACACGCAAACTTAAACAGAACAATCGTTAAGAAACGGTATAAGGACAAGAGGGATAATTAAAGAAAGAAAAGAAGAAAAAACACGAAAGAAAGCAAACAAAACAAGGGGATCTGACGACAGACGCTAGGAATGTGTCTGCCGTTCTCGTTTCCTCAAAGTGACAATATCCTTGGGTCTTGAATAAAAACAGTGTGTCCATGGCAAGGACATAATATATTCGCCGTCATATGTTGTTTTGTAGCCTCAGGTCCGTGAAACCAGGGGAAGTACTTTGCCACTGGTACTTTGTCTCTGATTGGGAGTTGTCCAAAAGCACGAATAGGTCCATTTGCGCTTCTTTTCCTCCATGCGATTTTGCGCGAACACGTAGTATAGGGGAAGACGGGGTAAAAAGCCCATTGGCGGGTAAGAAGCCCATGCCAATTATCTCATGACATAAAGAAAATTTCAGTCAAATTTGCCCACGAGACGAAAGCTAGACAATTAACACTCGTCTCATGGGCAAAATGTGACTGAAAGTTTCTTTATTTCATGAGATAATTGGCATGGGCTTCTTACCCGCCCCGTCTTACCCTACAATTTTGCGCGACTACCCCACATAGAGAGACAGAAAGAGACAGAGATAGAACGCACAAACAAACGGACACACACACACACACACACGCACACACACACACACACACACACACTCATTTTAATTCATTGATTTGTTTTTTGTAAGTCTAATATCACCATTGTTGTGAACTTTGTGACTATCAGACATTCACGGAAGGGGTCCGCGCTTTTTGACTATCACACATTCGCGCATTTTGTATACAGAAAGTATTCGCGCTTTTTGGTATGTTCGCTCAAATTGCCATTTGCCATTTGAGACACTGATGCGGAAGCAAAGCATAGGCCTACTGCAGGGCATTAACTTTTGACCAAGAACTCGTCTATATGGGGGAAACATATTATCGTCTTATCACAGCGGATAAGAACAAAATAAGCATGCACAATATAGTTGGGGTTGTTTTTCTAATTAAACAGGAATCGGGACAAAACCTTCGGATTTCGTTGTTCAATGAAACTTTATTCATGTTATGTTTTCAATTCTTGGTCACTGTGCACTTTATGTTCCCTTTGCGCACAAAGACACACAAGAAGACATCGAACGGACACTCATGTCAGTCGTAAAGAAAGAATGAATGATGCCGGAACTGGCTTATCATTGTTACAAAGCAAACATGTATGTTAATAATACCCTAGAATACATTTCCTTGAGCAGGTGGTTGCCTTTGGTGCTTATTATTAACCCTTTCGCCGCCAGCCATTTTTCGCCCAAAAGTACTATTAAGCTTAACTAGGTAGAGTCTGCAATATTGCAAATTCCACTGTGACATATATGACATTCGGCCTATCCTTACCTCCCAAAATTAAGAAAATAGGGTCTTCTGATTTTGATGTCTTTTTGTGACTTAGATTAGGTAGGGCCACGTCTCTAATGACGCTGTGAAACACTGTCCGACTGCTACAAATTTCACTACTTTTCAACTTCTGATTTCTTACTGAGTACTCCATACATGCCAAAGAAACACATGTCGATAAATAAAACAATCTTTGCTGCTTACGTCGATAGGGATTCTGTGTGGAAGAATGTTGGTTACTTTGAACAATTAGCGATGACAGGAGACGGAGGTGACGATAAAAATCACGGCATGACCAAAGTTTTGACGCTCGCTATGCCCGTACTAGAAACGGCTTCTCTTGACAAACGGGTTTAGCGTTTTCGCTTGTGGACCAATGGAAATATCCGTTACACCAACAGAAACTTAACGCTTTCCGCTATTAGTCGATGTTCATATCAAAGAGATAGGGGTCGATTAAGACCGCAAGATCAGGGATTCAAAACATAGCAATGTGTTTCAAAGCCAATCGAAGATTCATTTCGAAAGAATACATTTTGATGAGCACATGCTTAAAAAGTTCATTTTTTCCTCTTTTAAACGATGTACTGCATGACTAACCACTATTGTAAGCGAAATCGCTGTTTGAAGCAAAAGGTGGTAGACCGCATTCAGAGCTTGCCATTTTGGCTGACGTTCGATGGAGGCCTTTTTCAGTGATTAGAGTCTCAGACTCGGCCAGTAAATGCTTTTTCATTCGTTATTTACTGAAACAAATATCATTATTTTGATCTAGATTTGTTCTGTGGAGTTTCGCGGAGTTAATAACAACAAGAATATCGAAGTTTCTTTTTTTTTATAAATACAATAGAAGTATCGGAAGCAAAACAAGTAGATCTAGATCTATAAAACATTCGGAGATTCCCTGTAGGCCTATGCTTGGTCTGATAATAATCAAGATTTGTTGGTGTTTTTGAGGTATGTACCCGCTCTTGTCACTGAAACAATTAACAGAATACTCACGTTTTTCGCCTATTTTTTTGTAGTGTGTCAGAGTTGATTTTATATACTTTGAAACAGTTTTTTACTTGGTCTAGATCTACTGGCTAGTCAAAAAACGGAACTATTGACTTACGTCTGTAGGGCCTATATATGGTTCTGGCTCAGCTCAATAATATTTTGTCTCCTATACATCCCTGGTCTCGGGTAAAGAAGAAAATAAAACGAAATAAAAATCAATTAAATAGACAAACAAACAAACAGACAGACACATAAATAAGTAGAGATCAGATAATGTTGTGGTAGTAAATATGCATAGGGGTCTGAAACCACTTATGTGTTGGTATGATTTGTTTATGAATCAGGTAGACGAAGTAGGCCTGTGACTGTGAGACTCTGTGTGTGTGTGTGTGTGCGTGCGCGCGCGCGCGTGCGCGCGTGTGTATCTGTGTGTGTCACTCTGTGTGGGTGTTGCGTACAGACGGGACGGGGGGGGGGGGGGGGGGGGGGGGGGGGGGGGGGGGGGGGGGGGGGGGGGAGAGACACACGTGGATATGTGTGTGCGTGGCGAGCGAGCAAAAAGTCTCTCTCTCGCTTTGTGTGTGTATGTGGGTGCGCGCGCGTGTGTATGAAAGAGAAACAGAACAGCGTGTGTGTACAAGAGAAAGAGAGAGAGAGAGAGACTATGTGTGTGTGTGTGTGTGTGTGTGTGTGCGTGCGCGCGCGCGCATGTGTGTTGGTTGAGAAATTTATGTTGAAGTAAAATGTTCAGTCAGTTTGATTATAGTCGTGCGCACAGCACATTAGTTCTGTTGTGTAGTATTGTTATGCTTTATTCAGCCTTATGGCATGCTTGCACACTTAGGCATATTGCAGTTTTACACGATGTGTGGGATTTAGTATGCATGTATGCATGTGTTCCTGGATTATGAGAGTGCCTACACGATGATGTATTTGTGTGAACACACACACAAAAATGTTTTTAAATAGAAACAAAAAAGCAGAAGGATGGGGGGGGGGGGGGGGGGGGGGGGGGGGGGGGGGTTGGTGGACCCCCTCTTTCTTAAAAATAATAAAAACAGAGGGAAGAATAAGCGCATATGCACGCACACACTCACACACCCATGCATGCATGCACTCACACACATGATTGTATCCAGTATTATGACTACACGTGCATTGCAAACTAAAACTAAGGTGTCTGAAGTGCAAGTGTTGCCAATAAAATTTTAAAGTACAAATGAAACTATCGCTAATGGATACAACTAAAAAAATAAAATAATTTAAAAAATGCCAGTGCTGAGAATCGCCCCCCCCCCCCCCCTCCCCCCCCCCTCCCCCCCCCCCCACCCCCCCAAACAAACCACAACAACAATTCATGTCGCTGAACGGCAGCTAAATTTCCTAGCGGGCTATACCTAGCACTCATTAGCACCACCAGTTGATAGGTACTTCATGGTTCGAAACAATGTTTCAATAGGGGTATGAACAGTAATGGCATTAGTCCTTTATTTCATGCCCAGATTGCACTATTTTGCTTCTCGGATTTAAATTGTTTCCTGGGGAGCATGCCCCCGGAACCCTCTAGGGGTCTTGGTGCTTCGCACCTTCGATAAATTAGCCCCCACCCCTTAAACACTTAGGTCCGGCCCTGCACAGAAACACACACACAGAAACACACACGTACACAGAATGCACACACTCCTAGCAGGATCATTGGGAGAAAAGTGCCAAACTATCGCTGAACAGCAGAAATAATAATAATAATAATAATAATAATAGCAGTGAAGCATTTATATAGCGCACTCCTCCACCAAATGTGGAGCTATATGCGCTTAACAGGGGGGGTGGGGGGGGGGGGGGGGGGGGGGGGTGTATGTGTATGCCTATTTGTATGTGTGTAAGCGATTACATGTCTTTGTTGAATTTCTTGTTTTTAATTTTTGTGTTGTTATTATTTAAGAAAATGTATATAGCGCTTCACCTTTAAGCTCTAAGCGCTTTACAATTGCACTAATATTATTCACATTAAAAACAACCGCTTACATACCTCCCCACTATCCTTCATATTCACATACACACACACACACATGCACGCGCGCACACACACACAAATATGTACATATTTAACTAAATATAGATAAAATACATACATCATAAAATAACAATTTACAATCAGATTACATTGAAAAAAATCAATTTTCAATTTACACATTCACAATAACCGCAAAAGTAAAGTATACATATAGGTACACACAAGGTTCACAAAGATTCAAAAATAGACAAACACGCTCATAAAAGCAAATTAAGACATACTCGTATTCACCTCACCCACGGGTTTAAAACCAACAAGAAAAAAATAGATTTAATGTAAAATAGATTAAAAGAAAATGTATTCATATAATATCCCTTTCACAGATACAGACACACACACAGCACACATACACACACATGCACGCGCGCAGAGAGAGAGAGAGAGAGGACAGTTGTTAAAATAATGAGAGGAACTGACGTTATGAATCAAAGCTACACACACGCTCACACACACACACACACACACACACACACACACACACACACACACACACACACACACACACACACACACACACCACATACACTCACTCACACACACGACACACACACACACACACACACACACACACACACACACACACACACACACACACACACACACACACACACATCACCATCACTACACACTCACCCCACCCAAAACAACACACATACAAACTGTTGAATGAAGCCTCAACCTTGGTATTCTCTCTCCTGAATCTCTCTGATCTCAACATTCTCTCTCTCTCCTCTCTCTCTCTCTCTCTCTCTCTCCTCTCTCTCTCTCTCTCTCTCTCTCTCTCTCTCTCTCTCTCTCTCTCTCTCTCTCTCTCTCTCTCTCTCTCTCTCTCTCTCTCTCTCTCTCTCTCCTCTCTCTCTCTCTCTCCTCTCTCTCTCTCTCTCTCTCTCTCTCTCTCTCCTCTCCTCTCTCTCTCTCTCTCTCTCTGCATTGATTTGGTGGTTTTTTTCTTCTAATATTTTCTTCTTTGTTGTTGGCGAGATGTAAACAAGCGTGTATTGTGCTTATTCTTTTCCAACATTAAAAAAGATTCGTTCGTTCGTTCGTTCTCTCGTTTCTCTCTCTCTCTCGTTCTCTCTCTCTCTCTCTCTCTCTCTCTCTCTCTCTCTCTCTCTCTCTCTCTCTCTCTCTCTCTCTCTCTCTCTCTCTCTCTCTCTCTCTCTCTCTCTCTCTCTCTCTCTCTCTCTCTCTCTCTCTCTCTCTCTCTCTCTCTCTCTCTCTCTCTCTCTCTCTCTCTCTCTCTCTCTCTCTCTCAAAATACTTGTACAGACATAATATAATAATGATGGTAACTACAAGACCTCCCTTACTTAACTGTTTATTGCAAAATGAAAGTTGTTTAGTTACTAGAAACGTTGCTATGTTCATATACTATGCTCTAAAACAAAGGGAACAGTTTACAACACTCGTAAATCCTTAACTTGTTTTTGTGTTTGATGTAGTATCCGCATCATGATATATTCTATTGTTCTAATGATTGTGTTCTTTACCTTTTTGCTTTAGTTGTGTGCATATTAAGTGCACCTCCAAATGTGTATAGGTCGGTGGCCTCACATTAAAAATTCATTGCGTCATTGCGTCGTCTCTCTCTCTCTCTCTCTCTCTCTCTCCTCTCTCTCTCTCTCTCTCTCTCTCTCTCTCTCTCTCTCTCTCTCTCTCTCTCTCTCTCTCTCTCTCTCTCTCTCTCTCTCTCTCTCTCTCTCTCTCTCTCTCTCTCTCTCTCTCTCTCTCTCTCTCTCTCTCTCTCTCTCTCTCTCTCTCTCTCTCTCTCTCGCGCAACAAAGCTGACGCAGACAGTCAACTAACATAAGGGGTGTGTGGGACGGGGTGGGTGGGATATAATCGAGAAGTAATGAGGCCTAAAGGTTGTGATGTAGTTTGACTAGGTGGGTTTTGAGAGCTGATTTGAAAGATGGTTAGGATTGGATATGGCGAATTTCGCGTGGTAAGGAATTCCAAACTGATGGGGCCGAAAAGGAAAATGACCTTTATCCCATTGCCCATGCCACCATATCTTACTTCCTGGCCTATTTGCATCCTTTCAAGAGATGCCGATTAAGGATTCATGGTTATAGGAACGTTGGCTAAATGGTCACTGCTCTGTTCTGACTTTGACCTTAAACTTGCCCAAGGTCACTAAGCTTCAAAATGTTCCCACTGGATGCCTTGGGTGTTACTGATTTGGAATATATAAGGTTGTATGTGTGTACTACGAATACTACAAAGACTACAGCCATAGGTCAAAGTTCAAGGTCAAGATCAACAAGATACAAAGTGACTCCAGGTACAATCCTTGGGTGGTACCTATTAAGAATTTATGTGATTATATAGATACATGACCTATGAGTCGCTGACTACAGCCACAAGGTCGAAGGTCGGGGTCATACTGACCAAGAATATATGTGGATATGTGGGTGTACGCCCAATGGTTTGGGGGCTATAGAA
>CM065682.1:55092017-55104517 GCA_017654935.2 Phymorhynchus buccinoides
AATTAGTAAACCATTCAGACTCTCTCTCTCTCTCTCTCTCTCTCTCTCTCTCTCTCTCTCTCTCTCTCTCTCTCTCTCTCTCTCTCTCTCTCTCTCTCTCTCTCTCTCTCTCTCGCAACCTTTCTTTAAGCATAATTATTGGGTTACTATGGTCTTCGCGCGCATGTACGCTTGTACTTTTAATATGTGAGCATACACGTATACATGACTTTTATTTTGCTTTTAATACCACCTTTAAGTGATTTGCACGATTGTACAAAATAGGGCACACCAATGCGTGTGTGCATCACACACAAACATAATAAATAAATATGAATTATGTTAAGCACAACATCCAGGATCGCATGTACGTCCACATTTATAAATTATTTATTACTTTTTCTGTTAACGCTTTTTGTGACTTTTTTTCTTTTTTTTGTATGTTATTTATTAACGATGATTTAGAAAAAAAATATAAGGTAATGTTGTTTTTGCCGTGCGTTATTGTAGTTTTTGCCCTGTAACTTTATTTTTGTTTTCAATGTTATTCCTTTTTTTAAACGGGTAAAATTACGTTTCTTATGCTCTGAACGAAAAGTGTTATGTTGCTTGTCATCAAAATATTGAGAGAGAGAGAGAGAGAGAGAGAGAGAGAGAGAGAGAGAGAGAGAGAGAGAGAGAGAGAGAGAGAGAGAGAGAGAGAGAGAGAGAGAGAGAGAGATGTTTATAAACGTATTTTGTATTTTATTGGTTCGTTATTATTTTGCCCACTATCGCTGTAAGCTGAATATGCGCACATTCATGCATGTGTGTGGTTGTGAATGAATAATGTGAGTGTGCGCACGCGCGCACACGCATGTGTATGTGTGTGTGTGTGTGTGTGTGAGCGATAGAGAGAGGGGGGGGGGGGTAGAGAGAGAAAAGAGAGAGAGAGAGAGAGAGAGAGAGAGAGAGAGAGAGAGAGAGTGTGAGTGTGTGTGTGTGTGTGTGTGTGTGTGTGTGTGTGTGTGTGTCAGTCAAAGTTAAAGTCAAAGTCAAATTTGTATTTCGAGATGGACATCGAATAAGCATTACATTATGCTTTTTTGCAAAAAGTGTGTGTGTGTGTGTGTGTGTGTGTGTGTGTGTGTGTGCGTGCGCGTGCGTGCGTGTGCGTGCGCGCGTGCGTGTGCGTGTGTGTGTGAAGATGCGGACTATGTGACTATGTGAAGGTTCAAGCCAGTCATTATAAATGTATGTAAGTGAACATGTGGTTCACGGTCACAACATTGCTACTATATATCTGTCTGTCTGTCTGTCTGTCTGTCTGTTTGTCTGTCTCTCTCTCTCTCTCTCTCTCTCTCTCTCTCTCTCTCTCTCTCTCTCTCTCTCTCTCTCTCTCTCTCTCTCTCTCTCTCTGATTATGGTTGTTTATGTGTTTATATCAACATGCATTGTATTACTTGACACCCCTTCAGTAAGGGGCCTAGGCCTGAATTGAATAAACTTTCGCATTCGCATTCTCTCTATCTATCTATCTATCTATCTATCTATCTATCTATCTATCTATCTCTCTCTCTCTCTCTCTCTCTCTCTCTCTCTCTCTCTCTCTCTCTCTCTCTCTCTCTCTCTCTCTCTCTCTCTCTCTCTCTCTCTCTCTCTCTCTCTCTCTCTCTCTCTCTCTCTCTCTCTCTCTCTCTCTCTGTGTGTTCTTTGCCCCCAAAGGATTATCAATGTCGCTCACTGCTTTGGTTTTTGTCGTGGTTATCGTGTCGATTTTGATTATTTTACTTTGTTATGGAACTCTCTCCAGAAAGTTCTTTTATCAGTCTGATGCTGGATTTTACGAGTTTTTGTTGATTGTGTTATTCGTAGCCATAGAGATGTACATAATTAATGTGACGGTCACTCGGTATGACCTGCATGGTTACTTTTGTTTTTCAGTTGAAATAAATGTCAGCAAGAAAATGGATTCAATGGTTTTCTGACTGTGAGTGACGTATGTTGTTGTTATTGTTGTTGGCTTACCCTGGCTAAAAGACTCCAGGGATCATCCCAACAGCGGAAACCCTTGAACACTATGGTACAAGTGCATCAGCTAGGGATGAGAACATTTACGTGTGTGATCGTTTTTGATTACCACGCCACGTGGGCAGCCACACTCCGTCTTCGGGGGATTTTGGAGACTGACGATGTTATGCTAGGAGCTTGTCATGGCTAACGACAATCCCCCGCATAGCTATGCAAAGCATAGCAACATTTTGGTGTAGCATTGGTGTTCTAGCCTATGTCAATTGATCTGACACAGCTTTAATTAAGCCAAGGCGAGAATGACGTATGAAGTATTAAATCCATTTTAAGTGAAAAGCACCGACACATTGCAAACCTCAAACAAGAGACGACCCAGTTTCAATTCATTTAAAGCTAGCTGATCGCAAATTTTTAAAAAAAGAGTTTCGTCCAAATGACAACAACGATTAATTCCAACATTGAAAAGAAGATTCTTAGGGCGATACCCTACCCTGACTCTCTTGCTAAGGATTATTATTTACAGACCAGATTTATTCATCTTGACATACTAGTCACTTATTTACTTTATTTTGCAGAGCGAAATCTCTCTCTCTCTCTCTCTCTCTCTCTCTCTCTCTCTCTCTCTCTCTCTCTCTCTCTTGAATATGCTCAACCTAAATTCTTATCCTTTTTAAATAAAGTATTAGCTGAAGTCTGAACTCCAGCTCTCTCTCTCTCTCTCTCTCTCTCTCTCTCTCTCTCTCTCTCTCTCTCTCTCTCTCTCTCCCTTTCTCTCTCTCCCCCTCTCTCTCCCTCCCTCTCTCTCTCTCTCTCTCTCTCTCTCTCTCTCTCTCTCTCTCTCTCTCTCTCTCTCTCTCTCTCTCTCTCTCTCTCTCTCTCTCTCTCTCTCTCTCTCTCTCTCTCTCTCTCTCTCTCTCTCTCTCTCTCTCTCTCTCTCTCTCTCTCTCTCTCTCTCTCTCTCTCTCTCTCTCTCTCTCTCTCTCTCTCTCGCGTAAATCAAATATCAGGTGCAATGGGAGTGTGACTATAATGTTTACACAATCCTGCTTTCTTGAACCCCGGCGCTGGGGCTGATCATCAATTCATCATGCGCGGAAGGAAGTAGTCCATCATTCCAACACTCTGTTCCAAGTGCCCTATACTCTCTGCACCATCCGATGGTCTAGACACTGTATCCAGTGGTCGTAGAAAGCGGCGACCTTTTAGGCTCGGTGTCCATCTCGTGTCCTGGCTAATACAAAGCATCTGATTTGCTTCAGTCTGTATTTTTCTCACACCTGCTGCCATGCCATTCACACCGACTGGCGTGCGTTGTGTCCGCATTTTGGTCTTGCTGTCCTCCATGTTATTTTAGGTCTTGGGGAAGGGAGACCCAAAGAAACAGACCTGCTTGTGTGTACTAACCTGTCGGCGAGTCAAAAGCAACCAGGCGTGTTCTACCTTTCATACGATTGTCAAACATGCTGGGTCCTCGGTATAACACAGATGAACATCGAGCATTACATTGCTAGTCTGGATCTGGCAGACGCCACTTCTGACGATAGACGCGACATGACTCGACATTGGTAAGTGTTCCATAAAAGGAAGCAAACTCCTTTATACTACTTCTTGACGACACGAAAGGGCAAGACCATGCCACCTAGTGACGAGTGAGGGGCAGTGAATTTTCTGTGGCTTTAAACTACTACTCTTCATGAGAGGCAAGGACGATAATAATCTTATGTAGATGGTGCATGCATCTCAGTGCACGAGACAGAGGCAGATAATGTGCAGCATAAAGCCTCGTTGGGGATTTATACTACGTCTTGGCGACACAAAATGGCGATAATTTTCGGACTGACTTGACCTTGCCAACTAGTGACTAGTGAGGGGCATAGAATTTTCTGTGTCTCTATGCTACTAGTTCCTGACAGGCAAGGGCGGTAATCTTAAGTAGGTGGCGCTCGCATTCAGTGCACGAGACAGGGGTAGGGAATTTTCAGTATAAAGCCTCAAGTTCTGACGGTACGAATTTTTGTCAAAGAGGACGTAAAACAAGAAAACGAGGGGTACGAATTTTCGTCTTCGTGAGAATTGTTTGGTGACCTTGAGACAGAAGCTGCACTTATTCAGCTCGGGCCACCTCTGGCTCTTCTGATAGCTTGTCAGACTGAAGGGATGTTACATTAGACCGAGTGGGGATAAACGCGAGCGCTTGAACTACACTTAGTAGGAGTAATAAAGCGAGTGTTCACAAGTGTTACATCGGCCTCTGCACATTTATGTGTTCAACTTTGAAGAGCAGGGTCAAGACTAGTACTTGTATACGTGAGAGCAGAGGCGGAGCCATTATATTAGTCGTGGAGAGGGGAGGGTCTAGGGTGCAAAGTCCCCCCCCCCCCCCCCCCCCCCCCAGAAACTGACGATCATTTGAATGTAAAGGGGGCAATGGAGGCCTCTCGTAGGAGAATAAGCTAAAACTATGCCTCGGCGTTACATCTTTCCCTCTTTTTTTAATTCTTCCTTTTTTTCTTTTTTGAAGGATAGGGAGGTCCAAAACCCTTGTGACCCCCACCCCCCACCCCCCCCCAACCCGCCTCTGGAGAGTAGGTAGCAGCTACTAACAGTACAGCGACACAGTTTCTCCCGTGAACCTTTGTAGGGGCAGATAAGTTTGTCAAGCCGCTCACTGTTTCCACAGACATAGCGCTGTGCTGTTTCTGACCACTTTGAGCTCTTGACTTTGGAGAGCAGGACTTGCATAACCCCCGTGCGGGTTCAGTGATGTCACCAGGCCCATTTCATAGGACATTATAGTCCTACTAAGACTGAACACGTCCTGTTTTGTCCCCCCTTGTCAGGACTAAATTAATGATGCCCTGTTGAAAGTCTTACACTGGCGAAGTTTGTCCTATTGATTTCTGCGAGAGCCAAAATGTGTTTGTGTCCTGTTATGTCCTACTATGTTTTTTGTTTGTTTCAGGACATTTTGTCCTATCACTTTTCCCGCTCACATTCCCTTCCTGTGTGCATTACTGATGATCACGCGCGCGCACATACACACACACACATCATCATTATCGTCGTCTTCGTCGTCGTCGTCATCATCATCATGAGTGCCGATGCTTATACATATTCTCAAGCATACATACACGATTCATCATCAAATATGTAACCCTGTCGACGATGAGTTTAAAACAGCTTTCAGCTGCTTCTCTTCGAATGTCAGAAACTTGTCTGATGTGACTGACTGATAGGCCACGGGAGAAAACATCGGGCATTCCAGAGGATGCAAGGGGGGTCGGTTAAAACAGAAGTATCTGATTCTCACATATCTGTGCACATGTGTGTTAAATTCGATGTCTTCTGGCATGGAAACGAAGAAAAGAACCTGGCTGAAAGAGAGAGGGGGGGGGGGGGGGGGGGGGGGGGGGGGGGGGGGGGGGTGAGCACGAGAAAGAAGCGACAAAAAAACTGAACAACCCCCCCCCCCCCCCCTTACTCACTCCCTCTTCCCCGTCTCCCTCTTCCCAGGGTGCCAATTTGTCCAACAATCGCATGCTCAGCATTCTTGTTTTGATCTGGTAGAATTCCTTCTCTGAGGGTACGGCTGGAATGGCACGATCATTGTGAAGAAAAAAGAAATTAAAACGAAAACAACAAAGTCACCGGAGAAGGCCAGAGGCTGCTTTGATGCCACATTTACAGAGTTGTAAAATTGTTTTCCGGGCACGTGGCTGAAGTCTTGGAATACTAGGCTCTACTATTCTCTTTCCCTCTGATGATTTTTTTAATATTTTTCTTCTGTTTTCCTAAACGGATCTATCGCAGGTCTGTGTCTGTCTGGGGTTTTTTGCCTCTTGTGTATTATACTGTAGTCGAAATGTAGGTATATAGTAGGGTATTAGGTAGACATGTGCTAGACAGACCTATAAGTAGGAATAAAGCTTATTTTCTATGCATCTCTCTCTCTCTCTCTCTCTCTCTCTCTCTCTCTCTCTCTCTCTCTCTCTCTCTCTCTCTCTCTCTCTCTCTCTCTCTCTCTCTCTCTCTCTGGTTAGGTAGACAGATGTTAGATAGACATATAAGTAGGAATAAAGCTTATTTTCTATGCATCTCTCTCTCTCTCTCTCTCTCTCTCTCTCTCTCTCTCTCTCTCTCTCTCTCTCTCTCTGTTTAGGTAGACAGATGTTAGACAGACCTATAAGTAGGAATAAAGCTTATTTTCTATGCATCTCTCTCTCTCTCTCTCTCTCTCATTGGTTGGTTTAACGTCTAAGTAGCCTCTTATAGACAGTAGCATAGGGGACGACGGGGTAAAAAGCCCATGGGCGGGTAAGAAGCCCATGCCAATTATCTCATGAAACTGATAAAGCAAATTTCAGTCAAATTTGCCCATGAGCATTAACATTCGTCTCATGGGCAAATTTGACTGAAATTTGCTTTATTTCATGAGATAATTGGCATGGGCTTCTTACCCGCCCATGGGCTTTTTACCCCGTCTTACCGTATGTCTGTTTGTCTTATTCTAAATAGTCCCACTATAAACTGGAGACTCTATAAATTCGATCCATAAAGTCTTGGTCAGCATTACCCAAGGAGTGCGATGGGACACGTTCTGGCAGTACAAATATCCGGTGCAAATCTCAGCGGCCAACGAATCACCTGTCGCATGAAAAAAGGTAGCTCGTAAAAATAAGTAGCTCGCTACCTATGACAGTGTGTATTTGCGACATTGAGCATGAACCACAAATTTCTCTTTTTTCTAGGGTTAGGGTTAGGGTTAGGTAAATGGTTAAAGTACAGAAAAAGTGAAATTTGTGGTTGTCGCAAATACAGACTCTCATAGTAGCGAGCTACTTATTTTTACGAGCTACCTTTTTTCATGCGACACCACCATCATGTTTGGTACAACTACTCAAAAAGCGATGGCTTCACACCCCAAGATCCATTACACGATGATTATTATGTTATAGACCAGCATCAGTCAAAGGCTTGGATGACGGTGCAAACCTTCAATGCAAAGCGAAAGAGAGACAGATAGATAGGCAGACAGGCAGGCAGAGAGAGACATTAAAGAGACAGACACAGACAGACTGAGGGGGGGGGGGGGGGAGAGGGGGGACGGGTGGGGACGGGGGGTGGGGGGGGGGGGGGGGGGGGGGGGGGGATAGGGGGGGGGGGTGGGGGGGGGGGGGGGGGGGGGGGGGGGATAATGGACGTAAAACAAAATTAATTATAAAGAGGAGGTCGGAAATCTTTGAAGAGATGTTAGACATCGTTGCTATGGTGATTATTGGGAGATAGTAAGCAGATAGAAAAAAGGAACAAAAGAAAACAGGGGGAGGGGAAAGGGCAGGGGGGGAGGGGGGGGGGGGGTTAGTGGCAACAGACGAAAAAAGAAGAAGACTGCATACACAGCACATGGTTGCCATTCGCCCAAAGGGCAGCAACCCCTTTTCGGAATGTGGTTGTTGTTTCCCTTGGCTTTCGATTGGCCTTTTGTTTAGACTCGCTTTCAAACCTGTCCGTGTCATCTCTTTTGTGACTTCCACCGCTTCCACCAATCCTTTGCACGTGCGTTGGGCCACTATACCTGAACAAGGACTTTGAAATAACAGAGATGGAGAAATAATACCTCCCCGTGGGGATACCGGAGGTCTTTCGCAAAAATAGTTCACCCACCTTCTGGAAGTTCTGTCCCTGTGACTTCCTCTAATCTGCCACTCTCTTTGACTCTGCCTTTTCTCTTTGCTTTCTATCATCTACTATGTTTCTGACTTATTGGCCCATTCTCCTGCCTTTAAAAATAAATCTTCCAAATAATTGTTCTCCTTAGTTTGAGCTCCTTCGAAATCAGAATGTGTCGGCTGTACGCAGCGGGGAGACCAGTGAGAACTGCAAACCGGACACATACGTACCTTATCCAGTATGGCCATATTATGGTCTAAGAACGCAGAAGAAGAAGAAAAATAAGAAGGTATGGCAGCGGTGGTGGTGGTGGTGGTGGTGGTATGGGGGGGGTATGGGGGGGGGGGGGGGGGTACGTACATGTAGAATGAGAGAAAGACAACCCCGTAGTGTTTACCACTCTCGATCTCAAAGTTTGGTTCTTTCATTTTCAAGACAATAACGCAAACGGAACTCTTCTTCTCCTGTTATTTCAGTGCCTACTCACTATCGTTCTTGAACCACGTAATTCGAATTGTCTGCCATCATCTTCAATAGTCCACATTGACAGAGTCAAGCGAGCCCCACGTGAACATGTGTTCTACAATAGATATCGATTTGACTATTCAGGTGAAGGTTTACACCGTATTTGGTATTTGGTACTTGGTACCTTATAGTCACAGAGGCGTCTCTGTGAAATTCGGGTTGCTCCCAACCCGGAGAGCGCGTCGTAGCCAGAGGCGCGCCACACATTTTGTTTGTTTGTTTTTAGTTGCATGCGAATTTTGTATGAATAATAATGAAGGGAAATGGGGGGGGGGGGGGGTGTAAATGTTGACTAAATGACAACTTTTTCGTTGCAGCTGGGCTTAACGTGTGCTAAGTGCATGGGCACACGGGACCTCGGTTCATCGTCTCATCCAAAAGACTCCACGTTCAGACCATAAGTCCTAGTGCAGAGTGAGAGGAAAAATCCCCTCTACCCAGGATCGAACTCGGGTTTATCGTGCACGAGGCGAACGCGCTACCACTGTGCCACTCTACACAACTCTACCACTGCGCCACTCTTCTTCCTGTCAGTTAAAATAATCTACAACTGTTTCAGTACTACCAGGTACCATACTGTTGTAGTTCTTTCTCATTCTTCTTATCATTGTTACCTATTTTATTCTTGCTTCTCATTTCGTTTGGAATATTTTTGGCACGAAAGGAATTACAAACAGCTTGCAACCTTAATTGACAGAACAAAAATGTAATGGGTTTGTGCAATCAGTAAATGTGAAAAAATCTCGTGAAAGAACTTCTCAAATCAAAGTCTGGAACACAGATGCTTGACACACCGCGCTAGCCAAATTACTCTGGGCGCTCTGGCAGCCAAGCTGAGTCTACTACTAATGCTCTGAGAATGTTATTAGCACTCTTTTTATAACAACAATGGCATGCTTGAACGCCTTCACGAGCAGCAGCTGGTAATTCGCTTTCTTGACTCAGGGATGAAATATGGGTGTCGGTGTGGGGTTGTTGTTTGTTTTTTTACCATAACGACAGAAGGCGTCATCGACTTCATGGATTCTTTCAACATATTTTGACACTCGCTTTTCACGCATGCTTGCGTTGTTTGAGTTTAAGTGATTCCTGATTCGCCTAAAAATATAGGTGTGTTTCGGGAGGGGGGGGGGGGGGGGGGGGGGGGCAAGAATGTAACGAATGAGGAGAATGCGCGTGGCAGCTGACCTAGTCTGGAAGAAAAACTGCGCATTTAAAATATTTCATTACGCAGGTGATTGTTAGAGTACAAAAAAAACCCACCAACAAAAGATGTACTCACACACGGACGCGCGCGCGCACGCACGCACGCACGCACACGCACACACACACACACACACACACACACACTCTCTCTCTCTCTCTCTCTCTCTCTCTCTCTCTCTCTCTCTCTCTCTCTCTCAACTTTTCGCATGGACAATGTTTACTGAGAAGCAACATTCTGCCATTTCTTGGGAAAGGAACAGGGTTGTGATCAGTCCATGATTATTTCCCATTAAAATTCAACGTATCCTTCTTCGGCGTTCCCACTTCCCAGGTCACATGGCCATAATGGGTAAGGTACGTGTCCGGTTTTCAGTTTTCACTGCTCTCCCCGCTGCCGATTCAGCCGACACATTCCGATTTCGGAGGTGCTTACTTAAAGCAGAAAATTACTTGGAAGATTTTGTTTTGGGAAAAAGGCAAAAGAATGGGACACTAAGTCAGAAAAGTAGTTGATAGTAAAATTTAAAAAAAGGCAGAGTCAAAGAAAGTGATAGATTAGAGGAAGCTGCTAGCGCAGAACTTCTAGAAGGCGGCGGGACTACTTGTACTGAAACACCACCACCACCACCCGGTATCCCTATGGGAAGAGACTCCTTGAGGGGGCGCGCGGGGCGGGTTCGTCCATTTCCCCGTATGGAGGCACGAGACATCCACATGCGGCCCCGATTCAACGTATTCTTCTTCTTCTTCTTCGATCGCTCAGTGTCCTGTCAATTATGAGCGCAGATGCGTCATGCTGCCGTTATGCGCCTGACTAAGATATAGTTAGGCCCAGCAAGTCCGACTTCGGCTGGAGGAAATCTTTTTGAAAGTATTTTTTGAATTAAAAAAAAAAAGTCAGGAGAATGGACCGGTAAGGTAGAAAGATAGTAGATAACAGTAAGCAAAGGGAAAAGGCAGAATCAAATAGAGTGGCAGATTAGAGGAGGTTACAAGCACAGAACCTCTAAGAATAAAAAATGGTGTTTTACGTCCTCTCGGTCTATGGAACATTTGTAGGTACAAAGATGGTGAGAACAATACTGGAGGCAATACCCGGAAGCAGTGCAACTCCAGTAAAGTCCCGATTTTTTTAACAATACAGATAGGTGTAGCGATAACCACGCCTCGGTTAAACCTCATCGGCTATGGTACCGCCACAAGTTGCACAGAACCTCTAGAAGCTGGGGGAACTATTTATACAAAAGACCCCCCCGGTATCCCCACGGATGGGGATTCAACGTATTCAAATGCTATCATTTGGGACTCAAAGACACATTCTATATTCTCAATTCTTCCAACGTGGACGATGCTGTCATGATCACCTTATCGAGGCGCCATGCAGGGCGGACATCCCGCTATCGCTACGCATCGATAACACTACCAAGATTAATCAGTACGGCTATCACTACGTATCGATAACACTATTGGGCTAAATCACTACGGCAACTAAGGGTTAGGGTTAGGGTTAAAATAGGGTTGAACTTAGCTAAGGAATATGGTTAGGTTAGGAAAAGGGCTCGGGTTAGGGTTAGGAATAGGGTTAGGGTTAGTCGGTCGGAATTCAAACTGACAGATTGGCACAGTCATCATTATTTTTTCTCTATGGGTCGTAGTGGTAACAACGGGTAGTTCTTTCGATACGTAGTAAAAGCGCTACGCACCCGTCATGTTGTAGTCAGGAACAGATCTGCTAGGGAGCAAAATAAGTTAGTATGTTCTTTTGTAAGTGAACAAACGGACAGACAAATTTACAGACAGACAATAGACAATGCAACAAAGATACAATCATAACCTTCTTGGTTGAAATTAAAATTTTGCACCAAAAAATCAGATGAACAGAAAGGACGTTTGCATGGCTTACCGTATAGTAAAACTGACATAACGGGCACCATTGTCAGAATTGGGGGAGAGGGGGGGTGGGGGGGTGGGGGGGCATTCTGCCAAGTTTCCTTACGAGGTTCATGTCGTGTTGGTTGCAGTCTGGTATGATTATAAGTAAAATCAGTTCCACAGGCATGATGATTGGTATCGTAATCAACTTTGGTGGAGGGGAGTTAATTAGAAAGAGAGTTTCCCCCCTTTGTTCAATTTGGTTTTAGAAGAGCTTTGACACAATTTGTCATTACTTCCTTTGCACTCGTGTACGTAAGTTACTTTGGGTATGATAGGAGAGGATGAACATTAGGAATAGATGTCTCAAAGACGTCGTTAGCATATTCTTTCTCTCTCTGCTCAGACTCTTCTTCCTGGCAGTTGAAATAATCTACAACTGGTTCGTCTGCTATGATTTTTGTTGCCATTTACTACAGCTGCTTGGTGGAACAGGAGCGGTGTTGACCAGATCACCTCATTCACAGTTTTCAAGTTTTCAACTTTTGTACGATCCACCCCTGCATGCGAGTGCCTGTAGTACTTATAATTATCGATTACATTATTTTAACTAGTTGAATGTTATCACTTTGCCTTGGATGCTTCAGTCACTTTGAAATAGTTGAGTGGGTTTTTTTTAAGGTCGTCTCTAGGTCTTGTGCTCTACTGCATGCCAATTTTCTGTTGGCTCTTGTTACACGAGCGAGGCATACATTGAAACCTTTCGGACATTCAACGTGTTGGAGATCAGCGGTTTATAATCGCGATTTTCAATGCAGGCCTATTCTTCTGAGCAAGGAAGCCAAGCATCCCTTTCAAGGGCCAGACACACAAATACGAATCGCATCTGAACGCGGTGCGATTTTGACGATGCGAGTTATGAATCACGTGAAATATTTCCGTCTAGTCTAAAAATAATTCTGCTGTTTTCGCTCACTATACTCAGGTAGACCCAATACATGAATTTCACGTGATTCAGGACCCTAACATCGTCAAAATCGCATCGCATTCAGATACGATTCGTATACATGTGTGTGTCTGCCCCTTCAGAGAGGAGACTATGAAAGTAGTAGAGACTAGACACATACCATGCATACGTACCTTACCCAGGGCCATGGGCTGGGAACACAAAAGAAGACGAAGAGAACATTTACTATCAAGCTCTGTGTGTTGGTTTGAAGGTAATTATCCCCTCCAGA